>JAQFVV010000018.1:11320149-11767649 GCA_028023455.1 Epiperipatus broadwayi
TATATATAAGAAGGATATATTCTGAGTAGTAATAATTTTTTAACGTTTTTATTATGTAAATTCCATTTTTGATGTATTGAATAACAAATCAAAATTTCCCCCACCAATTCTTCCCATTTCTCTAGCTGTCTCATCATCATTATTAGAAAGTTTGATAATTAAAATATGTTTATGTATTCTATTTTCAAACTCTAGCTGTACCCTTGTGTTAATAGAATGTTTGATAATTAAAATACATTTATATATCACATTTTTAATTTTTGATATATTGAATATCAAATAAAATTTTTACTCGCTAATTCTCTCCATTTTTCTAGTTGTCCCTTTGCATTAGTAGAAAATTTGATAAATAAAATGTATTTACATAATATTTACATGAAACAATTATCAACAGTAGTGTTACAAAAAATATAAATTTTATTAAATTCAATATATAATCATTCTAAAATAAATTATTTTATATTTCTTATGTGATAATTTTTAAAATGACTGTAAAATTTTAACATCGATACAATATATGCAAGTGAGAAATTAAATACATAATCCTAATGAAGTTTAAATAATTTAAAATATATTTATTCAATAAAATTTTACCTGGATTATTAAAAACTAATATCTTTATTTTTGTAGTATGTATTTTAATACACAGACCACAACAGCTTATTATATTATGTGAGAATATATTTAAAGGGAATTGGTAAAAGTTTATTAAATTCAGTACTTCTTGCTGTATTTGCAGCATTTAAAAATTTACTTATGTGTTAAATATATTTAAACTGATATTCTAAAAGTATATCAATTTTATAGTAAAAGTTTCTCAAATTCAGTAGTATTTCTCTTGCTGAACTGATGCCATTTTAAATTTTACTTTAACACATGCTAAATATATATTTAAACTGAAATCCTAAAAGTTTATCAAATTCATTATTATAACTACTTGTTTATAAATGCAATTTAATTAATTTAAAATATATTTACAAAATCAAATTTTACATTATTTAACCAAAAACTATACTTTTTATTTTAAAAAATTTCCAACTCTGTAATCTTTTAATCAGTGTTGCTCTCTTTTTGGGTTTTTACATGTCATTTGAAAACAATTACAATATTTGGTAGTTGTCGAACAGCCACCATATCCCACTGGATGGCGTCATTTTCATGCTAAAACACATAAAAATATCATTTCCGCGGCCGACATGTTCGAACCTGCGTTTTCTATAATACAACTTTTTGTTGTGCTACAGATTGCAGGCCGCTATGTTGCATCGCAGTACAGCATACGTCGCATCGCAGCAAATACATTTTCCAAATTCGCACAGTTTATAAAATGGTTACGGCTTGGTGAGAGGGTGTGCTTTTTTTAATTGGATGGAAATGTTGTTTTCATTGGATTTGTATTTATTTTAAAGTATTGAAATGTTCAGATTTTGTAAAATAATAATTAACAGACTTTTTACACGTAGTGTATTGAAGTTTTAAGTGGTAAATGTTGACGAGATATATGTATAAAGTGAGTTGGAATTAGGTAATGCATCAAGTAACGTACTGTTCATAGCATTCCACGAGACAAACAAAATTGTACCATGTGTATATTTTTGAAATTAAAAAGAGCGTTAACACAAAAATATCCAGTAAGAAAAGTACAATTGTACACTGTTTTTTTAAATGTCATAAAAAGCATATATTATAAACATGTTTAATAAGTAAAGAAGACATTTTATATATATATATATATATATATATATATATATATTTGTTGTTGTTTAAAAAAGTTTTAGTTTCTTTCTTTTCTCTGACTACTGTTATACTTTATTGAATATAGTTTACGTTTATTGTTATCATTTATTTTATAGATGTTAGTAAAAAAAAATATTTACAAAAATACAATTTGATATTTTTTATTTTAGCATTACAAACAACAGAACACTAACTCTAAACCTAACCCTAAAACTAACCCTAAACCTAACCATAACAACTTTTACTTTTAGTTGTCATTCTATTTGAAATAAAAAATAGCAGTAATATCTGTTTGCCTGTAAAAAAAAAAAAAAAAGTAAAACAAAGACTAAAAAAGTAAAAAATAGTGTAATATCTGTTTTTCTGTAGAAATAAAATGTAAAAGGAAGACTAAGAATTTTTACTTTTTATTTCGATTATGAGTTTTTAAACAACAAAAAAAAAAAAAGCCATAACCCCAGTAAAAAAATCTCCGATAGAAAATTGATTTTTCTAATAAAAAGCAAACTAAAAAAGACGAATCAAATTGTAATTTGTTTATTTTATTTTACATTTATTATTATCATTTAATTTGTATACATTAATAAAAAATAATATTTAAAATTAAATAATATTTAAAAAAGACGTTTTTCCTTTGTTTTTATTTTCACATTACAAAAAACACATCAAAATGATTATAATTAACGGCTCGGAAATGATCATATTTTATAGTTTAAGTGTGAAAACTGCGCCATCGAGTGGGATATAGTGGCTATTCGACGACAATCCAATATTTTCCCACACATTTTTATATTACAAATTACAATTTTTTTAAAAAAAAACAAAGCATAAAAATGTATATGTTAGTAAAATTCTATATAAAAAAAGAACAGAAAATCTTGCAAGATTCTTAAAGATTGGTGCAATAAATATTTATTGACTTAAGAAGTCATAAACAAACAAACAAACTTTCACATTTATATATTAATATAGATATCCTACAATTATTATATTTATTCTTCTGTAATTGCACCAGATTCCTAACACTTTCTATTCAAAACTGGTTTTCTCATTTTTCTTTCTTTAACTAGTCTGTCTTTATAAGGTCTCACATTTTTTATTTCAAATTTTAAATGCTTGATTCTTTCATATGTTTGTATATGTAAAAAAATTATCTATTAAATGCTGGTTTAATCTAGTTTTAAAGCATTTATTTTTGTTTATACATATAAAACATTTTTATTATCTCTCATACATTCTAAGCAATTTGCAATATTAGTGCCATTCATATTTTCCAATCCTTACTTTTTTTAAATATTTATTAATTTATCTAAATTTATCTCCTATTTATATATTGCAAATTACAAATTTTTTAAAAACAATTAAAGCAAAAATTTATATGTTAGTAAAATTCTATACAAAAAATGAAAGAAAATCATGCAAGAATCTTCAAGATTGGTGCAATTATTTGTTCAGTTATAAAGTCATAAACAAACTTTAACATTTTTATATTAATATAGATTGCTAGTAAACTAAAACAAAAATTATGTAAGAAAGTTTGATAATGTTTTGTATGTTATATTCTTTTCCTAACCCACAATATCAATTTCAGTCAAGTACTTTCTCAGTAGTAGATATCAATTATTTAATAATTTAAAAATATTTGGTGACAATTTATTTGATTGAATTGGAAATTATGTGGTGCATATTGTTTTATTATGTATATATAGAAAATATTTGATACATTATATTTATGTAATTAAGTTTCAATTTTTAAACTTTTTTAATTTTGAAAAGCATTCATTTCCTATACCAAAATTAATTTAGCATTGCTGGAGGAGTGCATCAGAAGTATTTATAATGAGAAATAATGCAAAAACTAGAAAATAGAAATTGATAGATGATCATAAAATAATAATTTGATCGGGAGTCAAAAGTCTACCCATCAATTTTCATGAAGCAAATAATTTCATCTTCATTTTCAAAGTTCTAAAGTATTATTACTATATTTTCTTTTTTTAATTTATATCTTCTGCTTTTTTTTTTCACAATACAAAATAAGTGGGGAAAAAGTTCTTTGATAAGTTTTCTAAACTAGAAAAAAGATAACACAAAAATAGTTTTATTATTGAAACTACTATGTTATATATGTACTCATTTTTCAAAATATACACATTTGTTTTTGTATACATTTGCTTAAATGAAAACATATATATATTATTATTATTATTATTATTATTAAAATAACAACAACAAAAACTTACCTAATGTCAAGTAAAGTAATAAATGTCAAAAAGTAATAGTAAATTCATTTGAAAGCTTTTTAAATAAATGCATTTAGGCTAAACTATCTTTTTAAATTCAAAATTAATATTTTTAAAAACAAGTTTTCATATTATTTTAAATGTTTAAGAAATAATAGTTTTATCATTGTTTTAATTTTAATTGAAAAATAATTTTTTTTAATGAAAATTTTTCACTACATTTATATGCTTTTTAAAAGCTGTGCTTGCATGTGTTATTATTATTATTTTTTTTTTTTGACAAAATTTAAAATTCTTTTTATAATAATTCTGCAATGAAAATTTTGTAGTTTATTAAAGTAACTAAATTGTTTTAATTTAATTCAAATATCTTTTGAACAATTTAATGGAAAACATTAATTTTGGTATCTTTAACTTTTATGGCTATTTCATTTTTTTTGTTGTTTAAACTAAATATTTGATAATCTTTCCATTAGCTTAAGTCTAAGAGCAATTTATATTCAATTTATTAGGTATGAGGATTTGACCTATATATAATGCAATAGAATGGAAATGAACATTTTATATTGCAAGAAATAATATTTTCAATAAATGCTTAAACCTCATATTATTATAAAAAATTGTTATAATGTGTAGCTTTTTTTTTTTTATTAATCATATAGTCATTCTTAATATGACTATATTTTGTTTTAAGTCTGTATAAATTACTATTTTTTTTTTCTATCTTACATTATTTTTTAATAGCATTTATTTTACAATTAATTTAAAGAGAAAAATGTGTTGTTGTTTTTTAAATATAAAGCAAGTATATACATTTTAGTTAATTTTAAAATATAATATTAAAGAACTTTAGGATTGACATTTTTAAAATTATTTTTTATTTTATTTTTGTAATTTTTAGTTTTGTTTTATTTTTAAGGGTAAACTTCTCTCCCTCACAGTTGCTAAGCAGATTCAAACAAGTTTTCAAATGCCCAAGTCACAATAAGATGGCTCAATGTAGCGGGTAAATGTCCAATTTTTACCTCTTCCTCATATATCCTTTAACTAAAAACTAAATACAGTAATTTACATTTATTTATGATGACTGAAATCATTAAATTAAATATTCTAGAGACAGCAGCAAATGAACATCTGAAATTGGAGATTTAATATATATAAATAATAGGATTAATTAATATGAATAATAAATTTAAAATATGAGGAATGCTTTGAATAATATCGGAATCATTATTTTGTAATGAATTTTGAGCATGAGATGCTCATGGAAATCATTGCAAGTAAAACTGCTAATAATCAAGTGTTATTATTAATTGCTACAAATTCTTTATCAATGCACTCTTTAGTGTCATAAAACTTGCTTTCCTGTAGACATCTTAACGTGTATATTATTTTAAAAAGTCATATTTATATCCTAGGTTTACATTATATTGTTCTCAAAGAAATTTGGGTTTGTAATTGGTTTGAAAACAAACATTGCATTGTATTTTATTAATTTGCTATTAAAACAGCATAGAATTATTTTAATTTTGTTTATTTTTATAGTAATTTTTTTAAAGGAGAAAAAAAAATTATTTTAAGTCAATATTTTTTTAATCATCAGTGTAGAATATAGACAAGAATTTTAATTTGTTGATTTCAGGAATCATATGCTAATTTTTAAACTAATGTTTTAATATGTAGAATGATACTTTTTAAATTTTATTTTTAATTACTTGGATCCTGTTAAATATACTTGTATGTATGTGTGAATGTGTAATACATACTTCACATAAATGGTGCCACCTGGACTAAAAAAGTGTTACAAATATGGTAAAAGTAACCAGATACACAGAATAGTATACAAAACATACATACATTAATTAAAAGTAAATAATACAGTAATTTGTATTATCTTTTGGAAGTTTTTTGACATTTGAATTCTTTTTTAACAAAGTATCCCAATCTTATTAAATAATTGCATCATACAAAATTCTGTTGTTGTTTTTTTTTTTGTTGTTGTTGTTGTTGACTTAGTCACATGATACTGTATGAACAGTACAAGAATGAAAAGTTTTTCTATCAATTCTCATTTGATTAAATAAATAAAAAAATCCCACTTTGGTTAATTGATAGGGATATAATCTCCCAAGCAACTAACTTTATTATTATTTATTTTATTATATTTGTATATTATTTTCTTACCCAGTACTCTTCTTTTTTTTTATTAGTAAGTTTTTATATTTATTTGAAGCAATTGCAATTATCATTGTATGTATGTATATACAGTAAACACATGTACATATAATGTATACATTCACATATATGTGTGTGTGTCAGAGTTTGAATCAACATGTAATTTGATTTTTTTTCTAGACAAATAGTTTATAGCCAACCTAGCTAGAAAAACAATTGTTGATTGATAAATGGATATCTAATTCGATTTCTTATATAAAAAGTAATAAAAAAGGAAAACTGTTAAATCTTTTATTAACTGACTGTTGGATAGCTTAATAAGTAATATCTTCTTTCATTTCTCTCTTTTATAGAATTCTGCTATGCCCTTATTCTGCATTAGTCAATTTTTGTTAGTTAATATTAAAACTGTTATACTTAGCCTGTCACTTTGCTATCCCAAGCCAGTGTTCCCCAATCTTTTCACACTGTCTTTTTAACCAATTTTTATAAATTGTACCCCTTATTTTTAAAATACTGATACTTTTGTTCACTGTATATCTTAATGAAAAGTAGTAAAAATGACATAATGAGTGAGAAAAAGAAAAATATAAAGTTAAATATACAAACCATAGCATCTCTAAGCAAATTTTAGCATGTGTTGCTTCTGAAATGTTGGATATCTCTTTTTTTTTATTTTGTTTGGCAGTTTCTCTAATTTTTTCAGATTTGAATTGTAAACTTTTTTTTTTTTTTGGCCTTACTGAGTATTTTCTATAAACCCCTAAAATCTTATAATAAATAAAATAATTATCTTCTGTTAGCCATTCTTAATATTCACATATTTTTACATCAGATTTTATTTTTAAGATTGATTAACATTTCTCTCTTCAGTTTATCTTTCATTTATTTCTAATTCTATAAAAATTTTCTAAAATATTTTTATAACAACTCCAACTAAAGTACAAATAAAATTGTGTAATCAAGCATTCTTAGTTCTCTAGCCATCTTATATTAATTATTTGTTGGATTAGAAGAACATGGAATAAATCAATGATAATCTCTTATAAATTATAAATTTATAAATTTCTTATGTTTTTAAAATATCTCTGTTTTGAATGTCATCATCATCATTACTATTAAAAGACTATGGTTGTTCTAACTCCTGAATTAAAAAAAAATGGTTGAAAAACAAAGAAATAAAGACAAAATTGAATTCAGAATTGCTATGCAAATAATTAAAGGATGGAAATGTGATGGGCGTGAAGAAGTAAGCACATTGTCACAGTTAGTGTAGAGAGATGAGAAATGACATGAAAGATTCAGAATGGCTGGGTCCTTTATTAATTTAAATGAATAAAGATATTTAAAAAAAAAGAAAGAAAAAGAGTAATGAAGATTAATTTTGTTACAGATATTAATAATAATTATTAATGTATTACATTTTTAGATAACTTTCTTTCTTCTTTCATTTAGTCATTTTTATTACACTAATTAATAAATATTTAACTAAATAAAAAAGGCAATATAAATAATATACAAGAAGTAATATGTAAGAAATGCATTAATCAAGAAACTAAAAATAAATAAAAAATCAATTTTGAAAAAATATATATAAATCTTTACTATCATTTGCAAAAATTATTTATTTTAAAAGTTATAAAATTATATATGAAAATTAAAAAATATTTAACTAAAATAAATGTAATAATTAATATGATGTGCTTATCTTCCAAAAATGTTTATAGAATAACTTATAATAATGAGAAAAAAATAAAAATATAAAACTTAGCAAATACCGCAAAACATAATTTACCAGTAAGCATTCAAAATGTTGGCATAAAAATAATATTACACATATTTTATGAAGTTTATATATATACTTTTTTTTATTAGCTTCAAGGTGTTAAAAAAACTTACATCTTAGAAACAATCAAAGTGAATAGAGCAAAAGAGAAATAATTAGAACTGGCTAATTTAAATTGTTATAGAAAAAATGTCAATTGTGTTCAGAAAGTTAATTTGAATCATTGAAAAAGAGGAAATAGAAAATAAATTCAGGAATATTATTATTTGATAGCATTTAGAATTTTTTAAAAAGCTTTTTAAATACATAAGATCACAGTCAAGTTAGTAAAACTCCAATTGTAAATTTATGTAGGAATTTAGATTTTTTTTTTTTTTTCCATGTAAAATTTATTTGTTTATTCTTTTTTTAAATTTGGATTAATTATATTTCGCCATTAATAGGAGTTTTTTTTTTTTTGGTTCTTCTGAGCTTTCAATTAAACCAAGATGGCAAACCTTATTTTTGATAAATGTAGTTTTGAGGGTCTATAATTTACCAATGTGTTAGTTGTTAAATTAAAACAAAATTAATAAATCGATTGTTAAATTTAAAAAAAGGAATAAATTCTGATAAATTTCATTAAGAAGCTTTATTTCAATTTTTTTTTTAAATTATAACATGATAAGCAATAAACATAAAAATAAACAAGACACTTTTATAGTACTGTGTACTTTGGTTCAATTCAGCATGTTTCTTTTTGTGGGCAGTTTTTTGGTAAATTATCATAATGATAAAAATTTGGGACCTTCCTGTCTAGAATGTGTTGCAGTGGACTATTTCTAAAGGTACAGGATCCTGCCTTCCCTTAAAGTATGCATTAATGATCACAATATGATTGCATTACATCAACATGAGTAAATTATAAATATTGTATTTATATATTTTATTTTTCTGTTAATAAGTTAATCCAAAAAAAAGAAAAAGAAAATAAACTGTAAATATTGTAATTAATTTTTTCACAATGATTTCTTTTTAAAAAATAACAGTAATAAAACATAAAATGTAATTATTAAATATGATGTTTCCTAGTAGGCATTTTTTTTGTAAACATTTTTTGAAGGCCCCCGAAACTGTAAATTTATCAAAAATACAGGGTGCCATGTTGATTTAATTGAAAACTCACAACTACCTTTTTTTTTACATATATATATATTATATCTAGATGTATTTTTTTTATATATAAACTTGTCTGTATTTCTAATCTAACTATATTGAGTTTGATATTTTTCCTGTAACAGTTTTTTTTATAAAAAGTCTTTTTCTTGTAATTTCATTATTTTAGTTATTGTTTTATTTGTTTTTTTTTATTTTGTTTATTTTTATTTTTTGAATGTTTTATTTCTAATATTTGTAATGGTTAGCAGCAGTATGATTGCAATCATATCTAACAATTCAAACTTCATGGGAGTAAACAATCATAAGCGACTTTCATGTACTAAGATGAACATTTTGTAAATAGGCAGTGCATTTATTTATATGATTGCAAGTAATTGACATCTAATAATAATAAATGCTACTTAATAATAATAATAATAATAATAATAATAATAATCATCATCATCATCATCATCATCATCTTCGGAAAGATTGATAACTTGCAGTGTTTCTTATTGTCAGAAATAATCATTTTACATATTTTTCTTTTTATATATTTAAGAGATTCATTAGGAGTGTAGCATAATGACAGATTTGATTTTTATATTAACTTAATGTCTGTCTGTTCAGTGATTATTATTTGTTTTTGTTTTTTTAATATGAATATATATGTATATTTTAAAAAAAGAAAACCAACTAAGTCACAGACTGAACTCACTAAAATATATTAACTATATTTATGTAATTTGATTTTTATTTGAAGGTACATTGGTGTAACTTTATTCAAAAGATAAAGTTTGGTCATTTCCCATGATAGTTTTCCAATTCTTGTCACTCTCTCAGATACAATTTTCATAATATTTTAGTCTTGAGATATATTAGCTTAGTAATTAATTTATAAAACAGGCAAAACTCTCCATACAGTAGTGCCAATCAGAGTAAGTAATCAATGGATGCTTCTGGCATCCATTGATTACTCTGGTTGGCACTAAGTAACACTACTGTATGGAGACTTTTGCCTGTTTTATTAACAGTAATGTGCTACCATAAGAAATAGTGATCATGTGATGTTTAGTAGTTTAATTAATTTATTGTTATCATTTTTAATAAACTTTTATTAACTGATAATCTTTTTCTCAGAAACTTAATTGTATTTTTGTATCAGAATAATATTTTGGTACATTTTATTTGTGGGTGATCAGAATCAGTATATTGTTTTGATCTTTTTTGATTAGAATTGATATAATCAAGTTCCAGTCTGGAGTATATATCTTTGGTATTGTATATAATTTTCATTTTTAATATTTAAACATTTTTAAAATGATTTTTTCAAAGAACAAAAATAAAAATAGATTTATACAGATCCATAGATGAATAACTATATTTTATTTGAAATATTGAATCTTAATATTTTTTTTAGCTTTGTTTTCAAGTTTAAATGTATTTTTATCATTATCTAAATTGTATATCTAATTTGACTTGATTGAGTTAGTATCTGATAGAAATCACTATAGACATCTTTTCTTTTTTTATTTAAAGTGTGACTTATTTTTAATTCAACAGGTTTCATTTGATTATTGTTCTACAAGTTATTGCTGATAATTCCATATTACTATTTTTATTTTTTTTTAAATTTACATTGATTATAAATGATTTTTTTCAACATAACTTACATTGAATTTAGCTTTTGCCTTTTTAATAATATATGTTTCTAAGCGTTAATTAACATTTATTTATTTATAAATCAGTTAATTTATTTATATAATATATAAATTATCAATTTATGTAAATTAAGAAACATTTTTATTTAAAATTGCAATGTAGTTTACATATTATTACAATTTTTGTTGCATAATATTAGTATTAGAACTATTTTTTTTATCTCTCTCTCTTTTTGACCTATGGATGCACTTACATTAAAAAATTTAACAATAATTATGTGATATAGTTGTTCAGAAGGTCATATGTTATTTCAGCACCCAAATTTTGAAAAGTGATATATTAATTACAGTTTGTTACTGAAAAGAATTTTTTATTTTATTCAACTAATAATCAGTCCAAACTTTTAATACTTTATTTCTTCATTACATTAAACTGCATATATGTTTGCTTATTTAATTTAAATAACATTGAAAAACTAAAAACTTTTTATTGCCATCATTTTATTTAAAAAATAATTTTTCAGAAATGCACATGCTTTTGATTTACATCACCTATTGTTTTTATCATGTAATATATATTTTCTTTTTAATGTTAAATTTTATTGATTACAGAAATAAATAATGTAACTGTGCTGTAATTAGTATTTCTAATATATTATTTAATGATTTGAAATTTCTTTTTAACACATTTAAATTCAAATGCATCACTAAAATATATCAATATTATTTAAAGCATGCATAGATTAAAAACAAAATGTAGAGTGGTATTTATAACATAAAAAGCATCAAAAGTTCATTTAATTTATATGTATGTGCATGTATTTTAAACTAAAGATAGATTTTTAAATATAAAATTATATAGATCTTAGGAAAATAGTAAGACATACAAATGATTTATTTTACTGTAAACTTGATTATTTATGTTATTATGTGTATATAAATCTCGAACATTCACACTTGAAAAAAAACAAACAAAAAAAATTCCTGGTGAGTTTGCAATATTTGTACTAAAGCAATAAAGTTATGAGTTTTTTATTCTTTTCATCATTTTTTAATAATTTCAGGTAGTAAAATCTTAAAATATTTTAGTAATCTTATCATAATGTGTTTAACACCTTCAATCCTAGAGTTATTTTAATAATTGCATTAATGTGCACTTTTCGCTTATATATAAAAGTTAGTTTATAAAAACAATGATCCATAAGAAAAAGTAAAATAATCTACAAGGTTTTTTATTTAATTGTTCTCTTTTTTATATATTTGTTTAACTATATTACATTCTTTACAAATCTTTTTTATTTTTTCATGTAAATATTTTATCTTGTGTTCATTCTTTACTCAAATAAAGTAGATGGTTCCAGGTTATTACTGTTTTAAATGCATATGTGTTCTGTAATTTTAAATTAAATAATTTAACCAGTTTATAATTTATCAAAACTAAAAATAAAGCAGTATTAATTTTTTTTATTGATTGCTTTATAAATATTGCATATAATATGCTATCAATTTTATATGATATCATTCATTTTCGAAATAACTGCCTTTTTAAAGAAAATACATATATGTGTAGATGCTATCAAATCAATATTGATTCCTGTTGATTATATGAAAACATTCTGCTTATTCACAAAATGTTCAATATAATATATTTGAGACGTCTATGATTGCTTTCTCATACAGTTTGAAATGGTGCTAATGACATATTTATCATCCACAGTTGATAGTCATATTTTAAAAAAACAACATCATCAAAATAAAGAAGGCAAAATATAACAAAGATAAAAAGAAATGGAAATATATCTTTATAGTATTGTTAGAGGAGGAAAGTTGAAATTCAGACTAGATTTTAATGTTAGAGATATATATAAAAATATAAAATGCAGAAATATTGCAGCGATCTTAATATCTGTCAGGGATTGATGATACATATATACATAGATTTTTTATATTAACAACTTATGTTAAGAGACTTTTTTTTCTATCCTGGGGCCATATTAGTTTTCACTTAATTGCATCTTCATTTTACAACTAACATCAGTCAAAATCTTTTTTTTCTTAATTCTTTTAGATTTTTTTAAAAAAATTTCTGCTTCTAGAAAATATACTATTAGGTATTTGGACAATCCTGTAATACTACTTATGTAATCAATATTTTTATAATATCAGCTATCATTATGAAATTTTAAAATTCTATTAGCACAGAGCAGAAATCCACTAGTCTTTTAAAAAGAACTATAAATTTGTACCTTGAAGGCATATAAAACTATCAAACATTCACTTATATACAAGACTTGTAATAGTGTAGTACATATATATATATATACTATGCACACACATATATATATATGTGTGATTGTGTGTATGTATATATATATTGTCTCAAATTATAATCCATATTTTTATGAATAGGGTTTTGTTCTTTATATTTTCATAAAATACAATTTTGTATTGCTCACAATTAAATTATTGTAGAATAGAGTGATAAAAGTCTGTTTTATTTTTACACAATTGTGATTATGTTTTGTAGAATTCTATTCTACATGATTGAAAGAAAACTCACAAATAAAATATTTTCCCAAAAGCTCTAGTTAAAAAAAAGTAGGAACCATTTAAAAATACAATGGCCATTTTCAGTGTTAGGTATATATATATATTTTAGTCCATTATCTATAGTTATAGTATGATTTCAGTGCCTTCTAAACTTAAAAGAAAATGCTGTGATTACTGCTTAAATTAGAAATTATCAAAACATCAAATGAACAAAATGAAGATTTGCATGTCATTTGAAATAGAAATTATAATAGTAAATAGTTGGTAATTATCTAAAAGCAATGGCTTAGTTTTTAATATAAAATATAAAACATAATGTAAAAAATATTTCAAGTTTATCCAATTTGTGTAGAGAACTATATTCCAAAACAAATTTTGAATATCCTCGAAATAAAAAAATCTTTTTTAATTTTAAAGCATAAAAAGATTAATTGTCATACAATGAGGAAAAAAGAAGCCATTTTTAATTTATAAACATGAAAATCCTGAACATTGTTTCTAAATATTTATTATCAATTACTGTATTTGGAAATTAGTAATAATAATAATATTAGACTTTCTTTATATTGCTAAGGAAATTTAAGACTGGTTTTAAATTTTTAGTTAAATTGTTAATTGGGGAAACAAGCCATTTTTTTTTTCTTTTTTAAAATAAAAGTGGGGTAAATATTAACCATATATTTTTTAATTTATAACATTTTCCCAGTAAAACTTGTATTTGTGTACTTATTTAATCCATATCATTATTTATATTCTAAAATAAATATATATATATATTGAATAATATAGTATTAATATCTCTACATTGCTTATAGTATATTAACAGAACTGGCCTAAGAAATTGTGAGACCTGATGCTTTGCTTTTATATGGTGTCTCTTTTACATATGATTTAAAAACATTTAGGTATTAAAATATTTATCTTATTTTCAGAATTGTCTAAAAAGTAATATAAAATCTTACAAAACAAAAGAATTATAAAATATTTCAAATAATTAAATTTCCACTTATCTTATTTAGTAAATATTCTTGTTACTAAGTTATTATTTAATTATTGTTTCAAAAATTATTTTTTTAAACATTAATTTGTTTTATTTTAGTATGTGTGTTTTAATCTCTTGGTTTATTTTATTAATGAGATAAAGGTATTTATCAAATACTAAATAAATAAAGCCATATTTTCAAGTTTTTCTTATGGAATTGCATGTCAAAAATTTATAATTGCAAGATTGATTAATATATAATAAATTTAATAATATAAGATTAATTACTTATTTTTTTCTTTTTAATTTATGAATATTTTAATTTCAATTATACAATATCACATTTCATATTAACCTAATCAGAAGTAAAGGAAACATTTAGATATATATATATATATGTTGTAAGTAGCTAAAAGATGTGTACCATCACATGACCATGTGCAGAGCCTACAAATTACAGAGCTTGGCAAAAAAAGAAAAAAAATGTAATTTGATTTAGCAAGTGATAAATTCTTTTATTTTTGATTTTGACAAAAGTCATATGTTGTGGATAATCTTGATGTATCAGATCCAATAGCTGTATTCTGACCTTGAGAAAAACAAGTATGTGATCCATGATCAGCACACATTCATTGCAAACTGAAAATCCACAGATCCATTTATCAGTTCCCATTGGATATGTTTTAATCCAATTCCTAAGTTATCTTTCCTGGTTCTCTTGGCTATTACTACACTGTTTATAGTTTCAGAATTTCATTGCACTCCCCTCAGGCCAGCTCTGTATATCTATATATAAAAGCAAATCCTTCAGGTTCAATACTGATTAAATGTTATTAATATTATTCCAATGAGAATTTGATTTATGTTATTCACCGATTTGTTCATGTGATATTTATGGAATCTATCATTTAAATTCAAATCTTTCTGCATGACAATTAATATCTTGATTAAGTTAATAAGTCTGAATTTTCAAAGTTTTTAAATTCTGTTTTTGTTTTAAAAAGTAAATATATTATTTTTGATTTAAAATATAAATCAGATATAGAAAATATTATTATTATCATCATCATCATCTTTCAAAGGTCAACAAAGTAAAAAAGGTTACATTATTTTTTTTTTTGTCTATAAGGACTGTTTTCCACCTGAGATATTGCAATAGTGGCAAGTGTATCTTTTAGTTTTTGCTTTTTATTTCAGATTTATTAATATTGAGTGCTGATTTTTTTCATATAGGCTTGAAGGTAACTGGAATTGAGACCGGGTGTCAATGAAAGTTTTGGTTTGTTACTCTTTTGTCTCTTTGACAAATTCTATCTAGTTTATTTTTGAATGTGTTAGGATGCCTTTTGGGGTTATTGTTATATATGAATTTACACTTTGTACACTATAATGCATAGAGGATGCATACACTGATCCTGATTTCAGCAAAGACTTTGCATAAATATTTTATCCAGACCTGTAAAAGAAATTGGACATGCAGATGTGCTATCTTACTTGCCCGACACTAAGGAGAAAGAACATTATAAATAAAAAAATCTACATATTTGATGAAACTCCAAAACAAACAGTGCAGTAATAGCAAAGAGGACCAAGAAAATAAAGGATATGTCCAGCTTAGGAATTGGATTAAAACATATCCAATGAGAATTGATAAATTGATCTGGAATTGTGAGAAGGATTTTTAGTTTGCAATGGATATGTGCTGACCATGGATCACATACTTTGTTTTTCCCAAGGTCAGAATACAGGTATTGAATGTTACATTAAGATCATTCTTGGCCCAATCATACATATGATGGCCAAAAGTAATTACAAGCAGATAGTTAAAAATGTTCTGAATGTCAAAAAACTGCTAAATTGCAAACTAAACAAGTATAAACATGGAAAAGGTTCATTACCCTTAAGACTCATATTCATTTAGACCATATTGAACTATTAAATGAAAATAGAATATTGATACTGGTAGAAGTGATTTATGATGAACTGAATATTATTGGTAAAAAGTATTAGAGTAGAATGACAATAACATAATTAAATGAACTATTCACTACATATGGTTTAAAAGAGCTAATAGTGACAGATAACGGTACAGGCTTCACTTCAGAAAAGCTTAAAGATTAATTACAGGATAAGAGGATTAAACACATCCTTACTCCAACATATCATCCTGAAAGTAACAAAATTGTGGAGAAGCCTGCACAACATTTAAAAAAGGTGTTGAAGAAAATGTAAATAAAAAATGTACTGGAAGCCTTAGTGTAGGCTATGTACAATCAGCATTTTATACCTAGCACCGCAACAAAAAAGACTCCAGCAGAGTTAATTGACATGTTGCTCTTTCTGCTCTCATTTAATCAAAGTATTACCAATTACTAGTAAAAGAGATAGAAATCAAAATTGGGTAAAATTCACAGTAAGTGAAAACATGTGGATACATGACCTACAAAAATATAAATGGATGCCTGGTTTAATAGTGAAAGTGTTATTGAAGCAAGTAAGAATAGTAAAATTATAGAATGGGAAGGAAATGGAAAGAAATATTAATTACCTTCTCCATCATTATGACAATACTTTGCCAGACATTCATCAAAATAAAGTGATAGAGGATAAAGAAATGAAAAATGATACATTATTGAATGATCCAGATAGTAATCTAGATCTACAACTATTGACAAAATAAGAAAGTCATTGAATATAAATGGCAAGTTTTAACTACTCTAATGGGGGAATTCAAGAAAGTAGCTTTTACAATTCCAGATATACGCCATCTGCCTGTTAAGTTTAAAGTTTATATCTGCCACTATATCTATTATTATCTAGAATAGGGGAGGAATGGAATATTTGTATATATAAGTTAAATATAAATAAAGAATATTTATTTGGTATGAACATACAGATTATTTTCATTAATAATTCTTCCTTGAAATAAAGACACCACTACAAATAAAAATCGATTAAAAGACAGTTGTATGTAAATTAGGATATTAGAATAAGTCGATATAAAGACATGAGGGATTATTGCTGTTTAATAATGAGAGTGAGAATGCTTGAGTCATCTAAAATTGCTAATGTAGAAGAAGAAGCAGCACTTGTAATCAGATAATTGGTTTTTTGAAGAAAGTGTTAAACCATAGAACTTAGTCAAATCACTCATGAGGTATTAATAGTAGTTATTATTTATTGTTATTGTGTTGGTGAAATTAAAACACATATAGTCTAAATGTTTACTCTTATAGTTTTACATTATTTTTTATTCATGTTAATAAACAGTGTTATATATATCTGTATAGTTTAATTTTTTATTGTTATCTGACTGGTCTTAGGGGTTACATATGAAATCAGAAAAGGATTAGCAATTAATTTAAAAGCTGTAATTGAGTTGATTATTTTTAAAATAAACAGAATCATTGTTTATTATTGAAACAGAACAATGACCTGTTTTAAAAATCATTCCATTTTATTATCTCTCTTTATTTTAATATATGAATTTTTTTCCCCATAGTACAGGCTTTTTCATACCTGCACTCCAATATGTAATATATAGGGGGTTTGAACTCACAAGACCCTCAACTATCCACACTTTCATACTGCTGACACACTTGAGTGTGGATAGTTGAGGGTCATGTGAGTTCAAACCCGCTATATATATATCTTTATGTTATGTATGTCCTAACAGATTTATAAAAGTCCTTATATATATATATATATTGTGCCCTTGTCTGTAGGTCATAGGTAGGGTAGAAAGGTCAATTATTAAAAAATTTTAAATTTTAAGTTATATTTGTAAGATATATAAATAATAATAAGAGAATGAGATTTTATAGTACAAGTTAAAGCTAAAAATACCTGGTAGGTAACAGTGTAATAAATTATTTTAAAAGAAAACAATTAAATAAAGCTTAATCATATCATTGCTTATGGTTGTGAAAGCTGGCCATATAAAATAATACAGCTATAGATAGTTAAAAGTATATCAATTATTTAGTATAATATTTAAAAACTAATAAATTAAATAAATGAAATGTAATGTTATAATTGTATTTAATAATCAAATTTAATAGAGTATAATTTATTAATAAACTTTGGGATGGTGAGAGTTATATTTAGTTTAACATTATAAATTATTTTCCAAATTTTATAAAATATATCAGTTTTGGTAATTTAAACCAAGACGTAAATAAAAAATCATTTTGATAAAAGTTAGTAAACACGTGACCGTATATTAAATACCTTCACGCACACTCTTGGTAAAATAATAATAAACTGTGTGAATTTAAAACTAGATATAATTGCCATCGATCTTTAAAGTGAAAGTTAAAAAGTATTAAATATTGTTTTAATAATTATTTTAAAACTTAGATGATTTTTTTTTATAAATAAAACTATAATTGAATTTAATAATATTAGTCTGGGAAATATTCCAGACACTACGTCATCCATTCTTAACTTTAAACATCTATTCTGTTATTAAAATAAAATGAATAAATTGTTCGCGCTAAAATAAATATTAACCAATCAAAGGATGTAAAATTAGCAGACAAAAAATCTAAGAATTATACAAAGCGGGAGAAGTAATGTGAAAGTGAAAGAGAAAGTAACACTTTTGATAGCTGAAAACATCGTAGCTGAAAGTAATATAAATCTATAATTTCGTATTATTATAAAATTATTCTGTAACATATAATATATTTTTGACTACAGAGATATGAATTGCTAATTTTATAAGTGATCTTACCGGGAAATTTTATTCAAATTTAACCAGAAAGCCTACAGTAACATGGAAATACAAGGAAAAATATCTAGATTAACTACTGAAAGAAAAATAATTGGAAAGTGTTTTAGTACAGCATTAGTTGTGCTCAACCTGAAACTTAATCTTATAACTGAAAGGAATACAATTGGGACAATATGTGAAAATCTGAAAAAGAAGCTGCTAGTCGTCAAGAACAATTTATGACGATAAATTTACAGAGCTATCTTAAAACTAAGTTATACTTCTCTATGAACAAAATTTTAATATGCGTTCTAGTACAAAGAAAATAATAATGAAGAAAAGTGTTTATTTTAAAAAGAAAACATTATTAAAAGATATAGTTCCAGAATTATGAAATAAAGGAAAGTAAAAGATTAAAGTGCTATATGTATTTTATAGAAAAAGAGCTGAAACTTTATCCAATAAGAAGAGAAAATATTGTAAAGTATTCAATGAAAAATGTTTGATCAAAGAAATATATAATTAAATGACTAAATAGAAATGGATCCATGGAAAACGGAAAAATTTACTAAATCTTTAAATAAAATATGTACAAGATGCATCGGGGGGAAACCAGACGCGCGGGAAAAAGCTAGCAGACTATGTTGGAGACATCAAGAATTAATAAGTGTATAAAATATTGAGAAAACTAAGGATCATCGTCGATGAAGATTATTAAACAGAGTTATTTTTTTTATAGAACATTAAGTGACTGAAAGAAAAAAATAAAGTATATTTTTTTTTTCTAGCTTTACGATGAACAATTTTCAAGCAAGTTCGACAAAGCAGTATCGTAAATATAATTTAATATTTTATTTGATTGTATTTAAAATATAAAAATTCTATATTAGCTTAGGGAAACATATAAACATGAATTTAAGAATAATAAGATTTTAAATATAATAGCTTAATAGAATGATAGAAATATTATTATAAAAATAAAATGTATGTATGGAAGTTTTAAATATCTACAAGAAGTAATGGAATGGTGAAGCCTTCAGAATACGATCAAGAAGATAGAGATCGTTTTGGTAATTGTGATATTATTGATAATGCATAATGTATTTTTTTTAGGTCATCTACTAATGAAGAATGATGTATGAAAGTTTTTGAATTATAAGTACACATTTTATCCAACATTAAAACATATATTTGAGATAGTAGTAATTTTAAATGTGCATGCAAAGTTGTTTTAAAAAATATAATTAATAATATAAGTATCATAATTATGTGATTCTTTTGAACTTTTATGTTGCAAAATCTTCAGATAATTTTAAAATAGTTGGTATATTATAAATATACGAGATAAGTAGTAAAAGATTTTCTTAAGAATAGCTGTATAGTTAGAACTAAAAATGAATTTTATTATTGTTAGAAATGTAGACAGAAATTTGTCGATGTAATGCATAGATAAATCTAGAGAAATAAAATCGGATAGTGACTTGGTAGTACTGGTGTAGAGGAAACCAAGATGATGTTTTTGCCAAGAAATAAGAAAAATCAAATATTTGGATCATAGTATTTTGTGTGATTTCAGTATAGCTAACTAAGTCCTATCACTGAACACATATATCTTGGACAGTGTTTTTTACGTATTTTGAAACTTTTTGATGTTTTATAAAGCTGAAGAAATAGCTTTAGCATCACTCCTATAGTAGAGGTGGATAGACAGATAAAGGTCACTCCTCTATGGTGTTCTTTAAATTCACTGTGCCATCATTGTCAAGTTTTATAACGGATAATATTCTAGTTGTTTTGATCCTGCGCATCTATTTTCGCTATCCTTGTTTCATGAATATACATCGTCAGAAAGATATTTTTATAGAAATGATACATAAAATAGAAATGAGGCTAGGTTGTCGTTATGTAAGAATAGTTTATTTACTAGAATGAGTAGAATTGTTATTTTAAAAGTGAAAGTACAAATGTCATAAAGAGATGAAGAATCATATGATATAGTTTTAAAAGTAATTCTGAAATGAATATATGATTTTAAAGGAAAAAGCTAAACAAAGTTTTTTAAAGTAATAATAAAATTTTAATATTTTATATGATATTTAAAAATAGAGATTGCATGTTGGTGGAAAAATGATTCAATAATGTGTAACAGATATATGTATTTGTGCATGTTATGTTAATAATTGTGGTTACCATACGAAGCAAAGGCTTGGATAAGTATTGGATTAATAATTATTGTATAGTCAATAATAAAACGGAACATCAAAATGTCAAGAAGGGTTTGAATCTTTAGGATTCCATACGAATAATATAAAAATAGAATTTTATGATTTTGTATAATTTTACTATGAAGGTAAAAAATTTTGTAAAAATATAATTTAAAAATTAATAGAGATATAAAGTATTAATGATAATTATTGATAGATACATTTTTGTAACAAGCTAAACTAAAATCAGATATCTAATGATAATAATACTGTATAAGAGTTAAAAATAAAATAAGTAGAAATTTAATGTTAAGAGATAAAGTAGTAAAGTAATTTTGTAACAGGAAAGTAGGGATATCCGATGTACATAATGTAAATATTGTTATTTGTATAATTATTAATAAACTATGTTGTAAATTTATTTGTAAACTTCGTGTCCTAGTTAATTATTTCTCCACATAGAATGCATGATATCGCAATACACATTTATAATTGCAACAGACATATAATTTTGCACAAAGTAGATAAACATAAAAGTGTTATAATAATTCTTGAAAATTTATTTATATGATAAAATTAAAGGATTATAATTAGATCGTTTATTGGTCATAAGTTGGTTGCCACAATATTAAAATAAATTATATGCTAATATTACAACACGTATTTTGATTGTCAGATTATTAAATACTACCACGAACGTAATATTTATTTATTTATTTCATTTAAGAAGAAATAGGATTACATTATACTATTATTATCATTATTCTTATTTATTATTGTTAGTTGTTACGTAGTGAATTTATGACATAAAATTCCCTTCTCATAGTTTACTACCGTAATTTAAATCAGTTAAAATGCAATTTATGAACCTGAGATTTATTTGATTTGATTTTATTTCATTTATTTACTTAAATTATTTAATTGAACTAGATTAATATTATAAAGAATAATTAAGATATGATTATTATCTTAATCGGAATGAAAAGAGCTTGGAAAGTCATAAGAATACCATAAGTTGATTATTTAGTATAGTGTTCTTATGTCATTGGGATAGTATCATGTGGATATATCTCAATGTAGTCTGTCTCGCTCCCCGTGTCGTCGCTCCATGTCTCATGAAAATAATAAATTTTTAATAATATAACTGTATTTATATTTTAAAGTTTAGAGCTAGTAGTAGTAATCATTTTTAATAAATCAATTTCATTCATTTTGTTAAGACTGAGCTAGAGAGAGAGAACCCGGGAATATATTTTAAACATTGTTATAGATTATTATGGCGTGAGAGGCGACGGGGGAGGAGGGTACAATATATATTTTTTTTTTATGTAAAAAAGTTAATGTATACCATATATTTATTGAGCATTATTTTGGGTAGATTTGTTTTCAATTTATTAGCAGATGTTGTGATGTTTCTTGGATAATTTTGTGAATGACTAATAGACAGTAAACTTTTTTTAATTAAATGTGATTTTGGTAATATCATTCAGACCAAAAGAATAGTTCAAGTAATCCTTTATTCTCCAACATCATATTTGTTAAATTGATCAAATTATATTAAAAAAAGCAAATTGCAAATTTAAGTCTATTTTTAAAATTCCATGACAAACTTTTTTTTTTTTTGCATTTTTTTTATTCTGTATAACAATTCCAATGTATAATATTAAATTTGTAATTGATTCACTTAAAGTTTATATGTATCTAAGAGATAGCTGTGATTTTAAGCATGTTATATTGTTGAAATTCCTTATTGTGTTCATATTAATTTGTTATATATAATATTATTGTCAATCATTACAATACACAGTAAGATGGTTTCTAAGTTTAATTCAGTTCTTTAATCCATGTCCTCTTCTTTATATCACTCCAACAAATTTTCTTATCCATTTGCCTCTTATAGGGACTTGTTCTATATCTTTTACAATCTCTTAGAATCCATTTTAAGGCTTTAATTGTCCATCTGTTATTTTTTTCTAGCAATATGTCTAACCTAATGTTATTCAGTTTCCCAATTCTTTTATTGATGTCAGTGTCACTATTCTATATATATATCAGGGACAAAGCATCCATGTATTGAACGAAATGAGTGCTTCCATAGAAAAATTCACTAAAACTTTCAAAAGCTTTAATTAATATTCAAATCAAGAAATTCACTTTCAATTTTTTTACCAACAGTCAAACTGTTTTTATATATGTAGGGATTGGGAATGAACTTGACTAACTCATTCTCACATTCTCGTTGATTATATGAAGTTCAAACAGTGCTAAGATCTAATTTACAGTTAAAACTTTTAAGAATGTTAAAAGGATTTGGAAGATAAAAATGTATTGATAATGTATTATCTATATTTAAACTAATCACAATCTGATTAGAATCAGCAATTCAAATTCATTATTTATTGAATGGAATTACTGTTGACTTTCAATTTTTTTTACCAACAGTTGAATTGTTTTTATATACATAGGGATTGTGAATGAACTTAACTAACTCATTCTCTCATTCTCATTGATTATAAGTTCAAACAATGCTAAGATCTAATTTACATTTAAACACTTTTAAGAATGTTAAAAGGATTTGGAAGATAAAAATACATTGATAATATGTTCTCTGATTTACAATAAGAGTTTAAGATTATATATATATAGATATATATATATATATATATATATTAGGCGCTAAATTGTTGTGGCAAGTGAAATAAAAACATTATATAAAAAAGAAGTGTGCTTCCATTCCTAAAAAAGTCATACTTCATCACTAATATATATATGTATTGTAATGGAATATTTGTCACCAATAATCATCAACTAACTGAGCCTCATGTTTAGGGTGTCAAATTGTAATGGAACATATTATCTATGTTTGCAAGAGATGAAATTGTCCTAATTGTTCAGTGGCAAAATATAATAGAATGTTCATAACCACTAACCAATTAATTAATCAAGTTCACATGTAGCAATATCTTACCTAGAAACTACCAAGCAAATAATCAAGCTGTGCATTGCAAGGCCAAATGAAATAGAACATCTGATTGCCTTAATTGGTAGTGACAAATGTAATAGAATGCAGTATCCAAATGAACAAAGATGAAATCGTCCCAATCATTGGACAACAAATATAATATAGCACTATTTATATATGATGAGAAATGAAATCAACTGTTATAGAAAACCATATTCGTATAAAAGAAATGAAATGTAATAGAATGGCCCAAACTAACTACATGTGAAGTAAATCTGGTTACTACAGAGCACCAACAAAGACCTATCAAATAATTTATTCTCAGAGTTAACTTGATCATTTACTAAAATATACATTGGAAACAAAGGGAATTTTGTTGAATCCAATATATTTACAAACAAGATTATATATGATTTAACATTTCAAATAATAATTGCTTAAATAAGTAATTAGCTAAAACACAATATTACCATTTAGTTGATGGTAAATTTATCAAATTATCTAATAACTGCTGCACTAAAAAGAGACAATAAAGATAATAAATCTTAAATGAATAATTTTTCAATAAAGCATTTAGTATAAAATATCTTAATAATTTATATTACTTCATTGAGCATTCTGAATGATATACATCATTTTTGGCCCATTCTTTAAGTTTTTTAATTCTTGTAGATGAGCAACTAAACATTATATATATTGTCCATATCTTTAATAAATAGAACCTGTTTCCATGCATCATATATCACAGTTCTATTGAATTAAATGTAAAATATTGTCTCATAGACAAGTAGACACACCATTTGTTTTTCCTAGCATTACATAGATAAACATAACCATTTTTTGTAAATAAATGTTATTCTCTCTATAAAACTTTTTTTATTTTTATGACTATCAGCATAATAATGCTGACAAAAAGTTTTGATCAGTATTCTATGTATAATTTTTTTTTTTCTACTGAAATATCTATACTTTTATTAACTATCAAACTATGAAATAGAGCTGTTCGAACTTGATCAATAGTTCCTTAAGTATAATTAAATTTATACATTCTATAAATTCAAAAAAATAATTCTTGCTATACTATGATTTGAGAATATTAATAATTTTTTTTATGTGGTCATGTATAGAAAGAGCATGACAAAATGATGGTCATTGCTAGGATATTTTCTATTAGAATTTTAATCACGTTTTTGTTCATTTTCTTGCATTCAGCATTTTCTAATCTGAAATTACAATCTTCTGGCTTTTCAGTTAAAATTCTCAAAATTCCTCTATTATGGAAAAAAGTGAATTAGTATAAACTTTTTGACTTAAATATCACTTTAAATAGTCTATTTTTTTTTTATTTGGTCTATGTTTTACTGGTAATAAATTTACTTTTGAATTTGACTGTTAGCAAATTTTGCAAATGATGTCATCTATATTGCTTCAGTCACTAAAAACATTCTCAAATTTAATACATTTCAATAACTAAAAATCTGCCAAGTTTAATACAACAGCTATAATTTTTGATGATGATGGCATTTCAATTTTAACTGACCAGGAGAACCATTCACATTTAAATTGGTTTTTCTTATTTTTAGATTGTCTCAACTAAGGTTAGATTGACTTGCTGAACATTTTGAAATTTGTAAGGCCAGAAATAAAATATTTATATCTTGGATGATTTTTTTAAAAAAATTACAGTAATATACTCAAGCTGCACCCCCCAGTTGCGGCAACGTTCTGCCTCAGCAATGGCCAGTGGAGGAAAGGCAATACTCAGTCATCACTGATATGTATAGATAAATTGTAATAGTATTAGAATCTATTTTTAGTTGTTTTGGATGGGACACTTATTAAATTGAAGTCTCCATAGCAATATCCCTGCCCCTACTGCATGTACGGAGCAATTTTATTTATTAATTCTTTTAATCAAAACTATTCATTTGGCTTCAGCTTTGTGTTTAAACATAAAAACAAATGGATAAATACGTCAAATATTGGAATGTCTGAAGTGCGCAGAAGCCACTGAGCAGTATGCAAAGTTTTCAAAATTATTGCGCACTGTGCAGCTTAGAGGGAACATTGGTGATAAGTCTGTTCATCACTCTGCCTTTATTTTATATGAAGTGATGTATTATTGACAAATTCTGATAAAAAAATATTATACAATTTATTTCACATACTTATATAATGAAAATTTATATTAGAAAAAGAAACACATTACTGTATTTTATTATTTAACTGCAAACTGAAATTAAAGTTTGATTTTTACATTTATTATTTAAAAATATAGAACCACTAAATATATATATAGAATGCCATTCAACTCTTTTTTTTTTTTTAATTTTTCGTAATAATAAAAAACTGTGATTAATTTAAAGTTTGAAATAGTAATTGTATTTTTACACAGTTATATATATTTGAAAACATTCACTTTTGAATTTTAATCAGTTTATTTTTAATTACTTTGGTTTGTTGTTTTTTATTTTACACGTGAAGTTGAACTGAAACAATTATTTATTAGTTAATTTTATCATATAATTCAAAGATAAACCATGGCTATAAAATTTTATATGACACATTATAAATGGTAGTAAAAGTTATATCATGTTACAATTATAACTTTTTACAGTCAATGCCTCAACATTCAATTGATCAACTTTTATATTTTTATTTTGGCTAATAATAGCTAGATATCTATTTGCCAATTAAAACTAAATGATCTTTATAATTATGAAATTAAGAGTTTAAATCATAGTGTATTTAGATTATTAAAAAATAATGTTTTTCAACCATGTCTGTAAAAACAACTAATTTGAGTCGATACAGTTTGATTGTGATAATTTCAAGTTCTTAGCTTACTTAAATTTTACTTTTTGAATTAACAGCACACTTGCTGGCTGCTGATATTTTGTTAGTGCAACAACCAAATTTAATAAATTATATTATAAAAATTAACTCTGTTTTTGAAATGTTTCATTTATACTATTATAATATATCTCTGACTGGGTTAAGTATTATATTGGAGTGGCATAAATGCATTGTTTATGTCAAAGATAAAAAATATTATTAATTAAATTAAAATTATATTCTATATATAGAGACATTCCATTTTTTATTTCACATAAGGAAAAATGAGAAATACATATATATCTTTGCAGTAACCACATAATAACATCTTTATCAGTTGAAGGCAAATCTTATTTTGCTGAAACACTAGTATTTTACATCAACCATCATAAAAATGATTATGAATTTAATTGTAATATATTTTTCAACTGTGAAAAACACTTCAATATATACTCTAATAATGTCAGTGTTGAATGTGCAACTTTACAGCAGAGGTATTGCTATAGTGATTTCACACTTGAAATGCATAATGTATTTTATTTACCCTACAACTATAACTCACTTAAAAAATTAGACAATGAGTCTGCCTTTAAGAATATGAGTTCCAATAAAGCTTTAATTTTCCGTTTTTGTCTTTAAAGAAAGATTAGCATAATGAATCTTTAGCTTGGCTTTCTAATCCACAACTTCCAATAATACATTTAAGTCCTTATACGAAAAGCATGCTCAAATGGCCACCAACAATTTATCATTTATATATATGGCTCAGTTTTAATAAACTTTTAATATAGAATAACTTGCTTTTGGGTACTCACTCAATGATATCAGTAATTAGATAATTATTGTTTGGATATGAGTATATGGTTGACACTTTTTAGAACAGCTGCAATAAGTTTATCACATGTATAACAGAACATGTAGATGCATTAAAACTATGTGAAGAACATATGTTCATATAATAGAGGCAACAAGCTTTCATTTGTATTAAATAAAAAAAGAGAAAATAAGAATGAAATATGTACTATAACAATTGATGAGGAGGTTATAAAGTAGAACTGAGTTAACTAATGGATAAAAGTTAATGAAGTTAATGATGAGAAATACGATTTGTTTGGTTTTTTCTTTTTATTTATAAGAACTATGATTAAAAGAAATAATCATGAAGATGCATTTGAGAGAGCAAATTGCATAACTTGAAAAGGAAGGCATATAGATTGGAGATGAAGACTATTTTTTCAAAATGGATATGTAGAATAGAAGATATTTTTAAATCCATGTTTTACTTACAAAATGGTTAGGTATTGATAGGAATATAGAATTGTGTTTATATCCAGTTTTATTTAGAGGAGATGATGAGTGAGTGTTGCTAAAAGTTAATAAAATAATTAGGACTCAAAGCAGATAATATGGTAGTGTCTGCAGATAGAGATATTGATCAATGTGATGAAGTTGATAAGAAAATTTTGAGATAAAGAGGATATGTCAAAACTAAAAATCAAGAACGTATACTATATCACTTAAAGGTTGGTAGATACAGTGAGAAACAAATTAGAGAATCAAAATGATTAGATTGATAGTTTTATAAGAGAATGAGATTGTATATTATTGGGTTGATAATTATGCGAAAGATTTTGATAAATGATTTATCTGAAGTATAGCTTTTCAAAATTAATCTGCATGTCAGTATTTATTAAAGAACTATGATTTCTTGCAACCTTTAGTTATTGCTTTGACTAATTATTAAATAAGAAAAAACTGTGACTTCTAAAATGAATTATGTGATTTTGACTGTAAGGTCCACATGCAATAGTGCAAAAAGTGGCACTTGTTAAG
Source organism: Epiperipatus broadwayi (assembly GCA_028023455.1). NCBI lineage: Eukaryota > Metazoa > Onychophora > Udeonychophora > Euonychophora > Peripatidae > Epiperipatus > Epiperipatus broadwayi. The sequence continues at coordinate 11,348,969 of JAQFVV010000018.1, forward strand.
AAGGGAAAGATGCTTGGTTTTGAGTACAGCTTGTTTATTCTAAGTTTGGTCGATATAATCTCTTAGAATAGTTTTAAGGAAAAGCAATGCAGTTAAAGGAAAGGGTTTAACTATGAGTCTAATATTAAAATTGTGATATATCTCTAAAATTGAAGTGTTTAAACAAATTATGTTAAAAAGATTGCAAGCATTGTTAAGCTATGTTGGTGATCATCAAATATTATTTGTTGCCTAGTTAACTCAACCTGCATTCAGGTAGATAATGTACATGTGTATGCATATTAGTAATAGCTATAAAAAGTGAAAGAAAATGAGGAAGTAAGAAAAAAATAATTTAAGAATTCCTGAATAATAAAAACATTAATAGATAACCTTAAGAAATAATGTTTAAGTATTTGAAAAACAGAGCAGTACATAAAACGATTTTAAAATGATGTTATATATGCCATCTTGATTTTTTTTTCTTTATAATAACTTGGGTCATAGGCATATACTACATTTCATTTAAAACTGATTAAAACATTATGATGACATCATTAATCTAAGAAAAGGATTAAAGGATTATTAAAATATAAATAATTGAAATTAATGATTTTAAAATTATAAACTTATCAATTTAATTATTTAAGGATATTAAGTTTTGGTGTAGTTTTTTTTTTAACCTAGTTTAATAATCAATGAAATATTTATTTTTAATAAATCAATATTTTATTAAATGAAAAAGTATAAATTTTAAACTTTATAAAAGTGTATTCAGTTTTTACTTTTGTTTCTAGTATTTGTACATATTATTTTTTTATTAATTCATATTAAATCTTTTACAAATATCATTAGAGAAGGAATAGACCCTTACCATTTTTTTTTTATTTATTTATCTATATTGATTCCATCTTGGTTTAAATTGCTTTTTAAATAACCCTTTTATAACTCAATATTTACACCCATTAACTGTCAAGTTACTTACACTTGGAAAGTGAAAGGAGTTTGATTATTGCATTAGTTTGCAAATATTGTTTACAGCCACCTGAAAACTGATGTTGAAACCATGAAATGATCATATTAAAGAATTTATGTTTAATTATTTTAATGTGATATCAAGCTTTAATGATTTTAATTGTTAGTAATTAATTATGTTAGATATATTCAAAAGGATTTTAAATTTAACCAGACGTGATCCCAGGATATTATCTATATAATACTGCAACCATTAACCTTTCTAAGCAGCAAAGAAATAATAAGATACTTTTAATATTTTAAAATATATTCATCTTATAACTACTTATTTAGAAGATTAAATGATGTTTGAAAAATAATTCTGACCAATTCTATTTAATTGTTTTTACCATAGCTTTTTTTCTACTTTTTAAAAGTGAATCATATCATAAGCCTTGATCCGGCAACTTTTATCACTAGATTAAGTTATTCGAGCAAATTTAAAGTAATAAACTTAAGAATACTATCTTTTAAATTATTTTCTTACATTTTATTAATTTTAACTAATAGTATGTTGAAGAAATGAAAATTTGAATGAACAGGATTGTTTTTAATATATTTAAATTTATCATAATTAGTGCTAAATGCAGAATTTTGATCATGACAGAAACAAAATTTTTGTTTATGTAATAAACAATTCGTTTCTAAAACTAAAATATTAAAGTTAAGATTTGTGAATTATTTTAATGACTGTTTTAGAGGTGCAGAAACAAAGTAAAAACTCTTGCCTTGCAATCGACTTCAAGGTAAATGTTTTTATTTTGTTTTGAAACCTTGAATCTTTTATTAATACTTGAAGCATCTAAGATTTCATAAAAGCTAAAGGTAAATCATGAAGTCCATGCTTTTTAAAAAAGCACTAGGGAAGATTGCTTTATAATATAAGTAGATTTTCTTAGTAATTAAGTTATCAACTCTTATGTAACTATTCCAGATTATTCTTCTGATTTTAATGGCTAGATACCCATTTGTGTTGGCCAAAAACCAGGCAGGTGAAATAATCCTAAGTTTGCTTAGAAAAATTATTAGTTATTTAAAATAGTTGTCAAATATCTTACCATGAATATACTAACCATTATGCCATGAGTTACAAGATTTAACAAGGCATCATCTAAACACATGATGTTATAGTGGCATCATCTAAAAAAGATATCTATGTATTACTATAATCATTAACTCTTTAAGCAATAATTTGTTTTGTGTGTGTGTGTGGGTGTGTTACTATTATTTTAAATTATTAAAGGAGAAACATTTTAAAATAAATTTTACTTTAGAATAAATTTTGTTACTCCTTTCTGTTAATCGACTGAGTAAAATATATACTGTATTAAGAATATTAGTGTGGTTATACAAATATATGTACAATGTTTATTTTTATTTTTGGTTTAGTTAGTTCATAGCCAATTCAGGTAACTATCCAATATTAATCAGTAAAGAGGTATCCAGATATTTTTAGTTAGAGAATAAAACAATAATGTAAAAAGATCAATCACAATATATCAATCAGCAACCCTAGAGAATACTATTTCTCTATGAGGGGTTGCAAAGACCTTTGTTTTGATATAGGACTATTATTTAAAGGTTATTTTATCTTTTTTTAAAATACATAAATATAATAGGATAATAAAAAATATGACTTGACATCCCACAGAATTTGTATTAACAACTTTAATAGATGATTGACAAGTGTTAGTTGACTATTCCTTGATTGTTGAAGTAGCTCTTTTCTTCTCTTTAATAGAGAACTGTTTCAAAATAAAATATATGTATTAGACAATAGTTCTTAATTGAAATTATCAGTTCTTATAATAGCGATAAATTCTATTTGCATTTTTTTTTTTTTTTGCAATTTAATAGTAATTTTAAATAAGCAATATTTGACTTGCAGTTTTAATCCAAAATATCTTTAATCTCTGTATAAAATATTAAAGATTGTTGCACAAAGTCTAGTCAGAAGTTTCAGGTTGGGAATGACAGAGAGTGATAGCTACTTGATGCCAATTTTCAAATGAAAATTTCAATCCTGGGGGGAAACTTTTTTTTTTTTTACATCCAATAGACTTTTAAAATAATTTATGTACAACATTTAACTTAACTTTCATTGTTCTATTTATTCTTCAAATGCATTTCTTCAGTATGTACGTGTATGAAATAGAAAAAAAAACCCAAGAGTTTAAAAATTTAAATATTCAGTCAATATTATTCCATTGCAAAATTATTAAAATAAAATTTACTATGATTAAATAAGTTAGCATAAAAAGGTTAAGGTTGGCTTTTGTGTGTATGTGTGTGCATGTATGGGGTGGGAGTGTAATTAAGTGTTTGTTATGGCTCATGTGAATTATCACAAAAAAGGGAGGGAAAAAAGTGAACATTATTGAGAAATTTTCAAATAAAATTAGATTGGGCATTTAGTAAAGATTAGACATGCTATTAAATCTTTAAAGAAGGGAAATGCTCCAGCAAATAACTGAATTATAATAGATATTTTAAAAGAAGCAAGTGTAGAAGTAGAAAAAATGTTGGCTCAATTATACAACAAAAGTGATAAAGATGTACCAAATGTTTGGAAGAATGCAATTGTAACATTGATATGTAAGAAAGATGATAAAGAAGATATTAGAAATTACAGACCTATTAATCTTACAAAATCTTTTTTATGACAATTACAATTTGTCTAAAACAAATTTTGGATTTTAATCAACCAAAAAGCAAAGCTGAATTTAAAAGTGCGGTTAGAACAGTTAATCATATCCAAATATTGAGAGAAGTTTTAGAAAGGATCAATAAGTTTGAGCCACCATTATAGGTTATGATAAGATATTTGATTATATAAGCATTTCTATAGTAAGTAAAGCATATATATAAACAGAATTCAGTACTCAGGGTATGTGGGTGTTTATATCGAAGCCTCGCGTTGGGAAGCCAAACCCAAGAAAAAAAAATCCTATGTACCGGTCAAAACATGTTTATCTATCTAACATGAGATTACATGGTGATACTAAGAAGATCAATATTGATAAGGATATATGATGTGATGATTCAATATCAGCAAAACTTTTTACTGCAGTTTTTTAACAAGTATTTTGTGAATTAAAATGGGAAGTTTAAGGTAGTAAAAGTAAATGGAGAGAATTTAAGTCATTTAGATTTTGCAGATAATGTGATTGTTTTTGCAAATAGTGCTTCAAAGCTTCAGGAAATGTTGCAAGAGTTATTAGATGAAAATTAGAAAATAGATTAAAGATAAATACTGAAAAGACTAATATTGAATGGATTTTCTCAAAGAAGATAATAAGGATTGATAATAATGAATTACAACAAATTAATAATATCAAATATTTTGGACAGATTATTAAGACAGAGGGAAACAAACTGGATGAAAATAATCATAAAATTAAACTTGAGTGGATTTCCTTTATAGAAATAACAGTATTAGAAGAAAGTATGTCTATGTCTTTGAAAAGGTTTCCAATAGATGTGTTTCACTAGTTCTTACTTATAAATCTGAGACATGGACACTTAACACAAAAGCTAAACTAAGGAGAAATGTATATTTGGAATAACTGGATGAGAGAAGAAATAGGTTAGTATTGACATCATTGAAAGAATTATAAAATTGAAATGAAGCTGGGCTAGATATATTGCTAGAAGAGGTGATAATGGATGAGAATAGTTGAAGTCTTAAACATGATTCCAAAAGATTGTAAAATATCTAGAAAGATATCATATGTCAGATGTGTTTGGTTCTTAAGTTTGCTGCTATGTTATGGAGAAGGGAGGCTGGGATTAGAAAACTGGATTAAGCATGGACTTTCAATATGCAGTGGATCAATAATGGTTGAAAATGATAATGAATGAATTTTTAAAAATATATTAAAAGCAAGACTTGTTAATTAAGTTTATTGAAAGAGATAGTAAAAAATATTTGAAGAAGATAAAAGAATTAAATATTATTTTAACTCTTTAATTACAAGGTGTACATCTATATGTGAATTAATTTATAATCGTTTCTATTTTAGTATATTATTTTTATTGCACTTCATTTTTTAGATTGATTAATTATTCATTAAAATATATTATAAATTACACAAGAAGTGGTTTTATTTTTTAGGTAAAGATGAGGACAAGAAGGAAGATTGGTCAGACAATATGGATGCTACATCAGCTTTTCTTGGTCCCACACTATGGGACAAAACTCTGCCTTACAACGGGAATGATTTCAAGTTGGAGTATATGGATTTAGATGAGTTTTTATCTGAAAATGGCATTCCAATCAGTGCAGAAGAAAATAAAGTTAGCAGTACAACAGAATCTAAATATGAAAAAGATGATAGTGAAAGCAGTAAGTATATGTATGCAATCTAAAATAACTCCTACAAGTATGTGTGTGTCACACATGTTCACTGCTTATTTCTATTTTTGCATTTATATATGTACAGATTGGCCCAAATGTCTTAAGAGATTGAAATTACAAAAATATTTTTGCTTAGCAATTATTTTTATTGAATATTTTATATAAAGTTTACAAAATGGAGAAAATTATTAGCTACATTCTTTCCTTCCTGCCTTTTCAGCTTCATAAAGATGGGCTTTTTTCATGTCTTAAAACAACTGTTAAGGTTTCTGATTACAATAATTTGTTTTCTACATGTTCTTATACTGTTTAATTGTCCAGTACTTGTTGATAAATGTCTCATATTTAACAAAGCTCAAGTGGGAGTAATTGAACATTATCTATTTTTGTTTTCACAATGATCAATTGAATTCAAGATTTTGTTTTAGTTTCCTTTTTTGTATTTCAAATTACATGGACAATGACTGAAACCCATGTATACAATCTTTAAAAAAAAAAAAAGTATTCACCAATGACTTTTCACTAACCTACAATTTTAATTTTTTAAAAGTAAGTTTCTAATCATCCTGTATAATGTAATTGATAATGGATTTTACTGAATACTTTGAGATTGTTGACTAACCAAAACCTGATGTTTTACTTCATTGCTTATAATGAGATTTTGAACAAAATCATTTTTTTCTCTGCCAATTCTTGATATGAATGGCAAAATATAAATGTAACCAATGACTTAATGGTTTTAATTGTAATACCAATTGATCTTGTAGGAGTACAATTTGTTAAATTTTAGATAATATATGCTACAATGATAGTGGTCAATATAATTGTTTTGTTGGTTTTTTTTCCAAGTATTTTGCTACACATTATTTGTGTTATTCTCTATGTAGACTAAACGTAGCCTTTAAGTCATGGAAAGTCACTTTTAGAAGCATGTTGTTAAAAATATTTAAATTTGTAATCATTAATTTCAAGATGAATTTTTCACATTAAAGTATTAATACACTTTTTGTTTGAAAATAATTGATTTCTTATTTAGCAAGTAAAACTTTATATTTATACATTATTTAATTGTGTTTTATTTCACAATTAGTTTCTAGAAGATAAAATATGAAAATCTCCAAATAGGAATTAAAAAAATATTTCCATATTCAATAACAATTGTAAAATTCTTTTGAGCCATTCTGTATATAAATAAATAGTCTTGAATATAATTGCATGTGATTATCTTAGTAATGTGTTTTGAAATTCCAATTCTTGTCCTTTTTGCAAATTACAATTCTTAAAATTAAAAAAAAATAAAAAAATACTGTAACTTAATTCCTAAACCATAGATTTGTTTTATTTCTGATTATAAAAAATTAATAATTTCTGTTTGGTATTTCAATAATAATAAAAATAAAAAAGAGTTCTGATTATTAATCATCTTTTTTAAAAAATTTTGATGCAAAGAATTCTAGATAGAGACTTATTTTCATTTATACAAAGAGAAAACTGGTGATACTTCATATCTACCAAAGAATGTTTTTCTCCATTATTCTGAAGTTTTGAGCAGTATTGTATTGTAACTTTTTTATTATATTAATTATAATATACTGTATTATTTATTAATTTTCGTATATTTAGATATTGTAGGATGAATATTATGCATCTTAACAATTTTTTAAAACATTTTAAGGATATATATATATAAAACTACATTAAAATGAATGACAACTTACTTTGATATTTAATAACTTTGAAAGAATAACATTTCCAAATAAACATGTGTTGCATAACAATTAGTATATTCTAAACAAGCTCACATTTTTCATTTTAAGTAGGTTTCTAGAGTAAACAAAGCAGGTATTGGTCAGTAAATGAATATCTAACTATTTAAAGGGATTTAAACAAGGAAGGAAATATAACTAGTCTGATTAATATTATTTTCTTCACTGTATCTTTGAATGGATGAATCTAAAGATGATTGCTCTGTAATGGGCAATTTAAGCTGTTTGGCCTTTATATATTTTTGATTTTTTAAAATGCAATTATATATTTATTTATTTTTTATTAAAAAAGTATGTGTATTCATGACATATATTGAAGTTTAAGAATGAAATGCTTATATTGAAGAGAATGGCAGTGAACACAATAATAGTCACATAACTATCTAGAATTAGTAAAACTTATAAAGAGATCTAAATAATACTGCTATTTGTGGATAAGGTTTATAATGAATCAGTTATTATTATTAGGAGAACATCACATTATCAGTGTAGGAATCTTTATTTTTCCAAAATATTCCAGTGTGCTGCATAAACTGTATTGGCTATTAGAGATCTACAGAAGATGAGAGTAACATTTAAAACAAATTAATTTGCATTATTGAAAATACTATTGTTGAAATTTATTAAATGTAACCAATGTGACATATCCCCAGATTATTACTTGAATAGATTCATGTTTTCTTTTATATATCATACATGTAAAAGAATGTCAGTCAAAGTTTATTTATTTTTTTCAAATTATATCAATATATTTCATTATTTATTCCTTTGCCCCCCCCCCCCCCCAGTTAGAAAGGTCCTACTCATTTATAATTGCCTACTAATATATATATATGTGCTTATTTATGGATACTCAAAGTTCCATACAAATTTATAAATTCCTTTTTGCACATCATGCTTTGTTTGTTATTTGTATTTTTTTTGTCCAACATTGTTATAAATTTTGCTGGATAAAGTTTTCTGTTCACTGGTCAGAGAACTAATATTATTTTATTTTAAAAAATAACTTTAACATAATTAAAAAGAAAGTTGATAATGTTCACAAGCTTATTTTAAATCATATAACCTTGCCTGCCAGTGAAAATACTTGGTAAAGGTATCTCAATACCAAAAATTTTTTTCTCTATTCTGGGTTGTAATATTCATGTAAATGTTATGGACATTTTTACTGAAAAGGTAGTCTATATATTTTTAGTTATTTATGCTTAGCATGCTTTCAATGATATTGTTATATATCAAAAGCATGCTAAGCATGGATAAGAGCTAAATTTAAAATATGTAGATGACCTTTTCTGTATAAATGTCCTGAACATTTATGGTAAAGATATATAAAAGCACAAATATATAAAAGCTATGAACTGTTGAATGGGCAAGACATGCTGCAGACTTTCATAGCTCTTTTAATACTTTAAAGAATTCAGATATATCAGATTTCTGTTTATTATTTGAAAATGAAATTGAAGTATAAAAATGAGCCATTTATATAAATACATACAGATAGACATGAATTAGGTATCTCAAAAGTTATTAAACAAGCAAAACTCTCCATACAGTAGTGCTATCCTGTGCCAACCAGAATAATCAGTGGAATGCCAGAAGGCTTGTGCACAAGCCTTCTGGCATCCATTGATTACTCTCATTGGCACAGGATGGCACTACTGTATGGAGAGTTTTGCCTGTTTAATAACAGTTATGTGCTAGCATAAGAGATGGTGATCATGTGATGTTTAGTGGTTTATCTCAAAAGTTCTTTTGCAGTTTGTAGTTTTAATAATTTAAAGTATATAAATTTCTAGAAATGTACATTATGATGATTTTATTATTGAACTTGCTTTTTAGTATTGTGAATTTCTTAGATAAATGAATTGGTTGATTTTTAGATAAACTAAGGGTTAATTATATCTTAAATGCAATTCATTTAAGCAGCAGCTAGTGAATGTTTTCAAGAAGTTTAAAATCAGCTTGAATAATGTTGATGGTAGCTATGTTGGAGTTTTAAAATATAATATTCATTGTTTTAAAATAAGTTTGTATCATTTATATATATATGTTATGTTATTAAAATTTCAAAACTTTTGGATTAATTGACTTAGTATTTATTAATTATGATGAGAAAGAAAAACTGTAGGCTTATTTTATATATATTAAAATCTGCTGAAACAAATTCATTTGTTCGAGAATGCAATTCATTATATCATTTGTTCATTGTAGCTTATATTGAAATATATATATTTAAAGGTAGCCCAGTTGAAGTTCATGTCTGACCTTCCAAAACAATCATTTAAGCAGGAAAATTAAAAAAATGTAAATATAAAATTAATGTTTTAATGAAAATTAAAATTCATTTTTCAAAAGTACAAAATTAAAACATAAATTTACCTATTCTAGTAAAAATGTATTCATCATTAATTTCAGAACTTCTATTTTCTTGTGAGATAATGTTTAGTAATGGGACTATTCGCAATATCTACCATATTCTGCCTTGTAACTTTATGTAATTTAGTTTTTTTCTGAACTTGGTGAATCATACTTTGCTGGCAATAAAATTTTTTTGGCTGATTAGGACATATAACAAAAGCTTCTTCAGACAATTGTATAATCTTTTCATAAATGATCGACTCATTGTCACAATCATCTGCCATTAGCTTTTGATTAATCCATATTAGCAAGAAGAATTTCCATGAGTTCTATAATATTACAATGAAAACTGTTTAAACTAAAATATATTTTGCTATCTGTATATTTTTTAATTTATTTTTTAAAAATGATGTTGTAGGTCATTGATTTTTTCTTACAATGTTCATAATATAAATTATACTACTGTTTTATTCTCTTTTAGAAATGTTTTTTTTTTTTTTCACTTTAATACTGATCAATTTTTTGACATATTTTTCTGACTCATGATTAAAATTGATATTTTTTAATGTGTACAAAAATAATTTAAAAAAAAAAAAAAACTAGTAAAGTTGAACAAATTATAGAAGAAAAATTGCATGCAAGTAAGGCCATAAAATATGAAAATGCTTACACTTTACTCAAAAGTTTAATACTATAAAAAAATCTTGTGTGAATCAGCCAATAGTGCTTGTTATAATGCTTTCTTATTTCAGCCAATTGTGTTCATCATGCTTAGTTCTTAGATTTCCACCATTTGTTTTGAATTTTTTTTTTTACATCAACGTTAATCAGATTTCAAATTTTGTTTTTATAGCTCAAGGCTAAAATTATAATAGAATACAGACTTAGGAGAATATTTTTAAGCAAGAATGTGTACATTTTTATCACTAGAGATAGAAAAAAGTGAGCAAATTAAATTGATTGCTAAATTTTAATATCTAAATTTTCCTCCATTTTGACTGAACTTTTGTTTTGAATTTTTTTTTGAGATCAACATTAATCAGATTTCAAATTCAACTTTTATAGTTTATATCTAAAATTATACTAGGAAAATACTTTTTAAATCAAATTTGTACAACATTTTTGCTGTTGAATGTATAAAGACTTATATGAATTAAACCAGTAACTTAAGTTTTAATTAGCAAAGAGGTCTCCCATTCTATTGTTTATGGCATGCTTTACATTTATTCTAAAATAAGAAAAAGTGTTCATTTTATTAATAATATACTATAAAAGCCTTCACTATAACAGACTTCATTGTATATGTATATATGTAAAATACTCTAACCATGATGAACTGTCTGTTCCATTTTTATTTGAACTCATGGAAAGTACAATATGTGTGAAGTTGCCTATATATTGTTCAAATAAAACAAAAATCACTGTTATCTAAAGCATCTGATTTCCAATTTAATAATGACTGAAATTAAAATAAAGAGGATATTGTATGTGAGAAATACACACTCATATATTCTTGTTAATATAGCTGCCAATAATAATAATAATAATAAATTTCTGCTCAAATGTGTATATATGAAATAAACAAAAACGTTTAATTTATTAGCTAAGTCTACCAAATTTGGTTGTATATTATCATTTCCATTTTTTAAGTATTGTTTTGAATTAACAAATGTCAACAATAATAGTTTTTAATTAGATTTTGACAGATATCAAGTTTGGTGTTAATAAATTTTTTGTAATCTTAAAAATGGAAAGTCTTCAAGTCCTAATAGAATTTCAGAAGTTTTAAATATATTTTTAGCTTCAACATTATTGGAATTTTGTAATAACTATGAATCTATGCTACTTGATATTTGGCAATGTTTTATTATTCAATTTCCAAAAGCAAAAGGATAGCAAAGACTACAGTAATTATTGTGACAAGTCATTCTTATTCACTATAACAAAAAATACATTTAAAGATTTTATTTATGGATCATAGATGAGTGACTATCAGAGATTCAGATGATTTTTAGAGAATCAAGAAGCACTATAAACAGAATTTTTGTTTCTAGGCAAATGTAAAAAAAAATATCATGAATGAAGATGTAATTTATATATTGCTTTTATCAATTTGTTTAAGGCATTTGATTCAATTTTTCACAAAGTTTGATTGCAATGTTTGAAATGATCAAAGTTTATTCATATTATACAACTTCTACTTGCTAGTGTGAGAAGAAGCATTACTATTAACAGTGAAAAATTGGAGATATTTGAAATAAAAACTAGTGCCAAATAATAGTGTGCATTAGTTCAAATTTTGTTTTCCAGTAGTGTTTGATACAGTTTATAGAACACATCATAAAACACACTTTAGGATGTTAAATATGTTTTATAATGGAATTTTTAATATGAAACAAAAGCAAAAAAAAAAAAAATTAAAAGAGTAACTCCATCTTTTTAATTTCTAGAATTTTTAGTATTCTAATGATTATAATAGTCTTGCCAATTCAAAATATGGCCTACTGAAGGCTTTTAATATTTCAATGCAAGCTATAAAGAATTCATTTTAGTGATTAGTATTCAGAAACTTTATCACCCAGTGATGGAAAAAAATCATTAACTTTTATCTTGGATGATTATTATTTTAATCATGTGAATTGATTAAAATATCTTGACAGCTTTTTAAATAGATAAATGGATTTAATTTTTGAAGTGTGATATAGATTGTGTTGTTGTATTTATTTAAATAAAGTGATATAACTACTCCAGCTAAATTATTTTATATAGGGTTAGTGTTATTGACATAATATAAAGGCACAGGAAATTTCTTTAATGATTCTGAAAATGCAACAGCAATGTTATAACACTAGAGAGCAGTTTAATTATTAATTAAATGAACTTGGTGATTATCACATGATATTATATATATAAATAGGAGGGTGTACATGAATTAGAAAAATAAATTATATAAAATTATTTGTTTTTAGAACCTTGAATAATAGAAAACCCAGATATGGAAATTGCAGATACAGGGGGTATATAATATTTGATTACTAATAATAATTGGTGCATTGACAATTGATCTTAAACTTTTTTTTAATATCTCATTAACATTACATTGTTTGATAATTACTACATATTAAAAATCATTGCAAATCCCTCTAGTAAACCCTTGATGATGAGTAATGAAAAAAAGAATTATATGTGGTCTGGCTTCTAAGTTGAAAAATTTTAACTCCTATAATTTTCAGATCTATACCATTTTAATTTCTCTTTCTAGCAATTCATTTTTATTAAACTATTCAAAATATTAGTTTTTTTTTACCACCAAGATATTGCAATCTTCATATTTGATCTAAATATAATTTGTGGTTTGGCAGGACTGAAGTGAAAAAGTCAGACTTAGTATTTTTTTGAAATCCTTACATTTTTCTACTGGTATCCTGTCAAAGGCTATAATTATAAACACAAGCTTAATATTTACATTATATAAATATATGTGCATACATATTTTCTATTTTGTTAAGAATTAAAGGCAAAAAAGATGTAACAGCTGAAACAGTTCTTATGGGAAAATAATGAATGAAAAGAGAATATTAAGTAATGGTTAGAATTTCTGGAATATTTCTGTTTTTTCTCTCTAATTAAAAATAACCATATATCCATTTACTGACCGATATTGAATGGCTAGTTTGCATAAAAAAAATGAGAAAAGCTAATGGGAAAAAAATTAGAGTTCATACACTGGGCAATAGATATAGCAGGCACGTGCATTTTTGTGTATTATTAATTTCAAATTTGTTAATATGATATTAATGAATCTAAATAAATTTAAAACTTTTTTTTTTTTTAATTTAAGACTTTAGTTTTTTTATATATGTATTTAATGTTAAAAATCTTTATTAATAACAAATTATATACAAATATTACATATATATAATAGAATAAATTTAAGTGAAGTAGGCAAACACATGATGAACTACAATCATAATAGTTACAGGCAATACGATAAATTGTTTAACTCTGATGAAGGATAATCCAAATTATTGCTGATGTACTCAATCATCTGTATTACATTTTATGTTTAGTTCAATCTTTCAACATTGCTTTAATGTTGTGAAACAATAGTGGGATAACCAATCAATAAATTTAAGAGTCTTTTGATTTGGAAAAGTGATTTACCATAATGCTGTTTAATTTATAAATTCAATGTGTAATCTAAAACCACTTATTACTTTTCATTGACAGGTTTATCTCTAACTTTTAGTATTATTTGCTTTTCAATTTCTTATTTGGTTTTGAGAAATAATAATTTCAAATAATCTACTATTACTTGTAATTGACAGTTTTGTTTGGAATTTTTATTTTTCTTATTTGTCTTAAAAAAAAATTAATTTCTTATTTGGTTTTGAAAAAGTGGGAGGAAAAAATATATGGTCATTTGTAAGTGTTGTCCATTTTTAAGAAAAGAATACTAAAAGGTCAAAAGAATTATCAGGTATAAATTTTTTATTTTTCATTTAAAAAATAAATAAATTCTTTTTTCAATACAAATTACCATAAAATAAATAAAAATTAACTAGCTTGGTTTGAAACAACAACAAATAAAAAAGTTAAAATGAAAATTATTTTTTTTGATTTCTGATTTTCTTTTTACTTCACAAAAATAAAACAAGGCATTGGCATGGCACTTTGTATGAACCAAATTGACAATGCACTTCTCCTTAGAATTTTTTTTCTTTTTTTTTCCCATCATAGCTGTCAACTCTCATTTGACATCGCATTCGACATTGTTAATGTCATAAAAATGCCAATGCTGTATTTTTTTTACTAGCAATTAATTACATATCCATAGAAATATTTAAATAACATAATTATTTTAAACAACAATATGCAATATGTAAGTTGACAACTTTCTTGGAATAAAACCATATACCATTATGAGAACATTTAGATCTAAATGAAGAACACAAGGTTTATTTTTACATTTTTTTAAAAAAAAAGTGATAAAACATTTTAAATGAACTGCAATTCAAGATTTTATGTTTACATTTCTTTATCTAAAAACAAACAAACAATATAAATGAAGAACATATTTATTTTTAAATTAATTTATAAAAAAAAAAATTTATTGTAAGATGCAAAAATGATTCATTTTTATCTTTTATTTTCTGTTTTATTTTTAAATTATTTATGAATCGATATTTTACATATATAAAATATACCAAATCTTAAATTGATTGATTAGTTATCCTAGTATTATTTCTTGATGTCTAAACAGTGTTTTAAAAAACAAACCTAAAATGTAATGTAGATGCCTGAATACATCACTACCTCCAAAATTTGAAGAGTGTACCTGTTTATATGGTTATACTTGAATTATTTATACATCTAACCTTAAAGTTATTTCACAGGCTAAGCTTATTGGATGTTAATAATATTAAGAATTATTTCTCTAACATTATTTATTACCCAGTACTTACTAATGCCAATAACTTATGTCTGTTGATGAGATGTATAACAAAATTCATATTCAAATATTACACAACAATGATGAATAAACAGAGTTAATTAAAAAAAAAAATATTGACTACTCTCTAATTATCAACTATTTTCTCAAAGGTCTGTAATTGTTTTTAATTATTTTTCCCCATGAACTTTTAAAAACAATGAATATTTTACAAATAAATGTTTGAAAAATATTACTACAGTTTTTCTCTTAATTGAAAAAAAACACTGTTTCATTTCACATTCAATTTAAAGAGCCCAAAATCTACTATCAGGAATATAATAAGTTTTTGATAATATTTTTTGTTATTCTTGATATTTTGCTAGGGTCCGTCATAAGTTTTTTTTTCTTTTTTAATAAACATATAAAGTGTCATTAATTAAGAGTTTACATTTTCTATTTCAGTTTTCTGAATAATGAAGCTTCATATATATAAAAAATACCTAAGTTGCCTACTGTAAGTCAGTTCTTTTTATGGAGAAGCTTGGCAATGCTCTATTCTCTGCTTTTGTTCTTTTATCATGTTTCTTGCCTGTAATATAGCTCCAACTTCTTTCTTTTGGCATATTAAATACTCTTATCCAGTATAGTTTAAAATTGTTTTCAGTTCAACTTTAGTTTTCAGTCATACTCAAAGTTTGTTCTTTTTTGAAGTAAATAATAAAATTGATTATTTTTGCTTTTTGTTAAATGCCAATGATAGAAATTACTTTTTTCTATTGAAAATGCAGTCTTTATTTACTACAAATTCGTTTTTACATATATTCAAGTATTTATATATTTAATAAATATTTTTAAAAATATTTCCTTAGAACAGAAAACTATTATATCAATGTGAATGTGCCTGCACACATGTATATATATATTGTAACAAACAAACATTACATTTGCATATCTTCAATACCCATCCACATAGTCTTCTTTAAATAATTAGAGAATAGTAATTTTGATATAATATTCTCTGAAAACTATTTTTAAAAATGTTATTTAATCTGAACGTAAAATACAATTATTAAATGAAATCTGTTGCTATATTTTTAACTTTATCTCTTTATAGTATATAAATTAGATATGAAGATGAATTAATCTTGATAATTATTCTTTTTTTATGAATTAAAACATCTTTATCTTAGTAAATAAATATTAAAATGATTCTTCAAACTCATTAATATTAAATTTATTTTAAATTAAATCTTTGAATCTATTATTTAAAAAAGAGAAAGAAATTTGAATGTTATTCCAACATATATAATTAATTAGGTTTGCATTAGTTTACTTATACCAAAACATTTTTATTTACATTAATGTTGATTATAAACCACTAAACATCACATGATCACTATAATGTTGATTATAATTATAGTAGGAAAAGATCATTAAAAATAGTTATTTTTATTATTTTTATATCAAGATATGTTTAATTAAAATAATGTACTTTTATTTTTTTAAATAATTTTATTTATTTATTTAAATTGTATAGTTCATATTAATATTTTTAAACTTACAAACTATCAGTTATACAGATAATTATCAATTTCCATGTCAAAATAATAGATTTGTAAAGAGATAGTTTTAGAAAGAATCATACTGATATATACAAATGCATTATAATTCCGTTAATAAATTTAGTAATTTGAAGTATCACCTTTATTATTATTATTATTTTTAAAAACTATCTGTTGATATTTTACAGTTAATAAAATACAGAATTGGATATAACACATTATATTTATCACATGCTATATTAATCATCGATTCACATGAATGAGACTTATGTATTGTCTTCTTTTTTGTTTTTCTTTATTATGATTTGACCAAAAATGTTTACAAGAAAAAAATAGCCTAATTTATTCTTTTTTGTTTAATATATAAGCCAGTTTTATATATGTGCTCGTTTTTATAGTTTTCTAATTGATTTTTAAATTTAATTTTAAATGTTTATCATTTTTGAAAAATAGACTTCAAACTTTAGAATAATTATTTTTGATAATACAAATATTTATTAAGATTGGTTTACATTGAACTTTTAAATTCTTTCAACTCAACCTGATTTCATCTATAGAGTAAATTTTTCATGTGTCAGTATAAATTCTTTGATTAATTTAATAACCAGATTGACTGTTTTTAAAATGACTTTTTCCAACATTAAAAAAAGTGAGAATGTCATAGGATTCTATTAAGATACAGATCCTTTTCTTTTTTTTAAAGGTTTATTTGGCATCATTGCTTCCATCAAAAACTAAAAGGCTGATATTTTTGTAATGTGATTTTCATTAAATCATTCTCATGCAAGATATGAGCTGGTTTTTATCCGCTTTTAACATCTTGTGGATGGATATAATCATAAATGTTTGCCCAAAGATGTGAAAAAGATCTATGATACCCAAGATGCACATTTCATGCTGAACCAGCACTCATCAGTTGGCCAGACTATAATCTCTTACACATATCTTTATCATTGTTCAATATATAGATAGATAGCAAATTACTACGGTTTATTTGATAAGTGTCAAATATGCTACTCTCACAACTTTGACACAAATCACTTAATGAAAGTATATTAATAATTTTTATTAGTCTTCATTAGACTAGAGATTTCACTACACTGCTCTTATACAAGATAGGAACTGGGTTTTATCCACTTTTAACAGCTTGTGGAGAGAGGTAATCATAAAGATAAGACCAAAGACATGTGAAAAAGATCTATGATTGCCAAGATGCACATTTCATGCTGAAGCAGCACTCATTAATTGACCCAGACCTCAATCTTTTGCACATCCTTGTTCGGGACATATATAAATGGCAAATTACTACAGTTTATTTGATAAGTGTCAAATGTGCTGACATCATAACTTTGACACAACTCACTTAATGAAATCTTGCATTTAAAGATTTTATTGTTGGAATACTCACAAATACAATTAACAATTTAACATTGATAAGTTTCCAAGTAATTTCTTATTTTATTCCTTCTTCTAGATAAATTATTTTATATATTTATTTGGAACTACCAATTATCATTTATTTGTACATACCCATAGCTTCACCATTAAAACTTTTATAATAAAATGAGTTTATATTAGGAAATCTTATTAAAAATTAATTTAATTCTTTGGGAGGCCATAAGAATGACTCTCAGTTACTAGAAGCAACAGATTGAGCTTTATTCCAGGAACATTTATTTTAATATTATCATTACGCAGAGTATCATGTGTGGATCAGTGTGAGTAGTAAGTTGTGAACTCAAGAGATAAAGTTTTCTGAATTGATTTTTTGCTATGTAAATTAAAAAAAACAACTCTAGTTTGGCCATATTGGATGTAATTGCTGTGCTCAATCTGCTACTTGGAACTCAAAAACATTATATGATATTCTTATTAAAACTTCGAAGAAAATATAATGTCAAATAGCAAGTGTAAGGACTTTATATATATATATATATTACATACTTAGTGTTTGCCTTAAAGTTTGTGATTATGGCATTTTAGTTATATATATATGTTAACCCATTTCCATCATTTAACATTAAATCACAAATGTCTTTAGAAAAATTTTGAACTTTGTTTAAATTTCCCATTCATGATTTAATGTTAAATGATGGAAATACTTCAATATATAAATGCAATATCACATACTTCTTTCTAAATATTTAGTTTAGTAATAAGCTCTTTTTCTTTTTCATTTTTTATATCATTCAATATTTTTTTCTTTATACTGAAGTCTTTTGGTCAGGTCATTAATGTTAAAATGTGTGTGTGATTATTTTAAAATCATATATCTGTTAATATGTTTGTATTTTTACAATGCTATTTGAATGTATATATGTATTATTATTATACATATGCATGCAGTTATAATCAAAAATATTTTTATTAATGAATCATATTTTTAATCAGTTCATTTTGATATTTCACCAGTATAATGCAAATTGGCATTGGGCTTTTTATATTGCATATAAATATTAAAAATATCTGCATTTTAATATTAATTATTCTGTTTTTATTGTTTAGCTGCTAGTAGAAATATGATATATGAAATATATCCTTTTTTATGAATATGATGTTACACTAATATACTTGTATTAATTAATGCACTCATTTCATTTTATGCGAGTAGAAAAATTATGCATTTGATACTGCTTATTATAACATTGAATTTTAATAGTATTCACTGCAACTATAATAACAACATTAATGTAAGCATCCCATTATAATCATATTAAATGAAAAAGAAACATTAAAATTGTAAAAATGCTAGTAACTGAATTTATTTCAAGGTAGTCTATAAAAAAACTTCTTTATTAGGCAATATAGTCAAAAATGCTTCTCTAAATGATTCTCTTAGCCAAGATTTCATTGTTTATAAAGCAACAAGTCCATGATACTAATATATATCAATTTTAAAATAGTATTAAAACATACTACTAAAGTATTATTAAAATGTATGAATTATACTAAAAAATTATTATACAATTATGAACCACAGTGTTCCTAGTTTCATTAGAAATGTCAGTTTCAGTTGAATAAAACTTGTGATAAAATCGACCTTTATTTGAACTCCTGAATGACTGATATTACAAGATACATATATATATTCTACATATATTAATTTGTTAATTTTTTATTATTATATTGTGTTTTGTAGTGTGGGGGTGGGGTGGGGATTGCTCATCTAGAGCTAAAAATAAAAAATGAAATATCTTGATCTTAAATTTATAAGATTAAGTTTCAATTTTTTTTCCTTTGGAATTATTAGAAATGTTAGTCTTTTCAATTTATGCACAAAGAGGGAAAAGTGGCATTTAAAAGAACTTCAACTTTTATATATATATATAGCAACAAAGAAATAATTATGATTTCCAAAAATTTAAAAATTGTAAATCATAAATTTTTAAACAAAAATATAAGTAAAATATGAAAAGATTTTGAGTAAAAAATATTAAAAAATCTTTCATAAGGGTGAAAGACATTTTAGAATTAGAAGCTATAAATGACTATTTTAATTTTTTAATAAAATTTAATAAAAATATTTTTATATAAATACAATTTATCCAAACCACTTTGAACACTTTTTAGCAAAACTCATTATTTGTACATATATACATACTCCTATGTTTCGACCCTGCACATGTATAATTTATATTTATTTTTTATTTATATTGTATATTTTATTTTATATTAACTGAATTATTTTATTTGGGTTTGATTATTTATTTCAGTTTAATTAGTTTTTATACATTTTATATTGTTTTTAGTTTTTTATTGTTTACATTTTTTATGGTATTATTTATATAGTTATATATTTTATTTTGTTCATTATATCATAGCTCTGAAGAAGACTGCAGGACAGTCCACACGTAGGTGTATGTATATATGTACAAAAAAAGTTTTTGCTAAAAAGTGTTCAAGTGGTTTGGATAAATTGTATTTATATAAGATATTACAGCAAAATAAAAAAAGGGGTGATTTTGGTAATATTTCTGAAAAATATTTTTATATTTAGGGATGCTTTATACAGAATCTGACTTGTATTGTCTCATCCTAGCAATGCCATTATTCTGAAGAAATGCCAATTTTTATTAAAAATATTTTCCAAATAAGATTTACTGGTGTTTACCTGCATGATGTGTGTAATAATAATTTGCATAGCCAATTTTCTTTTGCTTTTATTTTTGTAGGAAGTGTTTATCATGTTTAGTTGATAATTATATTTGAATTTTAGAATTATTAATACAGCCATTTAAATTTGCTCTTGGCATTTAAATTTAATGTAATTTTATTTTGAAAAATATCAGTTTTATCTTGATTGCATTTTAAGATATATTTTGCCTTTCATGATTATATAAATCTGTCTTTACTTATCATTTATAGTTAGTAGCTAAATCATTTACTACTTTGAAAGTTTCTAATGTATCTAAGAAGCATTATATATACACTATAGCATGCACATATTTATATATAACCAAAAGTATTCAGTCTGAAAAAAGATTATTTAACATCGGATTACAAAATGCATTTTTTTTTTCATTCAGTAATGTTTAGGAATATGAGAACATATGGCAAATAGTTTTGTTAAAGTACCAAAATTGATCAATTGCATACAAATGGCAAATCTTGACAATCTAATGATAGCTAAAATTTCTTTGTAGTATGGTACATATATATAGCATACTATATAAAAGCAGTGTTTATCACTTTTTTTTAATTGGTTAAAAGATAATCATGGACTCAAGTGTCCATAGAAGCATAGCACTTTTCACACCAGTAGTGTGAAACTCAGATACAGTCAGCATATCAACACTTATCTGACCAAACAGATTAATCTGAAATTTTTATTCACTAGCCAAAAATGTGTGGACATCTTTCTACTGACCACTAATTGAATGGGGTTTTGGCAATTATCTGAAAGAAAAATTGTAAGTCTTTTTGTGACATGAAAAATTTCAAGATTTATCTAATCTAAATTAGAATCTAAGGCCATGGACATGGCATAGAGATAAACATAACTATTATTCTATAAGACTTTTAAATATTTACTGTTTGTGTACATGTATTTTATATTGGTATTATCATTCTCAAACATTCACCATGAATGTCTTTTCAGCTTCTGTACAAATACTATGCTCCATAATCCCTTTTTTCCCAGTTAAGCACAGCATATCTGGTAATATCTTCTGTTCAATTTGTATGTGAATATTTTCTTGGTTGCTTTTCATTTTTTAGAATCCATCTCAAAATTTTTATCTTTCATCTGTAATCATTTCTTTTTAGCTATGATATTTGTTTTTTTAATTTTTTCACTTTTGCCATTTTCCTTTTAAAGTAGTATTGTTTTTACCAAACGGTATGGTTTATTATCTATCCATAAATGCATTTTTTTTCCTGTTAGGTAAATTTATTTGTTTGATTGTATATATATAAATGTTTACTTGTTCTTTTTTTACTTTCAAAAAATTTATTAAACATCACTTGTGCTTTTTTAAATCTTTTTTTTTTTTGCTTCTTTTTCAGTTTTATTTTTATAATATAATAAATATGAAATACAGTAATATATCAGCAAATGAAAGTAAGATGAACTGTTACCAAAATCTTAAGAGAAATTTATCTTCCTATCTCTTATAAGTTTTCATTTTATTAAAATCTATGCATATGAATTGTTCCAATTATATTGTTATATATACTTTTTTTGGAGGATTAAATCTTTACATTCTAGACATTTCTTTCAAAGCTTTTATAAAGGTTATATTCATTGTAGCAAATATTTTGTTATAATTGCTGAATTCAACATGTTTTTATTTAAAAATATGTTTCACGAATCATATGATCAGTCATATAATAATCTTCTAGAAATCAATGTATTCTTTGCATGCAATCATTTCTAATTAATATTGTACTGATATCTTTTTTAAATAATATCATTGCAGCTATGTCTCAACTGATAATACATATATATATATATTTAACTACCTTAAAGTTTACATGAAGCAAATTGATATCTCCTACAACTTTATTGATAGCATTGCCATATGCAGTTTGAAAAAAATATTTGTTTCAATCTTCATTTGAATAAAGTAAAAAAATCTTAGTTTGTGTCAAGATACTGAATGAAACACTACATTTAAGTGCTCAAATGTATATGATTTCCCAAGCTATTAACTAATGGGGCTGCGTATGTAGTAAGGGCAGGATTGTGGCTGGTGCCATTTTTTTAATAATGTAAAAATTGAATATCATATAATTTCTCATAAAAATTTTTTTGCATGCAATATGAATCATATTTTTTTCTTTCTTGAAGAGTAAAGATTAGAACTCTTATTCTGTACTATTCTAGATATAATCTATTTTTTTGCCATTGAATATAATTAATTTTATACTGAATTATATATTGAATTTTTACCTTTTCTTTTCTAATAATTTTTCATAAGGAGAGCCTGTAACTTTTTTATCTTCTTATATTTTACCTTGCTTTATTCTATTTGTTTTGTTTATTTTTTCTTAATGTCATATTATTATTTGTTTTATAAACAAATAAATCTACATAGATATAATATTGTTGACATTTTTTCATAGTCATATGGATAAAATAATCATAAATTATTTCTGTATATCATGTTGAAGAGTATATGATCAAACAAAGTGATGTTAAAAAAAAACCAAGTCAAAATCAAGGTAAAACTGAGTATGACAAACTACTAAATAATAAAGTAAACAAATAGGTCTGAAAAGCAATCGTTTTTAAAAATTAAAATATCAAATAATATCTGTTCTAATCTTTGATTCAAAAAGTTTATATTTTAATAGGAAGTTATAAATAATGCAGGCTCAAATTTGGACAATATAAAGAAAGGTAGAAGCTGAAAAGTTGAGAAGTGACTTAAACTGTATGGAACATATCATGATAATAATTTATTCAAATACTGTTTAAAATGTAGAATGGCAATTAATTGACAAAAGAATATATGTAAACTTTAATAAATATTTTTAATAAAGGCATAAATTATGAAAATCCTAGTAATGCAGCATTAATGGAATTGGGTGATAGCAAGACATATATTTATTTTTTGTTTGCATTTACATAATTCAAAGACTTATTCCAAAGACTATTTCTTAATCTTGCTGCATCACATTCTTACACTACCTTCTTTTCAAAGACTATTTGCCAGTTTTTTTTTCTTTCTTTTTTTTTTATATTGAACAATTCAGTTTTAACATATTTCCATTATTTTTCAATTTTAAGAATGTACATGACCAATCCAATTCATTTGCTTTTCAGTTTTTGAATAAATGCTCCCTTTTCATTCATTCTTTTTCTTACCTGTTCTTTTTAAACAATTAGCAATTTGTCACAAATCTCCAAACACTTTTCTTTTATTTCCATAGATTATGTGTAAACACATATAGGTAACATATATACAATAAAAACATTTTAAAACATTTCCAATATGTACTCAATACATTCTTTTGAGCTGTTAGGAAGCTAAGCTTTTTCAATAGCTTTATTTATATATTTTTAATGTAAATTCTTTAGATCATTTTAGAAATTTAAAGTAGTAATTAAGCATTTAAAAATTTGTTACTATTTATTTTCTATTGGAATTATTTATCAAAGATAGATATACTTCTTTATATTTAACTATTTGTAATTATTATTATTGTGTTTAATCATTATTTATTATTTGCATTGTTTGACCTAAATCACTCTAGGATAATACATAACAAAATTAATGTAGTCAAGTTTGCCAAATATATAGCATTATCCCCTCCCCCTTTAAAAAAAAAAAAAAAGCTTTACATAATTTAAATGTCAAAAGTCTTTTTGCATTTACTGTTTACAAAATAAAATATTCAATTTTTCTTTCTCTTTTGAATTATTAAAATGCAGAATTATTATTTATTTTAATATAGGCAAAATACAAAGCTTTTTTTTTATGCTTTGATATTTATGAATGAGATTTTTCAGGGGGTCATTTCTATTCTGAAATAAAATTTGAACAAAATATAATAATTAGAAATGGAGATGGCCCTTTAAAACATCTAGTTCTTTCATTGGATCTGGGGTTGATAATTTTTGGGATTATTTTATTCCCATATTTAATAATTTATTCCTTTTCCAAATTGTTTTAATAATATATATTAAAAATAACATTTTTGATCAGTTTGCCCTTTACTTATATTTGTATTTTTACATGTTTTTTTTTGTTTCTATTTGGCTGGAAGTTTTATATTTAGTTACAGATTCTTTACTTATTTGTTCACAGAGAATTTTTTAATATACTAAACTTAATATCATAAATGAATTGTACAGAGATTATATGTATAGAAATATATTATCTCATGATTAAGATATTTATCAAGATGGCATTACATTGGCCCAGAAATTATCTCTCTTTCAAGTATTTTTTTTTTTTATGCATTCTTTTATATTTTGAACTTAAATATAAACAATTTTATATCATATTAAATATCTATCTGATAGTCATTATCTTATCAGCACTTGATGAATACTGTACATTCACTTACTGAAAGAAAACCATATCATTTATTGACAATTTAATTGTTAGTAAATGTTAATTTATCAACATTTAGTATAATAGCTTAAAATATTAACATGCCTTTTGACCATTTTTTCAGGTCTCTCTGGGTTGACTGTTTCAAATATTTCAACCTTTTTTTACAAATAGATGCTTTATTAGATATTGAGATTTAATTTTATCCTTCACTTAAAAATAATTAGATATCAGTCTTCTTAATAAATCTTATCTATAGGTTTATTGCCTGACAAAAATTCTAAGCTTTCTTGGAAATTTTTAAGCTGTTTTTTTAATTGTTAAAATTTGAATCATTAACCATGGACCCCAACAGGATTAAAACATTGACTGACATATTCTAAAATAACTAAATAGAAATAATTAATATTTTTTTTGTCCTTTGAATTGAATGAAGAAAGATTGCAGAGATTCTTTTATTTAAATATATTTATTCATGTACAAAAAAAAATCACTTGCTCGAATGAGAATAAATAAAACATCAAATTTAAAATCGAATGGAAAAATGAAAATATAATTATGTAATAGTTTATATATAAGTATATAAGAAACAAACTAAAATATTAAACTTTTATTAAAATAATAATATATTAAAAAATATGAATCATTAAGATTGTATTTAATTCAGTATAGTATTTATAATAATTTATTTTTCACATAATTTTAATTTTGTGAAGAATGAAAATTACTGTTAAAATGTCAAAAGTAGTATTTTGAGTTAAACTTATAAGATAAACAACATATTTACCCAAAGGCAAGTGAGATAACTTAGCAATAGGATACTATGACTCTTGTTGTCTTTTAAACAGGACTTATTCTAGCATCAGAAAACTTTAGTGTGCTAAAATTTATACACATTAAGATGCAGAAAATAAGTTATGCAATGATGCTAAATTGACATGATGATTATTCAATTAATAAAGTAATTATAAAGCTAAAACCTTCTTTTAATAATTTTTTAGTTGTGAATGTTAGATATTTACATTATATTTATTTTTGCTTTTGCTATTCATGTATCTGGACATTTTGAATTATGAATGAAGTTAGTTGAAGTTAATCATATGAAGACATTTTATGCAATAGCTTATTAATCATGGAAGTTGTTGATCATTATATGGAATTTTCTTCTATTCAATATAATATCTATTAAAAAAAAATTACTTGAATCTTCATAATAATAGATTTTTTTCTTCAGAAGATTTTCTTGTTTATTTTATTCTATAATAATTAATTTTCATACTTTTATAAGCTTGATTGTCTATGGAGTATATCTTTTTGTTTGTTTGTCATGGGAGATGTTTAAAATTGTCTCAAATAGATTTAAAGTCAAGTTTAAGGAATCAAATAATATACTTTAAATTTTCAATTAAAATTTAAGATGCATCTAAGATATAATCATTACTTTTAAAAAAATTTCTTAAATATTGGCCTTAATGTTTCCATTTCCAAAGATTAAATTATAAGCATTAAGATCACATTAGTCTGGTTAGATAAAAGCATAATGATTTTATGATTTTATATATAAATAACAAAAATTCAGCTCTAAATAATGATTATAACGTGGGATTTTTTACTGTTAAAGTTGAAATGTGATAGTAGATATTTATTATGAATATAATTATTTTTTCTTTATTCATCAAAACTAATTCTTTTTATATATTTTGCACATCAGTTAGTTGCAAGTGAAGATTTTAAAATTATATGGTTCTAGTTTTTAATAACCAATTTTTCCCCAAATCTAAAATATTTATGAGTGAGATTACAACCATAATTATTTTTAGTAAAGGTAAAGCACTAGCTAACAACTCAATGTTCTCATGAACTCATTGTGCATCAGATTATAATCATATATTGTAGTGATTGTATTATCAAAATTTGCTTAAAGAATAATCATGTCATTATTAGCAGGTACTAACAGTGTAAAAGATATCATTGAGCATAGAAAAAAAATCATACTCTTTTAAACATTTG
Source organism: Epiperipatus broadwayi (assembly GCA_028023455.1). Classification (NCBI taxonomy): domain Eukaryota; kingdom Metazoa; phylum Onychophora; class Udeonychophora; order Euonychophora; family Peripatidae; genus Epiperipatus; species Epiperipatus broadwayi. Next base: position 11,375,950 of record JAQFVV010000018.1, read on the forward strand.
GAAAAAAAAATCATAGGAAAAACAAATTTTATATTAAATTTTTTCAAGCTATTATGAAGTTATGTTTGACATTCTTTATTTCAATTATTTTTAAGAAAAATTTTAATGCTGCTTAATAAATTTGAACTATTTTAGTAATTAATAATTTATTAAATAGTATAGGAATAAATAGTTCTATTAGGCAATGAAAAATCTGAAGTTAGCTTTAAAATCTCAGCTACCTAAAACATCATGTGATCCTTTTGATAGTGTAACAAAATGACAAATAATTATCAATAAAATTGAATTGTTTTCTCCAAAATCTTCTAACTTTTACCAAAAATTTCCAGCATTAACTATTTTCATGTAATAAATTTGTAATGTATACTATTATCAATCAGTAAAAAAATTTTTTTTTACATTTTAGTAATGAGAGATATGTTATATGTGCCTGAAAGAAGTACTTAGTGATGGTAGTTTGACTTTGTTTGCCATCTTTTTATCACATATCAATCAAACATTTCATATTTAATGCCTTTAGGAATGCAGTATCTTTCTTACTAATGATTAAGTTGACATCATATTATAATTGTATTTTGTTTTGTATCAGCACTCAATTTGACCAATTGCTTTTATCTTAGAGACTTTAATTTTTATCTAATAATAATTAAATATTTATTCATTGGCCATTAAAGCTGCTTATATTTTCTATGGGTTGTCTCTCTGAAAAAAAAAATCTTAAATCTGTTTGTAATTTGAAAATATACACTCAACTCAGATAAAAACCTCAAGCCAAGAGCATAGTAAGTACATACACAAGCTACTACATCATAAAGTTTTTATTTATATCTAGAGTTATAGCATAAATTTGAATGATTTCTAGTTTTTATATCTTGTTCATAAAATACTAAAACTCTTTCTTCCATTGAGCTATATAATTGGTCAGATACTTCTATAATTTAATGCCATCAAAATTTACACTACTGGTAGAATTCTACTTCATTATTGATTTTTTTTTAAAAGCTAAATTTTCCATTACTCTACAACAAATAAATAAAATTCACTTTCCTATTTTTGATGACTATTGAAAAGTTTGAACTAAAACTCAACATGCAGAAAGTTGGTTTCAGAGAGTTAATCCTCCCTTTTTTATGAACTTTTTATTATATATAGAAGTTAATGTTTTCATAGGAAAAATATGCATTATTTGTGAAAACTGTCAAGGACAACCATTGTAGAATGCTAAAGAAATAATTACTGATGTTTCAAAAAAATAACATTTGGTAAAGGTTTATTTATTACATGGTTATTGCAACTGTCTATATTTTTGCAAACACCATATAACAATATTTTTGCCTACTTGAAGCAAATGTTATATTGCTGAAATAGTAATAATAATATACTTTTGTATTTTATACACCTGAAAATTTCCATGGATTATAATATTCAATACAAACATGTCAAACACTCAACATTATCAGGATATACTGTAGAATATTATATTAATGTCGTAAGTTGAAATAAGTAGACTTGAATAAAATCATTGATGTAATTATTATTTCATAAAACTATGAAAGATCTCAAGGCTGATGTAAAATCATTCCAATACTGATTGCAATTATTTAGAATTTACATATGTATCTTTTACAACTGTATATATTGTTAATATATAATAAGAATATATCACAAATATTTTACAAAAGTATTTTCAAAAAATAAAAAGAATCTGGCAATTTAGCCTATGTCTGTTCAGTCTTTGCTATTCTATTTGTTATGAGAGATTTCTAAGGCAATGACCAAAATAATCACATTTTTCTTTTACAATACCTTATTTTTTAAAATAATGTTTTTGAAACGGTGGTTTGTAGATCCCAGAGAAGCCGATGAGTCACAGGTGAAAATGATCACATTTTCAAAAAAATGGTACAATTTTTGAATGGTTAGAACCTGATATTCAAATAAAGAAATAATGTTATTATACAGTTTTTGAAAAAATAATTTATGCTCAGATATCCCTATGTGATTATTTTTCAAATGAGATGCTTTGGTATTATGTAATATCAAAGTTATAAATAAATGCTAATTTTATAATAAAAATATGTTTTTTTTTCATTATTATATATGTTTTTACTATATATTGTAATACTAAAAAGTTAACAATAATAGAAAGGTTCTTGAACTTTCAAAGTTTTGGTATTACTGCTCTATAAAATACTTCATAAGCTTTTTTCATTTGGATTGAGAATTTTCTTTTACCAAATAATTTTTCTTCTTAGCCAAATTAGAAACAATTAAAAATATATACAAACAATCTGCCTTTTAGCAAAATTGAAATCTAATACTAAATACGTTTTTGAAATTATTCAAATTTTGTAAACAGTTTATTATATAGTTAGATTTTACAATTTTAATTTTTAATCTGTATTTCTTTGTCAAATTATGACTTTATTTATAATAAATTATATGCTATTTTGCTAGATTAATATTTTTGCTTTGAAATGTTTTCTCCTCAGTTCCACATGTTCATGTTGCAAACTGTTTCCATTGATTTTTTTTGCTTTCTTTGGCAAATAAAATCCCAAAAATTAAAAACCATTTTATTATTCATGTATATATATATACATATTGATCAATATTCCTGAGAACCATCATATTACTGGGTCGGCATTTTATTAGTTTTTTTTTTTTTGTAAAAGTATAAAAAAAGTTTGAATGTCATTATTTATATATTTTTTGTGATGATTGTATAATAGTATGGTATATATTTTGTTTCAGTGTTTCTCATCTCATGATGCACTAAGAGCACAGTATGCATATGTACAGGTTGGCCAAAAGTCATATAGAGTTTATAATTGTTGTATTATTTGTTATTCATGTTTGTTTTTAAAATTGTACATCAATAATTTACGTTGCATATATTCTGCCTAAAAGTGGATGAGGTAACTAGTCATTTTATATAATAGATGATCATTATCAGGGTAATCTGCCATCCCTCAATAATTGAATGAAAATAATAGAGTTTCATAAAAGTTGTGATTTTTGAGCTACCTGTACATTTAGTGATCTGCCAAAAATGAACATTTTTTTTTGATTTCAAATGCTTTTTTTTTTTTTTAGCAAGATCTCAGAATTACCATTGGTAATTTGCCATTACTTTCCACTAATCTAAGTTAGATTATTGTAAAGTGTGCAGCTTTTTATTTTTTTTAAAAAAAGATGCATCCAATAAAAATAGTTCTCCAAATTGTAATTTTTTAAAAATATATTAATTATTAAATTAATTTTATATTTACATATATGTTATAAATTAGTTAATGAATTTTTAAAGTGACCTATGGATTAAAAGAGATTGAGAAATGCTTTTATTTCATTATGACTAAAATATTTAATCATGATTAGGTTAAATATTTTCATGCATATACAGAATTGACAGATAATTATTTTAAAAAATGTTTAACTTCATCCAGTATTCTATCATAGGAATTGGAACATAATTAAATATAGCATTTACTTTGAAGTCTAGTTGAAATATCAAAATATTATTCTTTTTCATTTTAATTAAATTAATTTATGTTTAGATTAAATTTAGCTTTTAACAGCAAATCACTCAATTCTTTAGCTTATGCATCTTATATTAAAACAAGCACAGTTCTTTACTGCCATCTATAGTAAGCTTGAGTAATCAATAATTATCAGATGTTAGGAGCATGTATTTTTTTTTTTCAATCTACTTATTATCATACAGAAGTAACCTCCATGTTTTGTATACTGCATAAGTATTTATTCATATGTATTACTTTATTTAATATGATACTATTTTTCCAGATTTACTAGAATGTTGTCATAAACTAGTTTTATAGCAAGTAGGATATTTGAGTCCAAAACTAAGTTTGAAATTTTCAGGACATTAATTTAGATAATAATATAATCTGCTGAATATCTAGAAATTGTATGATCTATTAAAGCATTGATTGCAGCATAATGCAGGGTCCTTGCCTTTCTCTGTGTGTACATTTTAAGTAGGAAAGTTGATTCTGCCATTTCTGCATATACCTATATAACTGATATTGCTATTATAGTATAGAAGGCATGTTAAGGTGTTTAGGTTAGGACTAAGTGATAAACCTAATCATTATTAGTTTTTCATATCTTTTACAAATGTTATTGTAGTAACTTATATAGAGAATTGAATTAGTAAATTAAATAAGCTCTAATGTAAGAGCTATATTATAAAATAACAAGATTCCTTATATTAATCGATTTAATGCTAATAATATGTAGTGACTGAAACAATTAATTTTTGAGCACTAATACCTCTGTGTCAATTTTGCTTTGGCAAATCAAAAATCTGTTTACATTTGTGTCTTATATAGAAAGAAGATATGACATTATTTATCAGGGCAAATATCAAATGTGATTATATGAACATTTCTGTCAGATTTGGCATTTGCTCTAATATTTTTCACAATGACAACAGGTGAAAGAAATAATGACAGTCAGAGGAATTACAAACCCATTCATATGATTATTAGGAGTCTATGTCAATTCGATTATACCTAATAATGTGTAAATTCTTAGATATTAGCATAGTATTAGATCTTATTACATTTGTTAGTATGATAAATAAAAAATCTCAGATAAAGCCTCACAGAAGAATTACAATGTATAGTCTTTTATATTTGATGAGCTTGACATGTGGGAATGTGCAAGATTTTTTGTTATCATTTTATCTCTCTTATTGCATAGTTGCTAATTTGTATTAAAATATAATCTCTATCTTGTGTTTACAGTTTGATCATTATTCAGACAGCTATCATAAGATCTGATTGGCTGTCAGATAAGTATTATAATAAGCATGAAAGGTTTGCAGCCTTTCGATTTCATTTCAACTAACTATATGTGCTTTATATAAAATAAAAATTATTTACATACGTTACTGCAAGTTATAACATCTAAAAACTACTGCGTAGTAAATCGTAGGATTTCACGCTGTATATTTGTAATTTAGATCAGTGAATTAAATGTGAAGATATTTAAAGCTTCACACTTTCAAACCTAAATACTTCAGACTGGCTTAGATATATAGAAAGACAAGTAAAGAAATGGGTGGACCACCCTTTTCTTGTAAAATTCTGTCTTGTGTTTATGGTTTGATCATTATTCAGACAGCCATCATAACATCTGATTGGCTGTCAGATAAGTATTATAATAAGCGCGAAAGGTTTGCAGCCTTTCAATTTAATTTCAACTAACTATCTGTGCTTTATATAAAATAAATATTCTTTACATATGTATTATGATACAATTAATTTCAGATAAATTTCAAAATAATTTGACTAAATTTATATGGATGTAATGCAGTGGTATTATGCCCCAATTTCCAATAAACTGACATCTTAAACATTTGATTGCTTATCTACCCTATCACTATTTCTCTGTGTACATAGTTTGCAATAACAGTAAGTTCTGTTATAAAGTGAAAATAATAATAAAGATGATCATTTTCCATAAAGTGCCACTTACTTAATAATTTATTCTTATAGATGATACTTTCCAACTTTTTAAATTTTTGTATTATATATACCTGCATAATTGGCTAGCTTTAAATCAAAAGCATCTAGTTTATAGACGACTATTCAAAGAAGGCAGATTTAGAGAAAATACTGAATAATAATTTTTATTGAGAAATAATGCTTAAAAATTTCTTTTTTATAGTTTTAAAATATTTTTTTTACTGTGAAAAATTTTGCACAGGTAAACAAAATAGAATAAAGAAATAAAATTGAAATGTAATAGAGAAAAAAAACATCAATGATTAATTTTAATGATTTTGTGCTGTAAACACACACATACTCACAAATTATCACAATCTAAATACATTTATTATCATTCAAAGACTTTGATTTTATCATATGACATCCTGTTAACTAAATTTATTGTTTTTGTGTCACAAGATACATTTATTGATATGATTACAAAATTAATTTAGTTTATTCCATTCAGAATCAAAACTTTACATTGCTGTGTATTATATAGTTATTTCAAAATAATTTAATGTGCAATTTAATAAATATAGTATGTATATGATAAACAAAATCGATTTTACACCCACACACATAATGATGTTCATAAGTTTAATATTCTCGCAAAACAAAAATAAAAATCATATTCAAAACTTTTATTTATAAAAATTTCTCAATACATCCATCATTATTCTCTCACAAAATTAAATGTGATAAAAACATGAATGGTATCAAGAATCATAATATTACATGCCTTAATAATAAACTAATGTTTTAATATTACTAATATTACTTTAGAATGCCATTGCTTTCAACAGATAAAAATCTAGTAGTATGAGATCTAGGTATCCTGCTTGTCTTTAATGATAGTAAGTTGTTGATCCAAGATATCTTTGCTTGGCTATTATAATACCCAATAGCACCAAATTTTCATCTTCTTTCAAGATATTAGCCAATATACCATCAATGACATTCTAAATGGAAACCTAATTTTAATTACATACTTATTGTTCATTTTGAAATTGTATACAAGCATGGATTATACTATAATCAGTGGTGGTTATTTTTTTAAATGTATAGCTCATTCATAATAAGTTATCATATTGTTCAATTTCTTTGGAAGCTTAAAGTTATATATGCTGTTTATAAATCTTAAAAACCAATTAATATTATCTTTAGACATTTTTTTGGAGATCTTTCTGCAGAAAAAAAAAATCAGTTATTGTTTTATCATTAATTGATCTTTTGTAAGATTTACTGTAATATATATTACTTATGAATCCCATTTCCCTAAAATTTGTGACAAGTCTGCTAATATAATTTTATGTAGGTATTAGCTCTTGTTCTGATTAAAATCTTATAAATTTTACTCATAATGTCTCCATGAGTAGAATTATTATTATTACTTTTTCTTATTCACATAATATCATTGTCAGCATATATATATTAAACATTTATTGCTGAATGTTAGGATACTGTGTGTATATATATAATAGTACAAATAATTTCTATTTTATAATCCTGCCATAAACTACCAATGTATTTCAGACTGCAGTTCATCAAATGATCATGCTCAAACAGTTTATTATTATTTACTACATTAATTATAAAATTTTATGTCATTGATTAAGTTACTGCTTTTGAAACAAAAATATTTATATTTATTATCCAGTTTATATATCAGTTTATTATCTTGTAAATATTCCAATATTATCATTTACAATAAAATAATCTAATGAATTTCTGTATTTCCTTATGTGAAATATGTCCATTTTATATTTCTTCATTATTTTATTAATTATAATTGTTTTAAATTCTTAAATCTGACAATAAAAGTTTTAAATGTTTAATTAATTTAAACTCTTAACAAATAGATAAATGTCAATGTCTTTGCATTTCTTTTAAAAAAAATTTATTCTGCACTTCAATTTAGCAATATAACCATTCTTTTACAATGGGGTGTGTGCATGAAAACAAAATAGTCTTTAAATAAAGCAATATAAAGCAAAGATTTCTCCAAATAACTATCCATAGATGAACAGTAAAGGACAAAGTATTTTTCACCAGTCTTTCATTATTATTAAACTAAATACTAACTTGAACTATGTAGTTTTTCCATTTTTATCACCAACTTTAAAATCACCTACTCTACTTATGTTTTTTTTTTTTACATTAGGCTATCATTATAAATAGGTAGAACATTTTCATTAATTTGTATTCTATCAAATATATAGAATATATTCTTAATTTATTAGAAAATTTTATTGTTTTAATGAAGCAAACATAAGAAATGTGAATTTTTATTTTTTTGCATATTTATAAATTAATCCAAGATTGATGGTTAAGTGCATTTGGGATTTTTAATACAGTTGAATATTTTTCTTTAATTGAAAATACTATTAACTAGTAGAATTAATCAGTTTAATGTTTATGTATTTAATTTTAACAGTATAGTTAATGGTTTAACAAAATCATAAACAAAATGCACAAATTATTGTAAAAACTATACAAATGCTATGTGCAGCTATAATCTTTCTGTCAGAAAAATCATTCACATTTTTATATATTATTTCTCAGATCTATTTTCTCATTATGGAACAAATCAAATTAATTCTCAGTTTCTAATGTACTCATTTAAAACTGAATTAAATTAAATTGAAACATTCCATTTTATAGTTGAATTATAATGTTATTTAAAAAATTGTTAAACTCTGTAAAGTATTATTTGTTTTACTATAAATGATTTAATAATGAAAAGTATATTTTAATTAATAAGAATCTGAAATTGTTTTTAATATGTAAGGTAGATATTATTATCCTATATCTATTTCTTTTTTTATGATCAATTTGAACAATCACAAAGTTTAGTATTTTTTAAAAGTTTTGCTGCTATTTCATATTTATCCTATTTTGATATTTTTAAATAAAAATTTTCTGATAAATTCTAAAATTGGAATTATTTCAAATATGAATGAAATTTAAAAAGCGAGTTTCATCATTTTATTTATACCCAAAGGATTTTTGAATTAAGTTGGAAATAGATGTATTCTCCACATTTACTATTTTAATGATTTTATCTTAGTAATTATATGTTGGACTTTTCCATCATCTAATATTAAATATCAAATGCCTTTAGAAATATTCAAATTTATTTAAACTTTTCAAATACATTCAACTATTAATAATAACATACAGATTAATTACATTGTAACTCAACATCTCATGTGGTATTATTCATATCTTTTCTCAAATGTTGCTGGTCTCAGCAGTGACAGCATTAACATAGGAATCAAATCTAAAAATCCAGGTTCAATTCTAATGTTAGAACTGTGGCTAGTCAGGCCAGCAATGCCTGAAGAAGACAGAAGAATGTTACTATTCAAAATGTATCTAACTTGTGTTCTATTACTAACAGTTGAATGTATTTGGAAAGTTTAAATAAACTTTGAATATTTCTAAAGAATATTTAATATTAAATGATGGAAACAGTCCAATATATAATTATTACTAAAATGCCATCATCGCAAACCTTCTGTTTTAATAATAAAATAGGAAATCCTACTTTCTAAATTTAATTTTATATTCTGTATCTCATAATCCAGAATAAAATGAGCTGAGTTTCAAGCAGAGCTACTTTTGCATTGAAAACATTTTAAAAAATATATATTTATATCTAAAGCTATCTTATATTATTATTTTTAATAAAAAAAAAATTAAGTTTAAAATCCAATATTTCAAATGTATATTTTTCTCATGTTAAAATTGTTATTTGTTCATGATCTAATGAAATACTTGAAGGCTGGACTGATTATCAATGAAAAACAAAAAGATAGTTCATTTATAATATGTGGAAATTTTTGCTTTCTTTTCATTATTCATTTCATTAATAGAATTTAACTAAAATTGAGTTATATACTACATGGAGCGAAAGATGTATTAAATTGATGTCATTATTGACAAATTAATTAATATAGATAAATCTAAGAAATATAAAAAGTATAGGTAGTAATAGAATTATACAAGATTGAAATGAAAAAAAAAAGCTACTATATTGTAAAAAAAAACATGCTAAATTTGATCACTAAACTGATCTCCATAAAATAAGGAATTAAAATATATATATATAGAATTATTAAATAGACATGGATGCGTAACAATAAGAGCAGGAAATTTGATATTCCAATAACCTTTGAGAATTAAAACATTATTTATACTTTTTTATTTTACATGTAATTATTGCAATTTTTCTAATTTTTAAAATATATATATTGTTTTTATTTTTAAATATATATAATATTTAAAAGTTAAAAGATGAGAGAAGAAAAAAATAAAACAAAACTGATGTGATTTTAGAGTTTAAAAAATGCTTTTGAAAAAGATTTTATTGTTAATTTGCAAAAAAAATATTCCAGAATAAAACATTATCATTACAAAGCATTTGTTTATATTTATCAGATTAAAATATTTTTTTGATGAGATATAGGCATAAGGTCAGCATAGTTTGCAAATTGTAACAGCAGAAAAAATATCAGAACATGTTATTGGTGATCAAGAATGAATCACATGTGTGCGCTGAAGAAGCTACTAAAAGTATGCATTTAAATATTTGCACAAGGCAGTTACACTGAATTGAAATACTTACATATTTATTTTATTACACTCTTTTCATATCAATCTTAATGTTAAAAATGTTTACATATTTCTGTCAAATATATAATAAAATTAATACTTGAAATGAAGATTGGTAGCTCATTTAGTTAAATAAAATAATAATAAATTTTAAAATATAAATAAAAACAGCCTGCTGCCATAAATTCCATAAAATTGTGTATATCTAAAGGCAAAATAACCTGAAATAATTGGATCTTTGTTCTAGTTTAGTTGCTTTTTTTTTTTTTTTTTAAATATTGAGTACAGACAGCTATTAGTTGAATGAATAATTAGTTTAAGTATTAAATACTGGTATTAAGTTTTATTTTAATATCTTAACTAAAACATAAAATTTCTATGTGACATATTTTCTGTAAAAAAAATTAAAATGGCAATATAGCAACCTTGAAAATTAATAATTATTTGCATTAATGGATACAATAAGTAATAATAGCAAATGTTTTAAACACAAGACAATCCTAAAAGTTGATCATAATAAATATTTAACAAGAATGAAAAATATATTTAGAAATTGCAAATAGTAAGACTTGAAATGCATTGCATTTTAGAGTTGGATCTAAATTATAATAATTTTTACAATTGCATTTACTCTGAAATTTCTTATAATCTAGATAGTAAGCACATTGCTAAATAAATAATAAGCATTTGATGGAAACTTAACTGAAGTATTATAATTGTACAATAACACCAGTTGAATACAATTAATTTTATGCAGTGTAGTGAACTCAAGAGCTAAAAAGGTTTCAGATTGATTCTAGGTTAAAAGAAACTTTATTGGTCAATAAAATGGAATTATTGTGCACATCGAGATGCTTGAGTGCTCAAACTTTGCATGATCTCTCAAGCTATTAGCAACACTTATTTTTTTATCTCGTGAAAATTAAATTCCGCAAATGAGTTAAAATATTCCATTTAGAAGTGAAAATGATTTGGTTCAATTTTTCAAGTTAATGACTAGAAAAAATACAGATTACATTGTAATCATGCAATATGTTTATTGTCTTCTTTTATTTTGCCATTCTTTCTTCTATTTATTTATTTTTCTTTAATGTCTTATTAATCACATTTATGTTAAATAGCAGCAAGGTATAATATTAGTAATACTTATATTGATATTGTAATCATAAACTTCTTCCATATTTATTTAATTTTCAGGAATAGACATGGATTCAACAGTTTCTAATAATAAAGATAAATAAATCACAATTTGTAATTCTAACTTTTACCAAAAGTACTTATTTTAAGACATTAATGCATTTTTGTAAACATCCTCATAAAAAAAAAACTTTAATAATTGACATATAATAGTATTTCATGAAATAAGCCATTAGATAAAAAAAAAAAAAAACTACATTTTAATAAAATAATTTATGATAATATTAAATCGTGCTATCACACTTCCAACGTAAAGCTGTAACAACAAATAGAAAACTAAATTAAATGGCTGAGCGCTTTCAAGACAAACGTAAAGTATAAATCTACAGGTTATTACTTAAAATAATTTATGTGAAAATAGAGCAGAAATATTTTTAACTGTAATATGTTCACTTGATCATAACATTTCATTTCATGTATTGTTTAGTGAATCTTTCAACAGTCTGTATGTAATTATAAGCTGTTTTTATTTGAAGAGTTCAGATGCTAATGTTTTAAAGTTTTAATTTTCCTTAATTTATTGACTTATTTTGGAGAGATAAGTTTGATCCATTTACTAATTAATTTTAAAAAATCATCAAGCAGTTATTATTTAAAATCTACTTAATAACTGTAAAAAATTATAAATTGGGGCAATCTTTAAAAATAAAAAAAGACAAATTATAAATAGGAAAAATACATAAATTTGGATTTACAATTTCATATAATGAAAATTTATGATTTATTTTCGTACTTAATTAAAACTAGTCTTTTAAAATTAATAATTTATCTTTTGCAAAATCATTTAATGTTTGGATATTTGAATGTTTATCATGAAAGAATAATGTCAAATAGACTAAAAAAAAAACAGCAAATCTGATTCATGATTTGATCTATATAATTGTTTTTCATATTATTTACCTTTTTTTTAATAATTTATTTATGGGATTATAATGGCTATATTCATTTACAAGTAGCTCTTAATTACAGTTAAAAATATTCTTGAAATCACTGTGGACTTTTTTATTCTATTTTCTGAATTTTGCATTTATTGTTCAGCTTTATCACTATTTTTTGCTTGATAATAATATTATTTGTAAGGAATTCATTAAATATATAAAGTTTTTTTTTTTACTTTTATAAATTAATTTTAGAATCCAGAGATAAATATTTCAAAATTAAAAAGAAAACTTTCCTATATTGCGCCACTGTTTACTCTTCTTATTAATCAAAAGATGGTGTTAATACATTTTGAATTACAAATTTGCATGATAATTAGAAATTAAATAACTAGTTGGTTTATATTTTTGAGCAAGTTGTCTAAAAGATTTGGACTACATTCCATATATTGAATCTTAAAAATAAATATTTTGTCTATACATTAAAAAAGCAATAATAATGTCATGAAAAGAAAATGGACCTTAATATTGAAACAAAAGTTTCTACTTCAAAACATGATTTATATTACCTCATGCAACATATTTCTCATGTAATTATTAAACATTCAGGTACTATAACTTAGAATAATTTTCTCAATAAATAGGATTTATAGTAAATGCAGTATCAATGTTATTACTTTTCTCATGAAGTTAGTTTAATAATTTTTTTTAATGATTGGCCATTTAAAAAATTTAGACCTTCCAGAAAAAAAAGGCAAACTTATTTTGCATTAAATCAACCAATAACAATATTTAATATATACAGTACTATAAAATAATCAAGATTCCAAGTTAAGCTAGGCAAAAGGTACATATATTATGAAATCGATAAAAAAATTTACCTCAGTAAAAGAAACTTTAAATCAATTACATATTTATAATAGAAGATTGGTAAAAAAATGTGATACTTTTCTTTTAAGAGATCGACATAGAAAAGATCAACAAGATCATTTGCTAATTACTTGGCTACTCTGATTATTTATAATTTTTCTTCTAATAATGATGTTTGTTTTTTAAAGTTATTGTTAAGAATACTTTTTTATATCCTCATAAGTGCAATTTATTCAAGATTGCATTTAGCCCAAATTATAATGAAATACCAATGGAAAATCTTTTAAGGTATATGGGTTGTGGCACTTAAAAATAGATCTATATTATTAATTTATTTAAATTTTGAAAAACCTAATCAATCAGAATATTAACTTTTATTTCTTTAATGTATTTCTAAACAGTAATTGTCTTTTTTAAGTTGTTTTCATTTATTATAAATTTGTATTTAATATTTGTTTAAAAATGTACTTGATGCTGGAAATGCAAGACAATTCTTTACATTCTAATTAACTTTACAATTATTAAAATTATGATTCTAAATTTAAATAAATAATTAAAATATAACAAAGTAAAGAATTTTCTACAATTTATATATATCCAGTAGACTATTTTCAAGACACCATATTTACTTAATAATGAATATTTTAAAAGCAATTATTTATTATTGGCGACTTTCAACAGATTTGTATAGGCTGCTTTTTTATTATTGGCCTTTTCTTTATTTGTAATATACAGTCTGCCACTAGTAGATTGAATTCTTTATCTGAAAGCAAATTGAGATAATTAGTTAACATTATTTGCAAATAATACTATAATTGGATTTGCACATTAGTCCATTATGTAATTTTTCTGACCCAAATGTGTATATGCAAATTCAATATTTCTTGTTGATAAAGGCCAATAGATATAAACTGGTTTATGGATTTGGCTAGCACTATCATCTAATGATTATTGATTACCCAAGCTTATAATAAATGGTTCTGAAATAGAATATTTTGCCTTTCTTATAATTCCTGATTTTTTACAAATATAATTTCTTTTATTGGTACTTTGCCATTTGTGGGCATTTTGTATTTATATTCATTTTAAAAATTATACTGGTTATCCACTGATTTCTTTCTCATTAACAGTTTTTCTAAATTAAAGGGGGCATGCAGTTTAATAACAAAGATGAAACCTAAAATGGATTATTAATTATTGTTGTATTCATTAAATAAAAACAGTACTAATTTATCAATAACTGTGATTATGAAGAAAATCTTGATGAATACAAATCTTCTGATCTTTTCTTATATAATTTTTCATCATACAAAAATTTATTAGCTTCTATTCAGTCATGAAGATATATTTATTTAACCCTTTGATTAAATCACCAACAACTCAATTAATTTGTCAGTAGTAAATCTTTCTATTTAATCATAATTGTTGCCATCTTTATCATATGCAAAAAAAAGTGATGTGTGACAGTTGATTCATCATTGATAATTATCCATAACTTGAAAGTATATCCTATCACTTTTTACATAAAAAAAAGAAGTCTTAAGTAACTTTTTTCTCTTTCTATAATTTCAGATCAAAATAAGTATCTATCAATTTTTATAACATGAATAATATATTTTTATTGCTATTTTTTCTCATTTCATTTCTACATTATATTTTATATCAATACTATATACTTAAATCATAGAGAAAAAACGTGGCATTATAATGAATTGTTGAAATTTGTCTTTAATAGAAAAATATTTATCTTTAAATCTGAGTTCTACCAATGATGATTTTTTAATGAATTCATAATAAAAAAGATATGTTTTCATCTTAAAAAAATTTGATTTACAATATTTAATTTTCTTATCGATGAGAAAGAAAGGTAGACAACTTATTGGCATTTTAAAAATTATTTCATTTAAAATTGTTGGTTAAAAAAAAGCCACAAGACCAAAAATGCTAAAGCTTAGTATTGAATTATTTACCTTATATAAATTTAAATTCATGACAATTTACTAAAATCTCCTAATGAAATTTATAGTGTCAATCAAACCTTTTAAAATTTTGAAAGCTAATTCAGGATTTCAAATTGGTCAATATACATTCTATATTCATAGATTCATCTTGAGCTATTTAGTCTTTACTCAGGATGGAGACACCACTAAAACAGATTTTAAAATTGATGCACATTCAAAATGCTAAGATTTTTAATTTAGCCAAATCATACATTATGAAATAAATATGAATTTTATATGATAATTCTGACAAATTGCATGAAATAAAAACAGACATAACAATAAAACATCATATGATTCAGATATCTGTATTGTACCGGGTCGAACCGCTGAAACCACCTACTTATATGTATATATAAGTTTTGGCCGGTTTCAAACTCCTTCACAATACATTTATAATATTATAAAGGTTAGGTGAACGAACCGGCACGTTCGAGCAAAATGGGAGATCTTATTAATAGCTTTAACTATCAACAATGGCCCATCTCGGCTGCTAGATTCAAACCCCTACCATCCAAATACTTTATTTGTTTCGGGGTAAACCCCGCCAGCTAGTCTGAAGACTAACATATTCGGGTAGTAGGCTCATAATCCAGCGCTCGAAACAATTCCCTTAACCAGCCCAGTCTAATTTTAATCAATGATATTTATTGCTAATAAGATATTGATAAAAAGAATTGACCGACAGATCAAGTTTAAATTTAAAAATAATTTATTTCAATCAACATCAATTAAGTTTAAATATAATTTACTAACCAACATCAACGCATTCTAAACATTTTATAAATCCAAATTTCACACACGCACATTTTAAATTCACATATGATAGGATATTTCATGAACAAAGCAACATAATCTTAGACATTTAAATTAACTCTCATTCGCAAAAATAATAATAAAGCATTAATGACATTTGAGACTCTCGCACACACATCAATAGTTCCTTTTATGTATGATAGAGTTCATATAATGTTAATCTTCAATATTTACGGATTACAGTGGTGACTACTACTGGTAAATAATAATAATAAAACAGATACCTAGGATTTTTTTTCTTGTCGGTGGCTACTTCTGCTGCTTCTAATGGATTGTATCTAACCGGTTAGATTTTGTTTATGGAAGAGATTTTATGGTAATCCGTTGGTTTCTTCTTGGAGACAGCTGCACGTTTTGACGGAGGGTTTCGGTGTTGTTATCCAGACATTATTTCTCAGGCAGGTTTTGATGATCTTATTGGACTAAAAAGGCTGGAGCGCAAGCGTATATTTCCAAAAGCTTTTCAGCACTGCATTTCTGTAAACTGACACAGTAAAACTAGACTGAATTTCAAACTCCAACTGAAATGTCTGATAAACGAAAAAAAGTCTATTTATACCTGCGACGTGTTTTTGTTTTAATATCCTCCGGCAATACGTGTTGTCGAAATTCCTTTAGATTAATTATTATGACGTGTTTTTCGATTGAATATTTTATTAGTAGTAGCTATTTTAAAATGTGTTGTTTTCATATCTTTAATTAGCAGTCCACCACTGTGTTTCTTTTGAAATACATTTCATTTCTTTATTCATTTTTCTTTTTTTTATAGTATTCTTACATGCATACTTTTGTTTACATTCGCACGCACTAATATAATCTATTACAATAAACTGGAATGAAAAGAGATTTTTTTTTTTTTTTATATCTTAATAATTTTAACTTTTTACGAAACTCTTAGTTTGTTTTTTTTTTTTTTTATAGGAAAACTGGTTAAGGGAATTGTTTCGAGCGCTGGATTATGAGCCTACTACCCGAATATGTTAGTCTTCAGACTAGCTGGCGCCCCGGGGTTTACCCCGAAACAAATAAAGTATTTGGATGGTAGGGGTTTGAATCTAGCAGCCGAGATGGGCCATTGTTGATAGTTAAAGCTATTAATAAGATCTCCCATTTTGCTCGAACGTGCCGGTTCGTTCACCCTAACCTTTATAATATTATAAATGATTGAGAAGGAGTTTGAAACCGCCAAAACTTATATATACGATAAGTAGGTGGTTTCAGCGGTTCGACCCTACATAAATGGCCCCACGTTGGGCGCCATTTATGTACCGGGTCGAACCGCTAAAACCACCTACTTATACGTATATATAAGTTTTGGCCGGTTTCAAACTCCTTCACAATACATTTATAATATTATAAAGGTTAGGTGAACGAACCGGCACGTTCGAGCAAAATGGGAGATCTTATTAATAGCTTTAACTATCAACAATGGCCCATCTCGGCTGCTAGATTCAAACCCCTACCATCCAAATACTTTATTTGTTTCGGGGTAAACCCCGGGGCGCCAGCTAGTCTGAAGACTAACATATTCGGGTAGTAGGCTCATAATCCAGCGCTCGAAACAATTCCCTTAACCATTTATAGGAAAACTCCCTCTCCCCTCTTTAAAGTAATTAATTGTAACTTTCAAATTCTTTTTTCCGAAAGATTTTGATAATAATTTTTATCCAAAATTATTTTATATACATGTGCCAATTTGGCATTGGCACATTACACCCCCCTTCGTTTTAGAGTAAAATGCGTCATTTTTGACTATTTTATCTCTTGCAATTTTAATTGTTGACTATAAAGATTTATTAATTTTTTTTTTCTAGATAATTCCTACACATGTGTATATGTGCAGCATAATTCTACACCTACTAATATTCTAGATATCGAGTTATTACTGGACTTGCTTACAGGGAATCTATAATAAATACATCCCTTTTTGCACTCACCATAAGGTGCAGCAGTACCAAGAAAATAACCTAAAAGGATATCTGGATAAATACATTTAAGATACTCATCATAAGGTATCGTATTTACCGAATATTACAGTGTATGTGCGCGTATATACCCATGCATACTTACCTACTCGTAATACACATTAGACTGACTTTATACTTTTATTACTAATCTTATAATATTATTTGTAAATCGTTACGAACATCTTTATTTAACACATGAGTATATGTGCAGCATAATTCTACACCTATTAATACTCTAGATATCGAATTATTACTGGACTTGCTTACAGGGAACCGGCCAAAACTTATATATACGTATAAGTAGGTGGTTTCAGCGGTTCGACCCGGTACAGTATGTAAACAGTATGATTTAACAAATTGGTGGCTTTATTGAAAATCTTAGAAAGTTAGCATTTATAAGTTCATTAATTTAAATAATTATACATAGTCGGTGAACAAGCATTCAGTAGTGCATCTTTTTCTGAATGCATCATGGAGAAAATCTGTATAGCATATCTAATATTAAGAAACTTTTGCCAAATCCTTAATTATGGAGAGATCAAAAGATGTTATTATAATTAGTTCACCATATCAAGTATCATTTATAAAAATCAGATTGAAAAATTTACTGAAAAAATGGATATTTGGAAAATCTTTTGAGCTATTTAAATATATTGCAAAAATAACACAAATGAATATTATAAAGGTGAAAATTATTCATATATTGTGTGATCTTTTGGGCCAATAATTAAAAACAAACACAAAATATAGATAGAATCTTTCCCATTAGCATTTTAAATTTTGTATTGGGTAAATAATTGAAGAATCCAAAACAAATATAATTAAAATAATAATAAAAGTGATGGATGAGTAGATGGGGATGAAAAATTGTCAGAAAATTATTATGTATTATTAGGTGGAAATAAGTTGATGTCAACTTTTGATGAATATATTGTAATGTTTTCCGTCTTGCTAGGTCTCTGTTACACATATAAAATGCACGAGTTGATCAAGTTATGCAAAAAGAAGAAAGTTGTATTTCTATTTCTAAAAACATAACTATATTTCCTGATCAACTCTACTTAGTAATTGTTACAATTTGCGCTATTGACGAAATCAGCTTTTAATTTATTTGATCAGGGCGCCAGGATTCATATAATAATCTGCTGAAATCTGTTGCCAGCACGTCTCGCAAGTTAAAAAGAAAAAATGCTTTTAAAAGACAGTATTATATTTTACCGTAACTAAAATTATTTCCTAAATATTATTATTCCCGGAACTTATTAAACATATTGGCAAAGGTAAATTATATTTTTAAATATCATTAAACCAATATTAATAAATTTAATAATAAATACTAATAATCATTATTAATAATGCACATATGAAAAGTTGATATTAGAAATAAATATTTTTATTCTAATAAATTAAAATAAAGAAATTACTAATTAAATAAATTGGAGAGAACACACGCTAACCCAGACGTGAATCCATTAATAAAAAAAATAACAGTTAAACATTTATTAAAAAGTTCTTGGTTAAATAAGTCTCTTGATCAATAAAATTAAAGTCTCTATCGGGGTCCTATTATAAGTATATTTTAAAGAATGGTTTGTAAATGCTTAGTTTGGTCACAATCGGGAATAAGAAATCATAGCTTACCGGTAAGTTTAGCGAGAAGGTTGTAGATTACTATGCATAGTTTTTTGGGTTAGAATGAGCTCGGCCATTGGTTATAAGTTGATCTTGTGGTCTATTCTCCTAATCGGTCACGAAGGCTTTTCTGGTGTCCATCTTCAGGCACGATGTCCGCAGAAGCTCTGGTTCACTCCAACATGCAGAATTATTTCAGCGAAGGGGCGATCCTGGATATATTTTGTTATCCAGGACCGTCTATAGAGAAACAAGACCCTGATCAAACTGGCGTCTCTTTTTATATTCGAGGTCCAGTTTTCTGATTTCTGCACACGTCTTTTGTTTGTCAAAATATACATTGATAATCTTGTACATTTTTTTATCGGTTTTCAATTACAAAGTTCTCTTTTTTATCAAGTCTTTCGGCCATCTTTAATAAGCTAAAATATTTTTCTTTTAGCTTATCAGATTAGTAATTTGTGTGTCTTTTGTTCTCTCCAATTTTTTACTTTTATCTTTAATTACGTAAAAAAAACATGAAAGACAATTTTAACCTTCACTGTATGTTTTTAAGAAAATAAATTATACTAACAAAAAAAATTAAGTTTACTCTTTTTTTTTTTTTAGCTTTTACCAAATGCCAATATATTTGTACCATATATAAATAAATGGTACATACCACCGGGGCCAGGAGATGAAAATAAAATAGGGGTTTTATTCTTAAGTTTTTAAATTCATATTCGTGTGTTTTTTTTGTACTAATGTGCTGATATATCTCGTAGACTCATTCAACAAGTGACGTTCGACTTTAACGCCCACTTTTGGGTCTAACACGGCGGAAATGCAAAATATTTCCACATTCGTCTGTGTCCTTTCCGCTTGAGCGTAATAGTAACAATAAGAAACCCAAGTTATAAGCACAAACGAGCATTGCTCATTGTTTTGAGTCTTACAGGTTCATGGCAACTCAGTCCAATTTATCCACCCTCCCCTTTTATTGGGATTCCTGCTAGAAATAGACTGATGGGCATATAAAGGCAGTCTTGTTATACACTGCATACACGGACTTGCAGCTATGCTTTTCCCCCTCTTCAGTAACTGCCTACCCGGTCAAATATTTGTGACTTACGTCTACATCAGCCACAATCGTGTTTTTTTAGACATATTAAAAATATATATATTTTTATTTCCGTAAGTCATATTAAACAAATATTTTTATACTTGTATAATCAGGGTTTAATTAGTTAGTTAGTTTCTATAATTTTTTTTTTAAAAAAAACTACTATTTATTTTCTGGCTATGATCTCAGGTTGTAGTTGTTGAATCGAAGCCTCATGTTGGGCACCATTGTAATGTTTTCCGTCATGCTAGGTCTCTTACACATATAAAATGCGCGAGTTGATCAAGTTATGCAAAAAGAAGAAAGTTGTATTTCTATTTCTAAAAACATAACTATATTTCCTGATCAACTCTACCTAGTAATTGTTACGATTTGCGCTATTGATGAAATCAGCTTTTAATTTATTTGATCAGGGCACCAGGATTCATATAATCCGCTGAAATCTGTTGCCAGCACGTCTCACAAGTTAAAAAGAAAAAAATGCTTTTAAAAGACAGTATTATATTTTACCGTAACTAAAATTATTTCCTAAATATTATTATTCCTGGAACTTATTAAACATATTGGCAAAGGTAAATTATATTTTTAAATATCATTAAACTAATATTAATAAATTTAATAATAAATACTAATAATCATTATTAATAACGCACATATGAAAAGTTGATATTAGAAATAAATATTTTTATTCTAATAAATTAAAATAGAGAAATTACTAATTAAATAAATTGGAGAGAATGCACGCTAACCCAGACGTGAATTCATTAATAAAAAAAAATAACAGTTAAACATTTATTAAAAAGTTCTTGGTTAAATAAGAGTCTCTTGATCAATAAAATTAAAGTCTCTATCGGGGTCCTATTATATGTATATTTTTAAGAATGGTTTGTAAACACTTAGTTTGCTCACAATTGGGAATAAAGAATCATAGCTTACCAGTAAGTTTAGTGAGAAGGTTGTAGATTACTCTGCATAGTTTTTTGAGTTAGAATGAGCTTGGCTATTGGTTATAAATTGATCTTGTGGTCTATTCTCCTAGTCGGTCATGAAGGCTTTTCTGGTGTCCATCTTCAGGCACGATGTCCACAGAAGCTCTGGTTCAATCCGACATGCAGAATTATTTCAGCGTAGGGACGATCCTGGATATATTTTGTTATCCATGACCGACTATAAACAAGACACTGATCAAACTGGCCTCTCTCTTTTTATACTCAAGGCCGTTTTCTGACTTCTGCGCACGTCTTTTATTTGTCACAATATACATTGATAATCTTGTACATTTTTTTTATCGGTTTTCAATTACAAAGTTCTCTTTTTTATCAAGTCTTTCGGCCATATTTAATTAGCTAAAATATTTTTCTTTTAGCCTATCAGATTAGTGATTTGTGTGTCTTTTGTTCTCTTCAATTTTTTACTTTTATTTTTAATTACGTAAAAAAAATATGAAAGACAATTTTAACCTTCACTGTACGTTTTTAAGAAATTATACTAACAAAAAAAAAATTAAGTTTACTCCTTTTTTTTTAGCTTTTACCAAATGCCAATATATTTATATCATATATAAATAAACGGTACAATATATATATATATGGTATTTTTGTTATTTTGCCTATTAGCACATACATTATTGTAGTGATGAAGTACTTATTTCATTCTTGATCATCTTCCTTCATGTCCAGTTTTCTGAATGTTATAGTCTTTTCTACTGAGTTAGATTGTCATAATATGGTAAAAATAAGTAAAATTTAGTTTGAACATTTATGTTTCCAATCAATTGTTGATATAATCTGATGATTGTTTTTCCTTGTTATGTACAATAATCTGAAGAAGAAAAATAGTGTCTTCATTGTTCATAAATATTAACAAGAAATTGATGAAGAAATTGTGGTTGTCGTCAATGAACCAACATATCCCACTGGATGGTGCTGTTTTCACACTAAAACACATAAAAATGCCATTTCCGCGGCCAACATGTTCAAACCCGCGTTTTCTACAATACCTTTTATGTTGTACTACAGATTGCAAGCTGCTATGTCATGTCGCAGTACAGCATGTATGTTTACGCAGCAAATACATTTTCCCAATTCGCACAGTTTATAAAAAGGTTACGACTTGGGGAGAGGGTGTGTTTTTTTTAATTGGATGGAAATGTTATTTTCATTGGATTTTTTTTTATTTTAAAGTATTGAAATGTTTAGATTTTGTAAAGTAATAATTAAAGACTTTTTACACTGTAATGTATTGAAGTTTTAAGTAGTAAATGTTGATGAGATATATGTATAAAGTGAATTGGAATTAGGTAACGCATCAAGTAACGTACTGTTTGTAACATTTCCATGAGTGTGTATATTTTTGAAATAAAAAAGAGCATTAACACAAAAATATCCAGTAAGAAAAGTACAATTGTACACTGTTTTTTTAAATGTCATAAAAAGCATATATTATAAACATTATATATATATATATATTTGTCATTGTTTAAAAAAGTTTTAGTTTCTTTCTTTTTTCCGACTACTGTTATACTTTGTTGAATATAGTTTACGTTTATTGTTATCATTTATTTTATAGATGTTAGTAAAAAAAAATATTTACAAAAATACAATTTTGATATTTTTTATTTTAACCGTAAAGCTAACCCTAAAACTAACCGTAACAACTTTTACTTTTAGTTGTGATTCTATTTGAAATAAAAAATAGTGGTAAACAACAAAAAAAAAAAAGCCGTAACCCCAGTAAAAAAATCTCCGATAGAAAATTGATTTTTCTAATAAAAAGAAAATTAAAAAAGATGAATCAAATTGTAATTTATTTTATTTTACATTTATTATTATCATTTAATTTGTATACGTTAATAAAAAATATTTAAAATTAAATAATATTTAAAAAAGACGATTTTCTTTTGTTTTTATTTTCGCATTACAAAAAACACATCAAAATGATTATAATTAACGGCCCATGAATGATCATATATCTGCGCCATCCAGTGGGATATGGTTGCTCATCGACGAGAACCGAAATTGTAATAATGAAATTACATATTTAAACAAATGAAAGTCAAGGGATTGTTTGATTTATTCATTGTGGCAGTAACTAACTTTACTGATGATTTTCATTAGTCTGAAAACTTTCAATCTACTCAGTCAGATTCTAGTAAAATTAATTTCTAATTAAATAAGAGAAACAATTGTGTTTATTTATTCAAAATACTATTATAAATCTTTATTAATATCACAATTCAAAAGGTGTTTTTATATTTTAGATATGTCAGATGAAATAGATTTGTAGTGATATTCAATAGTATAATAATTATTTAAGTGTAACTAGTAAACAATAATCAGAAATGGAGATTAAAAAATTTCTGACTTTATTTTATGCAATTTCTATACTAATTATGAAATGCATTAGGAACAATAATTCTTTCTATTTATTCTACTCCAGATTTATTTCTTATAAGCTTGAGTAATCAATGGACACTAGAAGACTATATTGTCATCTCTTGACTAGTTTCTGCCATTGGCCTTCTTCAATGAAAAGCATGTACAATAATGTAAGATTTTAAAAAAATCTTAAGGTTACTAACTCATCTGTGTAATTATACTGTATATGTCTGGCATTAGGGCAACAGCTATATATTTTGGTGTCTTTAGTTTATACTAGCACCTTTGATCCTTTGGAAAAAATGGTATGTTTTATACATAGCTTTACATTACTTTTTTGCTTGTTTTCAGTATCTCCTCCAAATTACTTAAGCTTACAATGGACATCTTTGAGGTTGAAAAATAGATTGAATTATTTTTCTTAATGAAGATGATTGAAAATAAGTAGAGAATGTCATGTGCTTTGTTTGTTATAAATAAATGTTTGAAAACAATCTATATAATAATAAAAAAAGCCAATAATAATGTTGTATTGTATGTCTACCTACAATTTGTAATACAGTGAATGAAATTTTTTTTTTTGGCTAGTATTAAAAAGGTATACAAGTGAAAGCAAAAATATATTTTAAAAGTTGATAAATTTAAGCTTGAAGTATATTCCATGTTATTTTTCATGTTTTTGATTTATTACTATTATATCAATGATCATTAATAGTAATGCTATTATTACAAAACTAGCCATGTAATTAAATAAAATTCAAAGACAACACATTATGATTGGTCTTTTTTTTTTGTATTTTTACATAATTAATCTAGACACCATGGACTCATTTTCTATCAGTGTAATGTGAGAAAAGATCAATTTATTCTGTAAAATTATAAATGATACTCTTGCAAATATTACAAAATATGTAGATCATATATATAGGTGAGCATAATTTTATCTAAGAGTATAATTTCATTTATGCTTTGTGAATATTTAATATGCATGTGTGTATATTTTATATAATAAAAAATAAAACTGAAATGCCGATCCTGTATTATGATTCTTAAAAATTCAATTTATTAGAAAATTCTTAGTCTTTTTTGATCTTTGCCATTTCAGGGCGAACTTTTAAAAAAGAGGATAAAGGAAACAGTTGCAACCCCACCCTTACCTCTCCCAAAAATTGTCTGATACCACCAGACATTGTCAAAGTGGAATTCAGTATTTCTTCAGCTGATTTAGCATTGGCTACTATTCCAGGCCAGGACGATTTTGACCCACGTCAGCGGCCTTTTTCGGAAGAAGAATTAAAACCACAACCAATGATTAAGAAGTCTAAGAAGCAGTTTGTTCCAGAAGAACTTAAAGACGAAAAATATTGGGCCCGGCGTAGGAAAAATAATATGGCAGCAAAACGATCTAGAGATGCTAGGCGTGTGAAAGAAAATCAGATAGCTATCAGAGCTTCATATTTAGAGAAAGAAAATAATACTTTAAAATTGCAATTGGAAACTTTGAGCAAAGAAAATCAAGCACTAAAAGATAAATTAGCAACACTTGAAAATCCATCTCGTTAAAAAACTGTTATCCCTCCATTAGAGAAACTTTTTGGATATTTATATACTGTACACATATATAAATAATTATGAATCATGGTAAGTCCAAAAACTGTAATATATAGTGAACATAAAAAAAAAATACTCAGCTGTTGGGATTCGTTGAATGTTTTTAACCCACCATAGTTAAATTGACAATTCTTGCCTTGTTGAGAATTCTGAAACATTTTGGTTGTTTTATTTTATTTTTTACTTTAGATAACATATGGACAAGAAAATAATAATACAAAAGATATAAATTCAACAATGCACAAAACTTGCTTTACTGCACACTGCCTCCCAGTGACCTTTCTTGGTTTTATTGTAAAATATCCTTATGTCTATTCATATTTGTACAAGTATTTTATTTTTTATGTATGTGAACTATGTGTGTATATACAAACACATACATTCATGTCGATACTGTTTCTATTTTTATCATAAAAATATTTTTAATTATGTATACATAATTGTTATTATTTTTTTTTAAGTAATGTAAAATGAAAGGTTATGTTATCAATATTTTAACTGTATTTTGTACATTTTAATCCCATCTAGAACCTTAATGAAATGGCAGCTACGTTCTGTTGAAGATCCTGTTAAATTCTAAGCTACAAAGTAGTTGGTTAAAAAATTGCTCAAATTCTTTATAAAATGTACGAAATATAGTTTTTAGGTGTACATATGATATATATAATTTTTATTATTTTTTAATATTGTTGTTAACTGTGTAAATTTTATTAAATTTTCTTTTTTGTTTACAGTTTTAGCTTATAACAGCTTTATTTTTTACTGAATATATATTCAGAACGGTGGTTGATTTGGGGACGTTTCAGCTGCTTGATGGATACTTTTTTTTTTTTTTTACGGGTGCGAGTATATAAAGAGCTATTGGTAATGTTTACGTCAATCGATTTTATTTATTTATGAAGAAATAGACAGTATAATTTACATACGTTAATAATAAAATGGTATGTCTTTATGCTTGTATGTTTTATATATGTACATACACTCACTAAATGTATTTTTATTCTTTGTTCAATGACAACAGATTTTTTTGAAAACAATAAGCTTTATATAGTACTTTTTGTAATCCATTAGAAAGATCTTTCTTCGTATTTGAATTTTCATTGGCTTATAGATAGTTGTACTTTCAAAAAATTGAAGTTGATATAATTTTTAAAAATATTACAAAATATATTTTTCAAAGCTTTATATAATACCAAATTTAGTAACTATTGTTATTTAATTAAATGAACAAAGTTTGAATTACAAATGATCTTGTATGTGTTTGTTAATATAAGTTTGTGTGTAGGTACATATATATAACATAACAATGTATTTAAATGTAAGAAAGAAACAGTTCTCTATTATAATAATAAAAAATTTACATTTTTATTCAGTAATCGTTATCAGAAATGTGCTAGACCATCGTTGTAGATTTATAGATATTCACATATTCAAATTTATTTAAAAATTTAAATCACTGCCATATTTTATTGCAAATTCAGATGGAATTTGAATTCACATTATTGTTAACTAATTTATTCATTTTGTGAAAACTATATATAAAAAAAATAAAACAGTAAACTGTATTTATAGAAATACTTATGTCAATACAAACATTTAAACTGTTATGGCCACACATTCAGATAATTGTTATGCACTCCTGTTGTTTTTTCTTTAAATTTTATATCCCAAAGTAGTTTCTCCAGAAATATTTTAGTGCAATAACTTAGTATTTTGATATAAAATATGGAATATAAAAAAAATGTATTTGTGCAATTTTTTTTTTATGTAATTGTTCATTTGAAATATTTATACATTTTAAAAAATGATTGGCCAGTTATATTTTCTTTAATTATTGTTATTTCATCATTTAGTTTAATGGTGATAGGAAAATCCAATAGTTTTTTATGACTACAATTTTTTTTAGACATTTGTTTTCTAAAGAAAATACATTGAAATATATATATATTAATGATTTTTATATATTATAAAATAGTAAATATATCATAATATTTATGTAAATTTCATTATTTTTTTTTTGTACTCAATTTAAATATCCTCTGTATTACTTAGTTTTAATTTTATACTAAACTTATACAATTGTTAACGAAACACAAATTATGGTTGGAAGGCAAGTTTATATAGAAAATATTTATGTATTGATCTAAATATTTTTATTTTAAATTAACCTTTTGGTATTTATGACTCCTTTAAACATCAGCATCAGTTTTTCTCTCTTCACAGCAACTGGAAAAAAAATTGATGAATTAAACTGGTTCAAAATGAGATGTACTTAAAATATATATATATAATTTTTTGAGAATCCACAACTAAAACAAAACAAACAAACATAAAAAGTGTAGGTTGATTAATAAAGAAAAATGTAATGTATTACTACATTTCAGTGAAGTTTTTGTTATAAATCCATTTAGTAAATTGATCATATTTAAAGTTTTTGTAATCATTTTATGTCTATATTTATAATTTTGAATTACATATACATTTTGAAGTTGTGATAGATATTAAGATAGTCATATAAAGGATCTTGAGATGCACTGGTAGTGCATTCATCTGTCATGTCTATGACCTGAATTTGAATCTGGAACTGGCTCAGTGGTTGGAAAATGGGTATTTAACTAGTCTTAGGTAAAAAATAATAGATGAAAAACTGCTTCAACTCTTATTACATAGCAGTTAGAAGCTTTTAGAGAACTTTTTGCCCTCTATTGGAGAGAATGTTTAAGGGCTGTTACACTTATCTAATTTTTAAGATAGTTTAAATTTCAAAATGAATTCAAGAAATATATATTACCCTGTGTTTTGATGATGGTGGAAGGTTTTTGTGTATTGGGTTCTGATTAATTTGTTAAATTAGATTGCTCAACATATGACATGAATTCTATTAGCAAAAATAATTTTTCTAAAAAGTAACTACTTTATATTCTAATCACATGATTTATATTTGTAGAAACTTTGGATATGTATCTATACAAGAGAAAATCACAAAGACAATTTCTCCATCTCCACCAAATTTATCTATTTTTAATATTTTTTAAATTGTCTTTTTATTTTTAATATTTAATACATAGGAGCAATATCATTAATTCTGTGATTGATATTCTGGTATCTCTTTTAATTTGGATAATACAACACATAAGCTCTATTGCTACATCAATTCTTTTTAAAATAGTACTATATACTTAAAACTGTTTTCCATGTTAAAAAGCTGACTAAATGACACAACTTTATTAAAAAATAAATAAGCCAGAAAATTGTGTTTTAATGCAGTAGTATATTGATATAAAATAAATGTTTAATATGTAAAATATATTGTAAATCCATTAAATACTAAAGCTATTATTTAATATGTATACATTCTTTGCTTAAAGACAGGGCCCTATGACCAAACAGCTCTTGGTTAACATCAATGATAGTTAGTAAATTTATATATTTTATTTCAATGTGCATAAAATGCATATCCGATATAACGCTTTAAAGATGTGAGAGGTTTTTATAACAAGGGAGTATATTATTGATCATCTTTTTTATCTTACAAAATTGTTAATCCTGGATGGTTAGGGAACCAAGAATGCCAGATTAATGATATTGCATGTGTTTAAACTTTTGTGTGCTCATGTGGACCAAAAAATTTAGCAGAAGCAATACATGCTATATTATTAAAGAGCAAATTTAAGTAAGTTCATCACTTAACTAAGAATTTGGCTACCATATAACATTTCATATTTTAATTAAGTAGTGAGTTAACAGAGGGTATTTAAATACTCTCATTCATAATATATATAACTTTTTTTTAATGTTATTGCAAATATCGCAAAGTTGAGACAAAATAAGGACAATTGAACCAGATTAATTATATCAAAAGCATCATTTCGAGAAGGAAGATGAAATACCCAACAAACATCATGGAAATATCAGCGCTGAATGTGACCATAATATAATTCATACACAACATATTTATAACACAATTATATATTTATAAAATATATGGACACTTTATTTATATTTTTTATTTTCTTTATTAATTTTCAAATTTTATATAAGCATTTAATTGGGTAATTTTTTTTTTTTTTTTTTAAAGTTTTTTTTTATAGCAGTTAATATTTTTTGTTGATCAGGTTTTACAATTTGTTAAACAAAATATTAAAATACTCATACAAAATGTTGCTGTTTAATTAATTATTTTATATATTTGTATTCATTTTGCATTACATTTTACTATTTGTATTATAAAATCAATGATTATTTCTTTTTAAGAGTGTTCCTTTATCCAAAATATTATTAATAACAAATTTTATTGGGATTATTTACAGTGGATTTAAATTATCACACATATTAACAACTAATTTTTTTTTGAAGATGAATGATAATTTCCTTAATAGTATTTTCTTCTTTATTTTTTAATCAGTTAAAATGCATTTAAATATTTCTTGAAGTATTCACTGAATCTGGAAAATTATTGGATTTTGTATGTTTTTTTTTTCCATAAATTCTTTCAAGTTGCATCATTAATGTATAAATTTGTTAGAATATACAAAAATGATTATATAATCTTGGTAGCTATTTATTATTTATAATCTTTTGTATGTTAAGTTTTCATTGTAAGGCAATTGTAAATGTTTTGTGTCTTATTAAGATTTTAAAAATTGTGTCTATTTTTATTTTATCAAAAATATTGTTGAATATATTATAGTATAGTTGAAATATTGAGTTTAAACTTATAAAAAAATAGTTTGGAAGTAGTATAATATTTTTAAAAAATATAAACAAAATATCATAAATATTAGATTATATCAAATACAGGCAGTTCTTGACTTCCATAATTAATGCATTCCCAAGATTTTGTGCAAATCAATTTTGCACGAATTGAAAAAACCATAATGCTTTATTGCTGTGATATGTTAAAACATGTCTCTTTTGAATAACCATATTCATAGAGCAATATCATATGCAATAAAGATACTTTTTGTCATTTTTTTTTTGTAGTGTTAAATTTGGAATTATTATTCAATTTTGAAAGATATGATAAAGAAATAAAGTTATTTTGCTGCTAATGAGTATTTTTTTCTGTCTTTTTCATAGTTAAATTATTATTCAATTCTGAATAGTATGATGTTATTAAAATGTTTTGCAATTTCTGAAAATTTTGTGAATGTCATATTTTTTTAACTAAGTACATATATATGTCAAGATTTGTCTGTATCTATTTATAGGAAAGCAATCTTTTGAAACAATTTTAAAGTTGGATGCTGTAACAATTTTTTTTTTCAATTTACACAAATATTTTATCTTTATATATAAATGTGTGTGTGTACACATACATATATACATAATTACATGTATTTGTTATGCAAATGATTTTGCATAATCATGATCATTGTAAGCATCATGAATGCATATTTTATTGATAAATATAATACAGATATTTTATTTATTCATGTAAATTTATTAGATTAAATATTAAAAAAAGTTAAAAGAATATTAATATATATTTTTTTCCATGCACTGTGAATGGAAAATGAAAACCTATGAAATATGCATAAATTTATAAATTAACAAAATGGTGATTATGCAAAATTATTTGTAATAATTACCAAATAGCCTTTTTTATCACATCATATATATGTATACACGTTTATGCATAAATTCTTAACAGGGTAGATGAATAAAAAATTTTTCTTATAAACTGTTCTTCAAAATATCACTATATAAATCCTTAGAGATAAATATTACACTCAGATCTCGGATCATTCATGAAAATGAATGTATTTGCATTTATTTGTTTTAGTAATTAAACAAAAAAGTTTATTTTCTGTTAAATTTTTTAAAAACTATTTTATTTATCAGTGTAAATATGTTATAAATTATGTTGGATTAAATAAACATCATAATCAATTCCTATTTAAGGCGTATTGTAATATTAGAAATCACACCAAGAATAAAAAAAATAAGCTTTCAGATAATTTGAATATATGTTTTTGGCATTTTATTATATTTTTAAAATTTATTTAGCATTAATAAAATGAAAATATATTTTGTGTATATAATTATGGGTAACAAATACTTAATATAATTTGGAAATTGTGTATTATTTTTCCATTACAGTTCTTCCGTTAAATTTACTAAAAAAAAAAAAAACGTACCTTGTAACTTTAAAATGTAAATCTTCAAAGCCTCTTTTCCAAATTGTATTTTGATATATAAAGAATTTAATATTTATATTTCATTTTTTTAAAGCAGATTATTTTTAATAACAATATTTAAAAAATGTTTCAGAACAAATTTGTATTATAGTCGGAGACTTTTATGAAATTTACATTGTAAAGCTATAGGTTTTACCCGAGTGATTTTTTTTTATTTTATTTGAAGTAGATTACAATGAATTGTTTTTTTTTATAAAAAAAGTGGAATTTTATTTTATTTTTTATGTATATTATTTTGTAAACTTGCACTTGGTTGAAACTTTCCCAAATCATAATAGTTTTGTTGTTGCGTATATTTTTAAATTGTATTTTAACTGTCCAAGTCTATAATGTAATAATTTAGGAGGAAAAACAAAAATACAAAACAAAAACAAAATAAGAGAAAATAAATTGCACATTTTATTGTATTTTATTGTTTTTATTTTCATTCACACAACATTCATACTAACATTTATATTTGTTTGCATCAAATAACTAAGGTTTTAAAATGATTCTATCTCAAAATATATTTATCAGTATTCATCAAACTTTATTCTAGTCCTATATCACATGCAAATGAAGACCCGTGCTCCAAAATGAATATAAATCTGGAATAATGATTTATTTATTTTTTTAGTAGAAGACCTCCTACAGTAATATGACAGATTTAAAAGTAAAAACGTTTTGGATGGAAGCTATATCAGTCATTTTATCACATTGCTTATTTGTATTGTGTAGTTTAGCACTACTAGTGAAGAGTTGGATTTGAGAACTAAAAATATCTGGACTAAAACTAAACTTTTTTTTATTAACTATAAATGCATTATTAATTTTTTTTGCTATTTTTTCAAATCTTTTCTTTTATGATATTTTATCTGACTAATAATCTGCTTTAAAGCTATAACAATTATTTTCTATATATATAGAATTCAGAAATTTTACAAGTTTGATATAAAAGTGACAATATATATAGTGTTTTCATTTGTTATAAAAATGAAACATTTAGCATAAAATGACAAATTTTTTGGTTTTATATGTCATGCACAATTAAGGATCAATATGTATTACAAATATGTTTTAATCTGATTTATTAGCATTAATGCATTCACTATAGGTATTATGATCTTTATACGTATTGCCACACACAGCAAGCTGCAGAAGGCAAGCCTTATGGCATCCATTGATTACTCTAGCTTGCTGAGTGTGGCAATACATATAGTGAGTTTTTGCCCCTTTTAACAATAGTTATAAGCAAGCATAAGAAATTCTGATCATGTGATGTTTATTATGATCTTTGTGTATATTTTTTATGATGCCATATTGGATGATCTACAAGTGCACAGAAAATAAAGTTTGAATTGATTAATCCAAAAATTATTTTAAGCAAAAAGGTTGCGATTAAAGAGAATAAAAAAACACCTGATCATCAGTGATAGCTTGTTATTGTCATCTTAAGAAAAATTGTTGCATCTCATGTTCATTATAAAATAATGATGAATTTTGAATATGAAATGCTATAATAATTTCTAAGTGTTTAGTAGACATTCTGTATGTGTACACTAACTTGTGCAGAGCAAACATTTATGACATGTTAGTATCTGTCATTTCTAGAGCTGATATACTTGACCTTTTGAGTAAAAACCCATTTGAATATTGTGTGGTTTAAAACAATGGTAAAATGATAGATTTAAGAATTCCCAATTAAAATTAAGGTTTATCACTATACAACTAAAGATTTATTTTTGCCTTGCATATTCAAAAGCTGAAAAATTCTGTATTGAAAAGCAATCACTATTGTAGTGCTTGAACATCCAATGATCTAAGCAACAAGCCATTCGATCATTTATCTCTAGTTAGGTAGCTTTTTGCATGATTTTTTTCTTTATAAATTATCATTTGATATTACTCTCAGTTACCACAAAGCCAAAATATTACAAAAGATTCTTGGATAAATGTTTGTAGTTTTTGAGTCAAGTCAGTAAGTTATTTTCCAAATTTTAACATCCATGTAATTTTTTTTTTTTCAACACTCTCTATATTTCCATTACTGATTTCTGTTAACCTCTATATAAAAAAAATTTTTTTGAAGAGAATATGCTATAATAATTGAAAAATTAAAGGAAATTATTTCTGATATTTTTCTTCCTGTTGTTGCTTGATAATAATGTCCTAAAAAATTTTTTTTTGAGTCACAAACTTAATTTCTATACAAACCATTATACATTTTTATTTCAATGTTTCAAAACTCCTTTAGCTTTTTTAAAATATTTTATTCTTAATAGTGACAATCTTCTTTGATGCTGCATAAGTAATAAGATTTTCTTTTTGTAATTGTATATTATCAAAACTTAATCCAATGAAAAACCAAACCATTGGATTGTATTTTTATTTAAGAACCAAAAAGATATACTCGATATATTTAAGTGTGTTCACAATATGATTGATTACATTTTAAGACAAAGAGATAACATTGGATACTTTATATTCATTGGAAACCTACCCTACATTTCCCTATTAACATTATATATGAATAGTAAAAATGGTTTATAAAATGCTATTGGAAAGGTTATTATAAATGATATCAACAATAACAAAAATGAAAAAACAATTGATACATTATGAAACACACATGGGCAATTCTTCCATATTCATACTAAATCCAATTAATGAAATCAGCACATAATAACTATTATAAAAACTTTTTAGATGTGTATGTTATTTTTTATTATTATTATAAGACATTTCTAACATTCCTGACAATTTTTAGTCTACAAAAAAAAAAAACTTTTAAAACAAATGTATGTTCATCTCTGTGCACAATTATTTTATGCATAGACACATATAAAAAAGATTACAACAACAAAAAAAAATTAAATTATTTATGCAAATAAACATTACAACACACAATCTATTGTATTAAAAATATTTATATCAGTATCCACGTAAATACATATAATAACTGAAACACAGGCTTATAATATACCTGTGTCTATATATGTAATATATAGGATATATGAGCATAGACTTTCAAACGACCCACCACTCTACACTCTATCTGCCTGTCCATTAAAGTATGAAGATTGTCTATCTTAATATATATCAGAGCACTTATAGTATATATGTGTGGGAGATGATAATCTGGACCAACTGATAATTGCTGGTTTAGCATGAAATACGTGTATTTGGTGATTATTTATCTTTTCAGCATATATGTGCTTGAGTGTATCGGTGTTATTAGATAGAGTGGAGAGTGATGGGTCATTTGAAAGTCTGTGCTCATATACCCTATATATTATAAATACATATAATAACGTGAAAGGCTAAAACCTTTGACTGATGCGCCTTAAAAATATGTGACAGCCAACCAGATGTAATAATGACTGCACGTGGAACTCTTCAATTCAAAAACACAAGCCAGAAATACGAGAAAAAGATGGAACCACCTTCTTATCTACTTAAATTTATATATAAATAAGCCAGATTCAAGCATTCTGAACTAAGAGTGTGAAGCTTAAAACATCTTCACATTTAATTCACTAATGTTTTAAGCTTCACACTCTTAGTTCAGAATACTTGAGTCTGGCTTATTTATATATAAATTTAAGTAGAGAAGAAGGTGGTTCCATCTTTTTCTTGTATTTTTGGCTTATGTTTTTGAATTGAGAGTTCCACGTGCAGTCATTATTACATATGATTGGCTGTCACATAGGCATTTTTAAGGTGCATCAGTCAAAGGTTTTAGCCTTTCACATTATTATTATATCATTTGCTTGCACTTAATAAATTTAATATATTTATAAATACATATATAAATCTATAAATGTAAAGAATTATATCTAAATCAAATTTTAGGTATATAATGTTTTTTTATTATTTTGCAGATAATAGTTAGAAATAGAGAAGTACATTACATATGTAGAAATAATTTTTATTTAAAATATTTTCTTTTATACATTAAATGTGATTGTATTGTTAAATATAATTGAAATGCCATATCATATAATTAAATAATTGTTAGATGCCGATAAATGTGGAGAGATTGAAAAGATAAGACTGCATACTTGGTATTTTATATTCTTGGAATTTCTAGATGACTCAATAAAAGGTTAATAATATTTAGAATTATTTTATGCTAGGATATCTTTTGCCTATCATTTTAGTGCTCCATCATTAGATTCATAAAGCTCAGAAATAAATAAAAAAGTTATCCCTTGTTCAGTAACATTTCTGCATCAATTCCATTAAAAATTTTAATTTTTCTTCTTGAAGACTTGTATATATTGACATGATCAGTAAATTTTATGGCCCAAAGTTTTTAGAGACCATAGTATTGGCTTTATGAAAGAGAATAACTTGCTTGTTACTGATTTTTTATCAACACATGGATTAGCAATCGTAAAATGATGTTTAGACAAAAAAAAAATTTGGAACTTAGATATGTCAGCACTCAAAACAATGGCAATTTTGGATATCATTATAGTTATTATGAACACTCACAAATGCAGATTGTTGATTAGATCTTAGATTAATTTGCTCTAAAAGGATAGTTGCATTAAAAAATACATTCTATTCCAAACATATTACATAGTATAAAATTTGATACTTATTCTTTAAAAGTAACTATCATTCATGTTTAATTTCAATATCTTTTAATTACTAATTTGGATTTTCAAGGTTGTGCTCTAGGAATGGAATTCTCTTAAGCATTCACTAACAAAAAAATAATTAATAAAAATTCTGTTCCTTATAATACCCAAAACAAAAAAGGTCAGGAACCTAAAAGGAGAATATCAAAATTTTATAATACAATGAACAGCACTTTTTGATATATTTCTTACAAATAGATGTTTTTTAAAACTTAATTAAAAAAAAAAAAATTATGTGAAATGTACAAGAATAGAAATTAATATAAAATTAATGATATACCAATAGAAGATTGAATTTTATCATATACAGCAGGGGTGGGCAATTATTTTGGCTCGGGGGCCGCAGAGGTGGCGGAGGGCCGCATCGGGGGCCACTTCATGGAAGCAAAGGTTAGTGGAGGGCCACACCTTTTTTTCATGACATAATAAACACACTGCTTTATTCCCTATATTACCAAAGAAATATTTGTCCATTCTTCATTAAACACATGACATTCATCACCGATTTTACATTTTTTCAGAGGGTTCATGGTTTCACTAAAGTTGGAAATGTATATATTTGCTAATGCAAAGACAAAATTGAAAGTAACCATATCAACTGGAAAAGCATTGCACATCATATCTACAGTGCACATGTGTATTGACGTGGCCATCATAGTGGAAAATACGAGATGAATCTTCAGTCACACACAAAGAGGAAATCTCAGTTCAAGGCAGATTTTTCTGATTGTCTTGGAGGGCCACATAAAACCTCTTAGTGGGCTGCAGGTGGCCCCCGGGCCGCTATTTGCCCACCCGATATACAGTAATGTTAAAAAATTTCTTTTCCATGCAAATAGAAGTTTTAGATTGAAAATTATTCTTTAAAAAAGACATTTTCATCTATGTTTTTTTTTTTTTTTTAATTTTCATAATTCTCAGTGAAAAAATTCTAAAATAAACTAATACAGATTCATCAGGTTTAATTAAATTATCATAAATAAAAAAAATTTGTCAATATAATAACAAAACAATTTAATAATATTTTACATACAACTAATAAATAAATATTAAGCTTTTCAGATTAGATTTTATCAGCCGTTTAAGATTTTTATAGATAAATTATGAATGATTCTAAAATGCTATATATATATACTCACTATTATGAATGTATAACTACAGACATAATATATAGTGTACACAAATATGCATATATAAAAAAATATGTGAATATTTACTTTACTATAAAGGCAAAAATATTGGGAAAAAAAAAAGAATTCATTAAAAAAAAAAAGGACTGAGATCAATATATTAGAGATAGATCACATATCCCAGTGGCAAGATTTAGATTAACTTGCTTTAAAAGAAATGAAATGCTCTAACATGTTTTATTCTGAAGAAGAAATAGAGGACTTTTACAATAAAGAATATTTGTTTGAATTGTGATGACATTTTGTAATTATACATTGGTCTATTTTCCATCATCTAGTTAAATTTAAATGCTTTTAGAAAAAATTTTCAAATACATTCGAACAAAAAAAATTATGTTCAGTGACATTAGATTTATCAGCAATTTCGATACAATAGTTGTAATTACCAAATGTATAATTAGTTTAGTTGGATTGGCTCTAATTCTTACGATAAGTCTCACTTAGAAAAATACACCAATTTCTTTAAATCCCACTTAATTCTACAAAATTTTGCTGTTGCATAGTAGTTTGCTTATTGAAGTCTCTGTTATCAGTTTTTATTGGAAAAACCACCAATAATATATACTTGTTTTAATGAATATTTTTTGCCTTGCAGATGAATTCTTCATGAAGATGACATGTTAGTGATTCAGATAGAGTACACAAAGGAAAACATTATCAGTTTTATAAAATATACCAAGCAAATTCGGCAAACAACTTGAATAACAGAACAAATGTTGGGTATTGCATGATATTTATAAAACTTATGTGGACTCACTTTGATACTGGACCTAAGGAGAATGGAAGGGACTCAACTTTGGAGTGCTGATGACATAGAGTGAGTTGAAAAATCATCTTAGTGATTGCTACTTTTGTGTCATGGATGTGAAAGGTATGAACCTTTTCAAAAAGTGTAATTGAATATATCCAACATAGAATATGCCAAATCATCAATACTAATAGTAAAAATTTATTCATACCAGTGTTTATGATCTTATCAATCATTTCTTGTGCTGATGTTGAAATATTAAATATAAAAAGTAATAGCAAAAGTAATTTTGAAGATTACAATTCAACACCTCAGGCTTTTTTCCAAAATGAGTTCAATGATTTGATCTGTGATTTAAATTTTCCAAAAAAATCAACTGAACTTTTTGCATCAAGACTTAAAGAAAAATATTCTTTTCAACCAGGAATTACTATAACATTTTATCAAACTAGAAAGCAAAATGACCTTGTGTATTGTAACAATATTTCTGGGGCTTGTTTAGAGGATTGGCAACTCTCTATGGACAGCTAAAAAAGAAATTTAAAATGTGTATTACTACATAATGGCAACAAATTTACATTGATTCCAATAAGTCAATTAATGAAACTTAAGGTAGAATACCAAAATATCAAACTTGTTTTAGAAAAAAATCGTTTGATCAACATCAGTGGTCTGTTTGGGTAGAATTGAAGATAGTAAACTTTTTACTAGATCAGTAGCGTAGACAATACATACTCATTACTTTTATTTATAGGATAATCAAGAAAAGTACCAAGGATGGTGGGACTATCATATTATGGTCAACTATTGTTGGACCTTACAAAAATATTATTCTAAACAGAAACATAATAGAAAGTCATATAGAAAATATTTTTCATAATAATTTTTATATTTTTCAATTCTGTAAAAACATATATTACTTAAAATAAAATAACATAAATGAGATTTAAAAAATGAAGGTTTACTTATAGTATCTTTTGTGTGTTTTTTTTTATTATCATTATTGGTAGGTTGACCTTATCTCAAAAATTAGAGCCAGTCCAGCAAAATATATTATTTTAGCATTCAACAGACTAAAATTTTTCTAAATCGATCAAGAAAACTCATGCTGCAAAATCACTGTTCCCAGTAAATAGTATCACACAGGTTAGTATAAATCACAACATTTTAAATGGTCTCCCTTTTCCCCCCAGGTGTTTCAGGTTTAATCAATAACAATTTAGCACAGGAATTGAAATAGTAGCATGTATATTCTTGAATACTGAATTTAAGGCAATATTCTAATTAATTAGGCTATTCTGCCAAAAACAACAGTAAGTAGAAATTTGATATGCATATCTATGAAGATCTCCCTGAATGTTCCCCCTTTTTTTTGAAGAGCAATGTTAATGATTTCTAAATATTATGGACTATTATACTAAGTTGATTTATTTAGTTACTTGCTGTTCTCATGTTAGCAACTTAAAATTAAATCTTTTTATCTTTTATTTCTGCTCAATATTCATGGCTTTTCTCAATCATATATTATATGCATGATCTAATCTGCTATTTTAGATAAACTTCTCTCATTACTTGCATTCTTTTAATCATTTTTCAATGGAGCAATTAATATTATCAATATCCACTAGACATAACATAATGATAAAAGAAGAATAAACAAATATGTGTAAAATAACAAACCATATATGTATTGATGAACATATTTGATTGTGAAAATGCAATGGCAAATCATTTCATTAATTCTTGTTCTTAAAAAAAAAAGAGAGAATTCAGAAAGACTCTCATAGATAAATATATTAACTTTTATAAATTTAAAAATTACTAATTCAGTTCTTGTTCTAGATTGTCAGTGGTTAGATTGCAACACCTGAAAAAAAGAAAGGGAAATATAGTTTAACAAATAAAGAATATAACAGATTGTTCAAACAACATATTAAAATATTAGCGCAGGGAAATTTTAATATAAAATTGCAGTTGGTAAATTTGAATATGGAAAACGAAACTAGAGAACTTTTATAAAGAAAGAAAACTACATATTATGAATTCTTTTTTTCAAAGAAATATATGAAGAGAAAATGGATATGAAAGCATTCAAAGGAAAATACAAAAAAGTTGGATTACACTTTGACTACTATTTTAAGACTGTAATGTGCAGAGTAGATTTAACATAGGAAATCATCAATAAGTGAAATGTAAGTATTAATCCTAATTTAAAAAGAGAAAAGCAGTTGATATTTTTAACTTTCAAAAATATTCTGATTTAAATTACGATTTTAAAATGTTGAAAGAGTTTGAATATGAAATTAGTAAGAAGACAACAGATACTTAACCAAAAAATACCATAGCAGAAATTCAGAAGTAAATTTCCTATTGAGATGAGACAATATATGCTGGAAAGACTGAATATCTAAAATTTTATAAAATGGTAAGTGGCAGCTATAGAAAGTAAAAATTTAAAAATAAATAATTTATCCATTTTTTTAATACTCTGAAAATGATTATCTAGAACAAATGAAAATGTATTACATGTTAATGATAATAAAAACATATACTTAAAATGTTTGGTGTCGATTTATTGATAATTTTATGCCCATTTATTGCTTTACATCTAGGTAATACAAATTATATTCACCTAATTCATTTGTAGTCCAACATAATAACATCAGCTACTTTATCCTGCCATAGCTTGATTACTTTTCAAGCATGCCTGATGTTTAGACTTCAAGCTAATGAAATCTAATAATGGTTATTCTCTATGATGCAGATTACAACTTTCGGCAATATAATAATGATCATTTAATCTATAAATAATTCAAAACATGAAACTGATTTGGATTTCTATTAAATAAAAGCAAATCAACATCCCTGTAGATGATGAGAGAATAGTTTGAAACTAAAATTTGATATATCTCATAAAGATATTATCAGTGGAGGTGACTAAAATGCTAAGATTGAAATAAAGGAGGATTGCAAGAAATTATGAGCAAATACAACTTTAGAGCAAAAATGAATGTAGTGAATGATTTTTAGAATGTTATAATTCAGAACACATAATTCCCATTGAGGGATTGCAGAAAATGGTCTGAAAAATCAAATGCTGGACAGACATAAACATGATATAGAAGGCGGTTAATGTTAGTTCAACAGTTTCATATTTTTTTACAAAATAGAGATTTAGATTATAATTAATAATTATAAATATTAAAACATTAAATAAAACACCTTCAGAAATTAACAAATTTGAATAAGATAGGAGAGATAGAAATACTAGGAAAATATCAGTCAATATTTAAAAAGAAAATCCAAAATTATTGACAAAAAAAAAACTAGATTCAAGAATCAAAAATTTCAATAAGATTTTAAAAAATTATAGCAGAAAAAGAAAAAATTGAGAAAGAATGGATACAAAACAAAAAACATTTAAATCAATATAAATAAATCGATTATTTTATATAGCGTGATGTTTATTTTATAAACTATAATTTTAAACAGCATTAAACTGTTGCACATGTGCTTTAGATTTTTAAATATAAAATGAATGAATACTAACACTTCAACAACCACATGATAAAGTCTTTGGAAAAGATAGAATGGCCATCTATCTTTTTGAACCCAAACGCTTTTGTATGGGCGAATCTTAAATGTTTGAAAGTGTTTGGGTTCGAAAAGATAGATGGCCATTCTATCTTTTCCAAAGACTTTATCATGTGGTTGTTGAAGTGTTAGTATTCATTCATTTTATATTTAAAA
The DNA here is from genome assembly GCA_028023455.1 of Epiperipatus broadwayi. Lineage (NCBI taxonomy): Eukaryota > Metazoa > Onychophora > Udeonychophora > Euonychophora > Peripatidae > Epiperipatus > Epiperipatus broadwayi. The sequence continues at coordinate 11,418,043 of JAQFVV010000018.1, forward strand.
ATCTAAAGCGCATGTGCAACAGTTTAAGGCTGTTTAAAATTATAGTTAAATCAATATAGTAGAAGTGAATATTAAAATGCAGAAAAGACAAAAAATAGCAATACAACACAAAATGCAATGAGATAAAGAAAAGTCAGTAAAGATAAAAGCTATTAAAAGTTCAATAATTTTAAGCAACTATCATGATGAATATAATTCCAGAGAAGTTAAAGATTGTAAGAAACCTTAATATAAAATGCTGTTTTAAGACAAAGAATAGTAAAATATAAACAAAAATAAATAAAATTTTAAAGCAATTATCAAAGTGCTGTTATGAATAATTAGTTTATTGAAACTTCACCATCAACTTAACGAAAATATTTGAAGAAATTAAAAAAGTAGAATAAGTTGATAAAGAATGTAAGTCTTTGAAATGATGGAATAGTTAAGATAATCAGATATGATAGTTTATTTCAAAAAATTTACAAGGCTACAAAATACTGCATAGAAAGAATATACAGTATACAAGAATAAAATTATTGTTAAATTTCAATCTAAAAAAAGAGAAGCAAGACAAATGTGAATTTTAGGCAAAACCTTTATGAATATTTAAAAGAAAGATAAAAGACTCAGATAGAGAAACATTAGGCACATTAACTTGATTTAAAAAAGGTAGAATTATCATATAACTGATATTGTCACTTCATTGTAGAGAAAACTAAAAGGAAATAAAGTATAATGTGTTTTGAGCTTTCAGATTTTTGACACTATTAACTAAAAATGATGACTTCATCATTTTCAACTATTATCAATCCACTGTAAAATGCTCTCCAAATTTAATCCAATTTCTCCAATCTCTTGTGATTCAGTTTAAGACTTCAACTATCCAGCTATCATTTCCAAGCCAATTCCATTTCATTCTCTTACTTCTTTCAATGATGTCAATAATACTTCTCTAATTGATATCTTAAAAGCAGATGAAAAATACCAACTGATTGAAAGAATGCAGTACTAATATTGATATTTAAGAAAGATATTAGAAATTACATACCTATACATCTTTTATTAGTTCTATACAATATTTTTATCAAGATAATTACAACTTGTCTACAGCAAATTAACCATCAAAAGAACAAACTGGATATGAATGCGCTTTTAACATATGGATCACATCCAAATACTGAAAGAAATTATAGAAAGAATCAATGAATATGAGCTTTCAATTTGTAGTTTATGAAAAGGTATTTGATTCTATAAGCATTTCTGTAGTAAAGCATTGTACCATCAAATTATAGACTTAAGATACTGTCAAATTCTGCAGATTATTTATCAAAATGCAATAGCAATGATTAGATTATCTAATTATATTAAGATTATAATTGAGAAAGATATACCAGAGTGTTTTTCTGAAGGTTTGTGATGATGGTGTTCTAGCTGTATTTTTATAATGGACTATTTCCATCATATAATATGTGTGTTGAATGTTAATTTTAGTTAAATATTCCAAATGCGTTCAACTGTTAGTAATATCACAGCAAACAGGTTAGTATATGCACCAACTGTTAGTAATATCACAGCAAACAAATGTTAATAATATCACAGCTAACAGGTTAGTATATGCACAACGTTTCGAGAGGTATTTTTCTCCCCTCTTCTTCAGGTGTTGCTGGCCTGACCAGTGACAGTACTAGCATGGGATTCGAACCTGGGTCCTTAGATTCTTGATTATTGAAGTTTAAGGTAACGGGCTCAGTTGGTTAGAGCGTTACCTTAAACTTCAATAATCAAAAATCTAAGGACCCAGGTTCGAATTCCATGCTACTACTGTCACTGGTCAGGCCAGCAACACCTGAAGAAGAGGGGACAAAAATACCTCTCAAAACATTGTGCATATACTAACCTGTTTGCTGTGATATTACTAACAGTTAGTGCATATACTAACCTGTTTGCTGTGATATTACTAATAGTTGGTGCATATAGTAACCTGTTTGCTTTGATATTACTAACAGTTGAATGCATTTGGAATATTTAACTAAAATTAACATTCAACACACATATTAGATGATGGAAATAGTCAAATATAAAAATACAGATATACCAGAGTGGTTTCATTTTCTCCAAAACTTTTTACAACAGCTTTACAAGAAGTATTTTATGAATTAAAATGGGAATATAAATAAATGGAGATTATTTAAATCATTTAGATTTTGCAGATGATGTGACTGTTTTTGCAAATAATGCAAGGGAACTTTAGGAAATGATGCAAGAGTTATCAGATGAAAGTAGGACTAAAAATTGATAATCATGAATTAGAAGAAGTTAATATTATAAGTATTTTGAACAGATTATTAATATAGATGGAAACAATGGATAAAATTAATCATAGGATTAAATTTGGATGGAGTCTTTATGAAAAGAAACATTTTAAATAAATGTATTCCCAGTTCTTATTTATGGATCTGAGTCTTGGACACTTAACAGAAGAACAATTTAGACTTCAACCATTCAACAAAGTTCAAAAAGATGTATGTTACGGGTAACAAGGTAATCTAGATAGTAAATACTACATCATATAAAATGGATAATAAAAAAAAAAATTGGCATATTGATGGACAGTGATGTGATGTATTGTGGCTTCTCTTTTCTCAGAGTCAGGAATCTCTCAGCCACTATGCCCAGAGAAACCTTATATCTATTAGCCACCTTACCTTCCATTTCCTAAGTTTTTCCCATATTCTTCTCTATCTTGCTCCATCCCATTTCCTCAACATAATTTTTGTCAACTCTAGCCTTTATATCTGAATTTCCTCTATCTTTTTCCAAATACAGCATCAAAACCAAGAACCCACTTTCGGTATAATCACTTTGTTTAAATTTATTCTCCCACAAACTTCATTATGTGTACTCTTTCTATTTGTAGGCATTTACATTCAATTAACAGATGCCTAATATTTTCTATGTGTTCCTTATACAACTTGCAGACTAAATCACCCATATTTTTCCATTTATGTATATATTCCCTTGTTGCTAATGATCCTGTTCGAGCCTTAAACAGTAAACTACTTCCTATGCTATTATCATAAATTAACTTGCATCCAATATTGTTTATTTCTATATAATTTTTTTTTACTCTCTATATTAGTTCTCCATCTCTCCAACATACTATTTTTTATTAATGCATCTATTCTTCTATCCCATTTCTCACACTATAACAATTCTCCTAACACAATCACCCTCCCCCCTTTTGTATAAGTATACTGTCATAAAGTCTTTATCCAAATCTTCTGCATACTGTACTACTTTTCTCACCCATCTTGTTGCCTGTTCTTTACTCATAACCCAATTAAATACTATTTTGGCTATCGAACATTTTCATTTTGCATCTCTCATATAAAAATTTGACCATCCCATTTTTCCTTGAATTGCCTCCTTTGTCGTCCACACATTTGTATCTAATCTAAGTCTTTCTACTTATCTTAGTACTTTTTCTAAGTAATCTGACATCTCCTTACTAACACATAATGCATCATTACCATAAGATAATCCTGCTACTGCCACTCCCTTCTATACAAGTTTAGCTATGTCATATTTATTATATAAAAACACTGTTAATTTCTTTATCAGTCCCTTTCTTTTCTTCACTTCATTTATCAATTTTTTCTCCCATTTATCCAAGCAATTTCTCTGATTACTTAAGACGATTCCCAAATAGTTATACATATTCACCACATTTAACTTTATATCCCCAGTAAAAATTTTTTGTCTTCTCTTTCCCCATCATTTATCATCATAACTTTTGATTTCCCTAAACTTAATCCTAATCTCTTTACACACCCATGCGCATGTCTTCAGCATAGTAGGCTCCTCAGCATGCCCTCTTTTAATCCTCGGTTTAACAATACATAAGTTGACATCCCTATGTTACTTGTTTAGTATTCACTGTAGTGGTAACATTGTATTAGCATTTCTAGAAAAAGTGTCAATTTTTCTTAACACTACTGCTGTGCAAAATGTAAGTACTTTTTATGTTTTAAATTAAGATTGTCTATTTCTTTTGCATTTTAGTATCCATTAAAATGAGTAATAAAGCAAAAAAAATCGAAGACCTCATTTTCATGGAAAATGGGAACTTGATTACTTTTTTACTATGATGAATGATAAATGTCGCTTAATAGTTGTTAGTAAAAAGAGTAATCTGGAAAGACATTTTTTAACTTTAAATAAAAAATATCAAAGAGATTATCCACAAAATAGTGATTGAGAAAAAATAAAATTACGGATCTTAAGGCTCAGTAAAATGTTTTTAAGAAACCCATGTTGAAATCACATGCAGTAACTATTGCATCATTCAAAGTAAGTCATATTTAGCAAAAAAATGTAAACCATTTTCTGACTGGGAATTGATAAAACAAACACGCTCTTGGAAATGTCAGATTCACTTTTTAGTGATTTTAAAAATAAGATTGAAATTATTGTTGCAATTAAAGATCTACAATTGTCTTAAAATACTGTGATGCAACAAATTGAAAAAATGAGTGAAAATATAAGAGAACAGTTATATAATAACATTAATAATGTTCTTGTTTTCCTCTTCAATGCGAGAATCAACAGATATACATGACACAGCACAATTACTTATTTTTATTCATATGGTTTTTAAAGATTATACTATATATCTAATGAAGAATTGTTGGGTATGAATTTTTTGGAAGAAAGGACTAGAGGTGTAGATATATTCAACTCTTTTTAAAACGTCCTCATTAATATGAAACTACCACTTTTTAAGTTAGTTTCGATAATAACAGATGGAGCAGGAGCAATGATATGCTGCATAAATGGGTTTATGTCAAAATGATGATGAATTCCCAAGTTTTTTGAGCTACCACTGCATAATTTACCAATAAGTGTTAGTCAGCAAAAATTTAAAAGGAGGTTGTCTTGCTAACAGCTTGAAATTGTTATTGATATTGTCTAAGTGTTGATTGGTTTTTAATGAAAAGAAATAATGGACATAGAATTCTAATTGTTAATTCCATTCGAAGGAGTTCCCTCAAACAGCATCTCTTCCAATTGCAACTTGATGAAGGACAGCCAGAATTATTATTACAAACCCATATAAGGTGGCTAAGTAGAAGAAAATTTCTGAAACAATTTCATGATTTATTAACAGAATAAAAAAAATTCTCTAAGAGTAAGATCAAGAATGTGAAAATTTAAATAATGAAACTTGGCTCAGGGATTTAGCATTTTTTACAGATTTTACATCGAAATCAAATAATTGCAAGAAAAAAACGACAATAATTGAAATGATCAGTAGCATTAATGCATACAAAACAAAATTTATTATGCTAATAGAATATATTCAATAAAACAATTTGAATCACTTTCCAAATATGTCGATGACCTACAGAATTGTAACTATAACATTGAAAAATACTTTAGAAAAATTAAAAAGTTGATTGAAGACTTTGAAATCACATTTCATGATTTTGCAAAAGTTAAAGTTATTATGCAGTATCTGTCTTTTATTTTAAAAAGCATTTAAATGTAAAATATTCGCCACAAAAATTTCTGACACATTTAATATTGGAAAAAACACATTAGAAAATGAAATTGTAACTCTACAAACTGAACTAACCTTATAAGCCAGAGAACTTGAAGATTTTTTGAAATATGTCAATCGAGAAAAGTATCCCAATATCACACCAAATGTAGCAAATATAATAATATAGCTACACTTGTTTTGGATCTAAATATTTATATGAATTGGCTTTTTCATATTTAAAGTTCACAAAGACTAAACATCATTCCTTACTTAATGATTCACATATTGAAGATTCATTATGTTTGTCAGGATACATCCCAAATTATGAATGCTTGCCAATTAATAACAATAAAATAAAATTTAATCTGTATTTTTTCTGTGGTTACTTTTCAAGACAGTATGCTCTACTTGGAGCAGACACAATCCATTAACCAATGTAGTAAAGAAAATATCAATAAGTTTCATATTATTCATAAAAAATCAAACACATCAAAATAATAAAATATGTTTGTAAATATGAAAATAATACATTTTATTTAGAAAACAAACCTGAAAATAATATATTTAGCACATAAAAAATGATTGAAAAACAAATATTTTCATTAAGTAAGATGAATGCAAGTATTTCATAAGAAATTAAATTAGTAATAGTGACTTGCTGATTTCTTCCTGAATGTTTGCATTGGTGACTTATTGAAAATATTTAGTTTTCAATCATTGTTTGTTTACTAAATATATTTCCAGATTATCAAAGCATATATTATTTGTGTGTTTTTTACTTTGTCTGCATTTAAGCCATTTGTTGTCATTGCTAATACAATTTTTCACAAGAATGTTTGAAATTTAACACATTTATTGAAAACATTTGTCTTTTAATCACTGTTTGCTAAATATATTATTTTTATGTTGTTTTTTTTTCTAAATAAATTATCTTCATATTTTCAAACATTTTTCAGTTATTGATTTTTTACAAAAAAATGTGAAACATATGGATCAGCCTTTTCTTTGTTATACAGGTATATATGTAGATAGAACATTGGAATGAAGCTTCTAAGGAAAAAAGAATCAATTTCATTAGCAAATTCAACACACATCTGAAAAGAATAATGAATAAGATCAAAGTAAAGTTTATCAAGGAATATTAATGTAGATGTTATAACAATCATTAAAGACAATGAAAAAACACTCAAATCAACTATTAGAGGTGCTAAACATGGTCAAGCTAAAAACAATTATATTTGCTTGAGAAAGAGAATATGAAGAAAGAAATCAAAATTAATTTAATGCATAATATTTTATATACTTGGATGAATTAATTATGATCTAATCTGCTAGGGCACAATAAAGTGTCTACAAACAAAGACATCAGATTACAAAACAAATTATATAAATAGTTATGGAATATGAGTTATGACAAAATGCTCATTGACAATAATATTGACATTTGAAAATATATGCTATAGAAGAAATGTACAAAAAAATGAATTGGAGAGAAATTTTATCAAAAAATGCTATAAAAAGGAAATCACAATTGTCTGGATATATATATATACTGAATAAATATGAACCAGAAATTAAAAACTTAATTTTTGGTATTATGTAAGATACAAACAAATGGATCACAATCCACAGAAAATAAACACGACATTAATGAATAAGTTTGGAATTAATTTGCATTGTATCAGTCTTTTTGCAAGGATGGGTCCCATGATATATAGTGATTAGTGCACCCATGTGCCATGAGCTGGGATTCAAGTCTGGTATGGGTGAATCTTGAAAATGTTTTCAGATTGCAAGGAGACAGTATTTTCCTTTAAAATATTTCACTCGTAACTAATCCAGTTGTCATTCAGTTATTTGTTGTAAATGGGTATCTAGATATATTAGCTAGAGTAAAAATTTCACATTAATCTTGGTTAGTCAGATGAGGATAATCCATTGATAGAAATAACAAAATACTGTCTTCACCAATAGTAGAAAAACAGTCATATTCATATAGGCACAGCTCATATTTTTTTACCTTCTATATAAGATTGTTTAATCCATGATTTCTGATAATGGTAAATCCACTCATAATTACTTGACTTTTGGCCAGCCATGTACTGCATTAAAATAAAAGTAATATTTTGATAAACTATTGATATTATGAATGTACTATGTAACATCCTTTGCCAATAGCAGGTTAGCATCCAGCAAACTGATGATTTTTGCAGATAATTGATTAATCAGCAACATAACTTTAAACCCTATTTTAAAAACTTATTCCAAATACTTTTCTTTTTTACCATGACATTATCCATGATTTCATTAACATCTTGAAATTTTCTTACTATTTGTAAATACTTATCATTTGAAATTATTACAGCTTTTTTTTTTATACATACTATTTCAGTAAAAACTCTTAGACAACAATGATAGATCAAAGATCTTTAATTTTGCATATTTAATTTCACAAATCTGTTCTGTCATTTTTTTTGATTAATAAAAAAAATGTGTCATTTTTTCTGGAAGATTAATCTTTGAAGCAAATTATTTACCAGTAAATTCATCAATTCATCTGCTCCAACTTCATCTTATCTACTTTCCTGAGATCAAAAGTGGGTCATATAATTTTTTATAATTTTGTTTTACACAACATTTTTATAATTTAATAATCTTTATCAATGTTCAAAAGATTTTAAAAATGGATAAATCTAACATATAGAAAAATATTTTAGCCTAGTAAGAAAAAATTGTAATATTCTATATCATTGCTAGTGGTGATTCTTCATTTCAGCTGTCATGTAAGTAATTTTTTTTATCTTCATAGTGAGTGAATTTACTATTATTTCTTTACAATTTGCTTTACTTATTGAATTCTTGGTTTTGCCAGTTTATTTTATATACAAATTTTCCTATCATTAAATTCTGCTTTGAGTGTTAGCTATCTTCAATATTTTACAATTATTAGACATATCTTAATGATATAATGATTCATGTCCTACATGGATTAATGCAGTGATAGAATGTCAAATTCTAGATAACAGATAAAATGCATTAAGAGAATGGTAAACCAACATCAGTAGTAGATTAAAAAACTTAACATACTCATATATATCACTTATTTATAAAGTATTTAAGTTTAAAAAAATATTAAGAAAGTTACTATTTCATGTAAACTTTAACAAAGTATATTTTTTCTTCTTTCTTCTTCCAGTTCCATATTTGTATTTTAGATTACTGTGACAATATTCAATTTGGCATCCAAATATTGTAAATGACTTTATGAAGTGATTTACTGACACTAATTAAATAATAAAAAAATTCATTAATAAATCTTTATAATAAAAGTATGCTTCTGGGAACACTCTATTTAAATTTTTCCATTTCCAGATTCAAAATCAGTTTAAAAGTTAAAATAAAATGATAAGAAGTCAAAATAATTGACTGATAAGAAAGATTAATAATTTTTAATATAGTAAAAATTTAGATAAAGAAAGCATCAATCATTAAAATATATCCTTTATTAAGCTCAATATCTGTTTAACAAATATATTAAAATTTTGATTCAGATACTTCTTTTTCTTCTTCACTGGCATCATCATCTTCCTCTTCATCGCCTTCTTCATCATCATCATCTTTATCAACATAAGAATAATCTACATTTAAAAAAAGTTGTATTAAAATTTTTTGAGTAGATACATTTTAAATTTTCATCCATTTTATTTATAATACCTTGATAGGATGCATATCCTATAGCTCCCTCACCATAATCATCATCATAGTCATCATCCTCATCACGATGTACTTGACGACCAAATTCATGTCGACGAGCTAAAACAGAAAATAAGTTTAAATTGCATTTTAAAAAAGGGATGGTAAATATATTGATGTACATTGAAACAAGAAATATGATTTACTAATCAAATTACTATGATAGAAATAGTATTGACTTTATTAAGTTTAATACAATTAAATTAATGAACAATTTAAATTCTTGGGCAATACTTTCCACAATATATGATGTATAAATGGTTTTAATCATAGTATTAACATAATATCTGATTTCTGAAGAAAAGTAACTAAAGTGAGTTCTTATTTTTGATTTGTAGTAAATTGCAAGTTAAATTCCACAATAATTTTCAGAAATGTGTATGAAAATATTTCATTATAGACTTGGCATCTCTATATATATGATAGTTCTTTTTTTTAAAAAAAAAAAAACAACTAACAAAACAAAAAATAGTTTTATTTAGGCATACTAAACATACAACTGCTACATCAATTGACATTATATGTATATAAGTGTAAGCTTATAGAATTGAACAAAATTAATATGCTAGTCGTATTAGTCCTGTATTTTTGAAATTAATGCTTACTGAGAAGATCCATGTATTATGAATTAGAGAGGGGGGGGTGTAAAAATGAATGCATGTAATTTGTTGTGATCTTCACAATAGGAATATTTAGAGCCAAGATGTTATTTTAAACCCATTAGTTTTTGATGTGAATGCTATAAATGTTATAGAAATGGTGATGTCATAAGCATATAAAATGGATAATGGATGTCTAGAAGCAAGTTATATATTTGGACAAATCATTTTTTATATTTTTATGAGCTACTTCACATAATGATTGGCAGAAAAATCTTGTCACAACAGATAGGTGTTTTTTTTAAATTGTGAAATATGGTATTAAAACTATGATGATTCAGAAAGTCATCTCATAGCACATTGTATTTCGGATAATATTATCAATTTCAATGTACACATTGAGTAGTCTCCAAGAAATTGAGATTTTTTTCTCATGAGGTAAGGCTTAATGTTTCTAAACACCTTCAGACAATGCAAGCAGTTCTTGAAGCAAATAAGAGTTCTCACACTATATTTATGAAAATATTGCCAGTGTTCTCATTATTTTATTAAATATCTGTATATTTAAATGCAAGTGTATTGAAATATAAGAAATTTAGATGTAATTAAAGGAGATTTGAACACAGACTTTTAGGTTCTTTTCAGCTATCAATTAAATTTTGAAGATTTTTTATCTTAATATAAACTGAGCACTGATTATATATGTGTGGGAGATGATGATCTTGGACTATTGTGATGAATGCTGGTTCAGCACGAAATACCTATATTGGAGATCATTTATCTTTTTCACATATATGTGGTCATGTGTACTGATTATTTAAGATAGAGTGAATAGCTGAAGGGAGTTTGAAAGTCTGTGTTCAAATACCCCTTAATTAAATATATGTATGTAAATATATGATGGAGCTAAGTAAGATGCAATATAAAATTACAATTAAAGCTCATGTTTCAAACATATGATTGTAGATATTCAGGAAAAAAAGACAATTATTATAAATGTTTGCTAATATATATATTTATTATAACTGAAAAGCCCTTACCCCATATTGTAACAGTCTAAGTTCTTGATACAATACAAAGCTATTACCATACAATCCGATCACAGCCAGGTACACTGTGAAGGCTAATCGCAGAATTACTTGAAGGTACGTCAAGTTACCTAAATAAACTGTATTATTTTAATTAACCATAATTTTCCTTAATTACTGGATTTTAAAACGACATTCCCAAATCTTAATTTGTGATTAATAACTATTCTTTTGATGACTATTTTTTAAAACTACACTATACCTTAATTTGCAATTTTATTTGTTTGAGACCCGATGGCCAACCACAGACAAGATGGTATAATCTATGAAATCGTCAATCATTACATAGTGAATATGGGCCATTAAACCAGATAGTAATAATTATAATCTTCTCCATAATATCATAAACAATAGCTCATCATATATTTGGGTTTAAAGTACAGAAATGCTATATAGGTAAATGCTTTGTAATGGAAGATAATATGAATTTTAAGTTATTTCTTCATTAACCCAAATATTAAATTAAATCAATAGCAATGAAACTCTTAGGGATAGGTAAGGCATCTGTTATAGTTTTAGAAAAATGGGTTCAATTGTTCTACTGGCTAGCAAATTTATTATTAATTTAGATATTAATGTCGCAAGTATCAATAGAGGTAAAAGATTCTGGATAATACTCCAGAGTTGACAAAGCAAAGCAACAGTGATGCAGAAGGTAAATGGGATTTTATTATATCTTATACATTACAAAATATCCAAGCATAAGCATTAAAATACTCTCTGGATGTTCCAGTAAACCTTGTATCATCATCATCAGGGACAATAGGTGCTCTAATATTTATGGTTTATTTACTATGTTGGATTTCTGACTCTATACATGACTAATAGCAATGGTACAAATAAGTTAGTTTATCAAATTAACATTTATTTACGACTCAATAAATATGAAAATAGTAATTTGTTAGCAATATTCATAATTTTACATAAAAGATAAATAACAAAATAACATCACATAATTGTTCAATATGGACAATGTACATTAATTAGTTAAATAAATAAACAAAATAAAATAAAATACTATTATGTGTACTTATTTCTGTGCGTGGATATGTGCACGAGTCTCGGATAATACAATCTAAAATTTTATTACAAATGTATTGATTTTTATTCTTATGGTGATGAGAGAGATTCAAATTCAGGCAATGGCATCTCCAATAAATTAAAATCAGAACCAATTGCACTTACACCAAAATTATAACAATGACAACAATTGAAATTGATAAATCTATAAAATTTGACTATAATGAGATATGAAATCAAAAGAAATTTAACTCCTGAGTTGGGTGACCATAATTCACTTAAAGCCTTTTTATGGCTGATGACAGATCACGTGCAACAAACATTAAGAGGAATGAAACAACGTATCATAATGTATGAAGGCTTTACTCAAACATACATTTGTATAACAAGGACCAGTGATATACTTGTAGGTGCATCCATCCGCACAAAGAATAACAAGCAGTAAGTACCCTGTGAAATTTTTTAACCATCATCAGAACAACTAGCGTAATTGCAGAATGTTCAGCGGATTAACCACCAGCACTGAAACAAACTTAAAGAATATACAAAAAAACAATGGTAATGATTTTTCTGCGGATTAACCACCAACACAGAATAATATGAAAAATAAGATCAAATGGCAAACAATTATTCTGCGGATTAGACCACCAACACAGAATAATATATAGAATATAACAAAATTGCATATAATTATCCTATAACATTAATATAATATGAACACTTACTTCCAGATAAAATAGAAATAAATCAACCTCATTAATCTACAAATTGTAAGGCATGTGCTGTTTTACAAGCATGATTCAAGACCAAAAGATATAATAAAAATTCTATTACAGGAAACAATTTGAGATAAAGGCTGACCATAGATCAAATAGTATGAAAGAATATTACCTAATATTATAACTGGAGTATAAGCACAGAACCCTAAAAAAACATACAGGATAAAGCCACATGGTAATGAAACATTATAGATTCATTGAACTAATTGCGAAACCCTTCCGCAAGTGTTGTTCCCTAAATTGACTCTCGTCAGTCCTTACACCTAAATTAACAAGTAATTATTTTACACAATAAATTATATATACCGTGAACTCTAAATATTTATATAAGATAACATAAAATACAATAAAACATAAAATGCATGTTCATTAAATTACAACACTAGGTTCAAATACATGTTATTTAAACCCATTGGTTATTAGCCAATCAATTAATAGCACATTTCTTAAACTTAACAACAAATATGATTCAAATAAATATTTCTCTCTTTTTTTTTTTTACAACATAGAATCTTAAAAATTGATTATATGCTTCTTCATCTCCATTAATAAGGAATACCCATAAATTAGTTGATTTGTACATAGGCTCTCTGATAATTCATGATATTTGAGTTAGGATAGATACCTTAATCAAACTTTTCTCAAAAATTAATGAAATTGCATGGCTTTGTTTTGGGGGTTATTCTGGAATTGAAATGCTTTACTGACTTTAATTTATGAATATTGAAGACAAAGAATGATTGTTAAAGCAAATAATTGTCCCAAGAGTGCTATAACAGCTAAAATAGTTTCCTGGTTAGCTGTTATTTCTTTGAACATTTTTGTAATTTCAAGAAAATAACTCACACTGTCGTTTGTAATATAAGTTCAAAAGGAAATCATAATTAATTCTTCATTGTCTGGACAATAGCATACGAAGGGTTAAAACAGCATTGCATTCCATGCATATATAACACTAGAAGTGTCAAAGTCATGAAAATAAACATTATATCCCAAATCAAAAACAGCATTCCATTCTGCACATATATAACACTCCCATATGTGTTAAAGTTCATGAAAACAAAATTTATCTAAAGTTAAATACAGTACTTTATTTTGCTCTTTCACAACACTACTATGGGTGTTAAAGTTATGAAAGTAAAACTTTATTCGAGCCTAAATCAACAATAAGAAATTTCAAATAGACTGACCTTTTAGAGCTGCTATTTCTGTAGTCACGGTTAACAATAATTTGTGTGCATTTCAGTTGTAGACTTTGTGGGAGATTATCAGCAGCTAGACCAACAGTTAGTGGACTTGAACAGATTTGTTAGGATTTAGCTATACATTTTGCTATTCATACTTGATAATATTACAACTTAAATTATTTAAGAGAAGTTTTTCATTTTCGTTTTATGTTTAACAGTAAAAAATAAAATAAAATAAATTTTTAACTTTTATTATACACTTGCTGTTATTACGCAGTTCTCAAAAAAAAAAATCTCTCTGGCAGTTCCAAATTTATCTTAGCCAATTAAATTTCTTCTCATTTGGATATCTGTTTTAAAAAATGAAAAGAAAGAAAAAAAATGTGTTCATCTTATCGTATCCTATAAATTCAATTTAAAAGAAATTGAATAAATCCTTCAATTAAACCAAAATAATCTTTAGGATTTTTTAAAAAGAAAAACAAATATTAATTATTAGTTTTTTATTTATCTCACTATACTTTATGTAATGTGATAAGCACAGTTTATCTGACTTAGTGTTTGGAAACAGAACAAAACTAATATATGAAAAAAAGAAAAATAAGGGAAATAAAATAATTAAAAAAAATTATACAATAAAAAAGAAAAATAGAATTATATAATCTCATTTCATTCTTCAATAAATTTGATCACAAGGACAAGCATGCTAAATGCCAATCATGATAATCAAGTCAACTGGAAGATAGAGAAATTTTTACTAGGTCTACCAATCTATTCATATTTTGTATCAAAATATAATGTTACAATATATATATATATATCATCATCATCATCAACCATTATCAATCCACTGCAGGATGAAGGTCTCTCCAAGTTTAATCCATCTTCTCCGATCTTTAGCTTCTCTTCCCCACAATACCCCTGCACATTTTCTTATTTCATCCATCCATCTCACATGTGGTCTCTTTCTGGGTCTTTTATAATCTCTTGGAATCCAGTTTAAAATTTCAATTGTCCATCTATTATCATCTCTTCTAGCAATATGTCCAGCCCAACTCCATTTCAATCTTTTAATTTTTTCAATAAGGTCAGTAACACCTGTTTGTTGTCTCACCCATACATTGCGTTTTCGATCCCTTCTTGTTATTCCCAACATACATCTCTCCATACTCCTTTGAGTGGTCTGAAGTCTCTGTATTGCTCTTCTATTAAGTGTCCAAGTCTCAGATCCATAAGTAAGAACTGGTAAAACACATTTGTTAAAAACCATCCTTTTCAAACACATAGGCATATTTCCTTTTAGTATCAAGTTATTTCTACCAAAAGCACTCCAACCAAGTTTAATTCTATGATTAATTTCCTCCATTATGTTTCCATCTGTATTAATAATCTGACCAAGGTATTTGTAACTGTTAACTTCTTCTAATTCTTCATAATCAATCTTTATTTTCATATTTTGAGCAAATCGATTAAACATTACTTTAGTCTTTTTAACATTTATCTTTAGTCCTACTTTTCTACTTTCATCTGCTAACTCCTGCAACATTTCCTGCAGCTCTGAAGCATTATTTGCAAAAACAACAACATCATCTGCGAAATCTAAATGACTTAAATACTCTCCATTTACTTTCACTCCTTTAGTTTCCCATTTTAATCCACAAAATACTTCTTGCAGCACTGCTGTAAAAAGTTTTGGAGATATGGAGTCACCTTGTCTTACACCTTTCTCAATGTTGATTTTTCCAGTATCATTATGTAATCTAATTGTTGCTGTTGCATTTTTATAAATATTCTTTAAAATATGACAATATCCTGGATCTATACCTTGATGATCCAATGCTTTAATCACTGAAGAAATGTGTATAGAATCGAATGCCTTTTCATAATCTACAAATCCAAAACATAATGACAACTCATATTCATTTGTCCTTTCTATGACTTCTCTCAATACCTGGATATGATCTATTGTACTAAAACCACTTTTAAATCCAGCTTGTTCTCTTGGTTGGTGGAAATCCAAAGTTCTCTGTAGACGAGTTGTAATTATCTTGGTAAAAATTTTATATAAAACTGATAAAAGGCTGATAGGTCTGTAATTTCTAATATCTTCCTTATCACCTTTTTTAAATATTAATATTATTACTGCATTCTTCCAATCTTCTGGTACATCTTTATCATTTAGACATTTGGTATATAACTTTGCTAAAATTGTTTCTATTTCTTCACCTGCTTCTTTTAATATATCAATTATAATTCCATCATTTCCTGGAGCCTTTCCTTTCTTCATACATTTAACTGCATGTCTCACTTCTTCATTTAAAATTCTGGGCAATTCGGAAGATGTGATAGATATTGGAGGTACTTGTTCTTTATTACTATATAATTCTTGATAAAAATCTTCTACCAATTTCATGATGTCATCTCTCTTTTTAGTAATAATTCCATCTTTTTTTCTTATTGCAGATATAAATTTTCTACCAAAACCAAAATGTTGTTTAACATTCTTGAGACTTTTATTTTCTTCTACAGCTTTCCTTGCTATTTCACAGTTATACTTTCTTATATCATTTTCAACTCTTTTCCGTACCATTTTACAAAATTCGAGATATTCAATTCTTTTTAATACATCATTTTTGTATATCTTCATATTCCTTCTTTTCTTCATAAATTCTCTAGTCTCAGTAGAAATCTTATTAGTCAATTGCTGCTTTTTTCTACCAGCTATCTTTGTTGCAGTTTTTAAAAGTGTATCAGTTATTTTCATATTAATTTCATTCAAATCTGAATCATGTTCAAAATCTCCTAACACTTGAAACCTATTTGTAAGTTCTAATTTAAATTCATTAGAATGTTTCTGAAGATTAGGAATATCAACTGTAAATATTGTTTTTCTTAATAATTTTTGTCTCTCTAGTTTTACATTAACACGTAACTTACACCTTACTAATCGATGATCACTTCCTGTGTTAAATTTATTAAGAACATTACAATCTTGAAATATGTATTTCCTGTTAGTCAAAATATAATCCAATTCTGCTGTACCTTCATTTGGATGCTTCCATGTCCATTTCCTTTTAACATTTTTCTCAAAAAATGAATTCATAATATAAAGTTTTTCTTTTTCTGCAAACTCCACAAGTCTATGTCCTCTCTCATTTCTATTACCATAACCAAAATTACCTACAGCAATTTCATCTTTCATTTGTCTACCAATTCTAGCATTAAAGTCTCCCATAACAATTTTAAAATATTGTTTACTCTGATCAAAAGCCTTTTGTACATCCATATAAAAATCTTTTACTACTTCATCACTATGAGAACTTGTTGGGGCATAAACCTGGATTATCTGCATTTGGTATCTGCTATTAAGTTGTATAACTAATCTTGCCACTCTGTCCGATACACCATCAATCTCCACAATATTGTTCTTCCACTTTTTATTTATAATGAATCCTACTCCACTTGTATTTCCAATATGTGTACCTTTATAATAGAGTATATGTCCACTTTTTAAATCAATTGTTTCTTCACCTTTTCTTCTAACTTCACAAAGTCCAATAATGTCCCATTTAATATAAGACAGTTCTTCTTCTAATTCTTGCAATCTTCCTTCACTTGAAAGTGATCTGCAGTTGTAAGTACCTAAATAAAAAGTCGTCATCAAATGGCAGCCTGGGTCCGCAATCAGGGGATTCTTAGCACCCTCTGCCTTTGGCCACCAACCGCTGCCTTGGTTGGTGACTTTACAGCCTCCTGGGAATAAGGGCCATGCTTTATTTTTGTCTGTCATAATTGTATATATGTATTGGAAAAATATTTATCATTTACACAAACATTCATTCTGCCTTATCAGGCACTGAGAAGAAAGACCATGGTGTTTCTTGATCTTAAACTCAGAGGTAAAAAGCCAATAAACTCACCACGCTGGCTAATGCGTGTTGGTGAGCAGCCCATCCATGTTCGTATACTATATGAATAATCACATAGTAATAACAGCTGCAACGACAAGAACGTATGGAGTGGACATTAGGAATCTGCCCTGCTCGGTTCCTTTAAGGCCTCCAAGAGGAATCAAAGGGTCTCCTTTCAGTTAATAGCAAACTCCTTTCTGCAGCCATATATATATATATATACAGCATTTATGTTTGAAACCAACTTATATTAGCAGATACTTATTATATTGTTTGATTATCTCCAGAAAATGATATATAATGTCAACCCTTTTGACAACAATTAATTAAAAAATTAATATATGTATTTAAGATATACACTTTTACATTATTTAATTTACAATTTCAAAATTTTTCAGTATATGATAATTTACAAACTATTTAAACACTTTTTAATGATGTTAATATTCGAATTAGTATAAGATTTATAAAAATTGCACTGATGAATCCTAATTTGAATAATTTCATGAATATAGGCATGTATTTTACAATCAGTAAATAATTACTGAAATAATTGTAGTCTTTAATTATTTTAAATTTTTTGGTCTAAACTTTGCTTTGTTATAATTTTAGTTACATTAAAATTTCCATAATAGAACAAAAGCCATACAGAAAAAAACCTAAAAATATGTATTCCAAAAGAGAGATATAAAAGAGAACTGTAATGGTCAATGAGCATTTTTGAGAATGTGCAATACTGAAAATTATATTATCAGTAAATCTAAACAAATCCAATTATCATAGGAATAACATTATATCTATTCATAAATATTCAGGAAGTAGTGTAAGACTAATTTCTAGTGTGGAGTTTGAAATAATGATGTTCTAATGTTTAACATATATATATATATAGTGATATTGAAAAATAAATAAATAAAGCAAATGAAAATGCTCTTCATAAAGAATTCTTATATACATATTAAAGACATCTTCCTTGTATAAAGCAAAAACTTTGTTTAATATCAAACAAGTATTAGGAAATTAAATATAAATGACAAGATAAAATTTAGAGATGGGCTAAAAAAAACTTATAAAAAATAAAAATACTATGAAAGTTAGATATCCATTTCAGATTTACAAAGAAATATGTATAGGTAGCAATTATGACAGTTTAATTGAGAAGTTGCTTTATAACTAAATCAAATATATTGGAAATATCTAAAAATGACAGTGATTAAATTTCTCAATAGATGAGTTCTATAAGAGAATTATTACCAGAACTCTATTACTATATTATCTATTATTAAAATGCAAATTTTTACAATAATAAAGATGTTAAAAAGTAATCTTTTTTTCCTCATAACTTTAAGCAGAAGAAATGCAAGGGAACTAGGCTGATACTTGGAAAAAAAGTGATTATTGATTTTTCAGATATGTGATGAATTTGATCATCTAACCAAAAAAATCTAGAGCTTGATTGGAAATTTTCTCAGCTAAGTAAAAAAAAATCCAAACCCCAGTAGATTTGCAACGCAAATATAGATTAACATATCAACCACTATGCTCTGAGGTTTTTGATAATTGAAGAAATATCTTTATTACAAAATAAAAATAGATGAAGATATAAAAGAGTATTTTAAATTACTGAATAGAAATTCTATTGCAGCCAGCAAATTTAATAGTATTAAAAGGGATATGAACAAGTTTGACAAAAGAATGATGAAAAAATAAAATAAAAAGATAACAAAAAAAGTCCATAAAAGAGTTGTGAAAGAAAAAATTGTTAAAAATACTAACCTTTTCCTTTAAAAAAAGTTCCAATATTTTTTTTAATAAATGTAGAAATGAGCTTTTCCTCTCACATCCATGAAATGGTACAAATAACTCAAAAAGAAAGCAGACTAGCAAAATGAGCAGAAACTAAAAAAAAAAAAATCAACCTAAGCCTAGTGATTATTTGCCCTGCTTTATTCTGACCCAATACTTTTCTTTTTCTAATTAATGAGCTGTAACTAAATTAATTTTGTTGCATCCAACAAGAAAAAAAATAGTGTGGCTATTTTAGCATTATTCAAAAATAAAAACATTGATGCATACTGTTAGATTGTGTTTTAGCAACAGAAACATAAATCAGTACTGAACACAACATAACTTTTTGATCAAATAAAGTATGACTGGAAACAATACCAAAAGTAGACCAGAAATCAATCTTTACAAGGGTGGCAAAAAAAAAGCAGAAAAAAGGTAAATAATTACATTTAATCCAAATATAATGTCATTATGATCTGTTGTCCTGGGTATAAATCCTAAAATTTCATATTAAATATGAAGTCATAATAATAATAATAACTATAAGTCTTTCTTACACTTAACTATGTCTTTCAAAAGTTGTAACATATCCTAAATAATTCAATGTCCTAGTGAACCTTTGATCAGAAATCTCCAATGTTGTTATTATTGTCAAGACCATAGCATTTGTCTTAACTTTTAACATTAATATACAAACACATAAATATGTAATTTTAAAAAATATATTTATTGCCTATGGTATTAATCAACATATTTTTATACATGTGTAACTGATTTTTTAGCTTAGAATTAGTGAAGTAACATGGATTAAATGGAAAGATTTAGATCAGGAGAACAGATTGTTTATTATTATTTAGGACATGGATAACATAAAACAATGAGGCTTTCATTGTCAGGAAACATATTGTAGGGATTATCGATTATCCTTTAAGTAATTCTGTAAATGAAAATAATTGATAGCTAGCAATTTGATTCCATTCAGTATTATACTAAATTCAAATCTATACACCAATAATTCAAATGAGTGAAAAAGAAATGTATCACAAAATTGAATAAATCTTCCATTTGGACAGAATGTGATTTAAAAAGCAGAGATAAAGCAAAAGAATAATGTTTTTTAATGCAGTTTCAATGAAAAGTATACTGAGTGATATCATTACATGGAGTTTACAGAGATCACATTGTTGATATCTAGTGATGGAAGATATCAGTTTTTAACAACAAAATCATGCTTTGAGGTAGGATTGTGAAACAAGTTATTACTATATCAACTTTGAATGAAAATAAACTTGGAAAAATAAAGATTAAGATTCAAAAAAATTATAGGATCAGAAAGTTTAACAGATTTACTAAAAAATGTCAGTGATCAGATTATAATTGAAGAACAAAGATAAAACAAAAATGAAAAGCATATTCAGAAGAATATTTCACAAAAACATCCAAGACATTTTTGAGGAGATATTTCTACATCAAAAAAAGAAACACCAATTAATAATCAATAGTTAAATCAGATCAGGCTTAAGATTTGCAAAAGATAAAATTACTGCAAATTGATGGCAGTACTGGTGTAAATTTATCATGGATAATAAAAAAAAACTATGAAATGATTTGGTTCATTAGAAAAATATATAATACTTGGAAAGACTGTGGGGAATAAAGAAGACAATCAGTATTACAATAACAAATGTGTCATGGAAGAGCTTGAAATACCAATTAGATAATCGGTCAAATACTAGCCGTATAATCATCAGGAACTGACAAAGACTAGATGGCAATTAATAACAATCCATAATAAAAGTATAAGTCAATATAAAATACATTAAAATAAATCTATTAAACTTCTAATAAAACAGCTCAATAATATAATAATCAATTCAAATAAATAAATATATTTCAGCTCAATAATGTTCAACAAAATGTTTTGCTTGCATTAGTTAAGTTTTAACACTTCATTAAAAAATGAATTTGTTCATGTCAAATGTATTGCAATTTAGATTTCTGCAACAAAAGAAATCTTTCACCTTCAGTGATTACAGTCACTGTTTACTTGATCTATTTTTCCAAAAATATATTTAAGATAAGTTTTCAAAATGAATTATGTTTTTATTCAAGAAATATAAATTTATATATCAAAGAAAGTAATATACAAGTCATCATCCAATATGATATATATCATATGCAAGTAAGATTGCTTTGAAGATTATTTATTGCAAATATATAAGAAAGTTTCAGAACTGCTAAAAAAAAAAAAGTGGATGGTGGATCATTGGAAAAACTAAGGGTTACCTGAAAAAAAAAAAAGATTTATTGACTGCAATAAGACCTTTGATTCTATTAACTATTATTCTTTAGAGGAATCTTTATATATGAAACTAGATGTTACAGTTATAAGAGGCTACACTGAATAGACCGATTTCATATTATTAAAAAAGTTAGACACTCTTCCTAAACCAGATTGGATAAAGACAAATAATGGGTTGTAAATGATGGAAGAAACACAGACAACTTTAGGATATGCTCACAACACAAATTGAAAATAGAGATGATTTCAAGGCTATTATTACAAAAATTAAAGAACAGAATGAAAAATTAGATTATAACTAAATAATATGAAGAACATAATTTTAGGGGCAGCAGTCATTTGAAAACTAACACTGGGAAGAGTAAAGCTTGAAAAGCATCTTTAGATGAAGGAACATTTTTAAAAACAGAAATAAGAATTATTTAAATTACTGTATTTTCTATTACTCTCTAGGTATTGAAATTAGACACTGAAGTATAGGAAAAGTATTGATGTTTTTATAGTGTGGTACTGGTGAAAAATTTTCAAGAATATGAAGTAAGACAAAGAAAATTATGAAATGATTTGGTTTATTAGAAAAATTTATAATGCTTGGAAAGATTGTGGTGAATAAAGATGACAATCAGTATTACAATAACAAATGTGTCATGAAGAACCTGAAATACCAATTAGGTAATAGTTCAAATACTATTCGTATGATCATTAGGAATTGACAAAGATTAGATGGCAATTAATAATAATCCATAATAAATATATAAATCAATATAAAATACCCTGAAATAAATCCATTGAACTTCAAATGCAAAAGATTTTAAAAGAAATTTGTAAAGTGAAAAACTCAATAATGTTCAGCAAAATGTTTTATTTTCATTAGTTAAGTTTTAACACTTCCTTCATTAAAAAATGAATTTGTTCATGTCAAATGTATTCCCATTTTAATTTTTGCAATGAAAGAAATCTTGTATCTTCAGTGATTACAGTTACTGTTTTCTTGATTTATTTTTTCAAAAATATATTTAAGATAAGTTTTCAGAATGAATTATATTTTTCCAGCCAGATTTCATGGTGTATGGTTAGTAATGATTTAAAAAAAAAAACTTGAAAAAGCAACTTTCGTTTTAAATAATATAAACTTCTCTACATATGACCTATATCATAGAGTTTACATATTAAGAATTTATATAAATTACAAATCTGTTGATTTTGAAATGTTAAGAGAATCTGAACAGTTATTAAAATAGTTTCAAAATGGTAAACAATAATGATATTTTTTTAATTGAAAATATAAACCATGGGCTTATTGTCCAGAGAAATATAATATTTTTCTTACCAATAATGAAAGTGTATCATATTATAATCGTATATAATTATAGTAATGAGATTCATCTGAACAATCCCGATTGATTTGGAATATTTATAATCCAACTAATAATGGCTAAGTATACATTTATTGATCAAATGGATATCTAGCTAGGCTGGTTGTGAACTGACCAATTGGAAAAAAAAAATCCTATACTTGCTCGAAAAGTCTGTCACCTGAAAAAAAAAAGTCCAAGTTCCATAGTAGGAAAAATAGTGGAAGTGCCAACCATTATGCTAAAAGTTTCTTTTTTGATTTTTTAACATTCTTCACTACTTCAAATTATTAAGTGATTTGAACAATTCTATCACATTTCTTCATATACCAGTAGTGTTCAACTTTTATAAAAGTGGGGTCTAAGGACCTATTCTGGTGCTGACATTTCCAATAATGAATTCCGAGCAATAAAGAAGCCATTTGAATATATATATATTTACTTTTAACATAATCTTTTTTGATATTATTCTTTAGGTGGTATAGAGGGAATTAATAGTGCATATTTGCATGTATATAAATATTTATTATTTAAAAATCTGTATCAAAAGAAATTATATACAAGTGAGGGAGATTTAATCAGGATATGAAAAGTGCTTTTAGATTTAAAATATTTTCATTATAAAGGCATGAATTGAAATTTGTAAAGCACAAAAATTACCATGGAAAAAAAATCACTATCTATTCAAATAAAAATATAAATATTTTTAAAAATGTTAACTTACTGCTCATGCTTAGATCTTTGGTCTCTTGAGTTTCATAGCCACATTTAGGGCAAGGTAATGCTTGATTTTTTTCATATTTAAAACCTTTTCTCCTAATATGATCATCACAATAACAAGTCTAAAAATATATATCAATGAAATTTTTTTTTAGTAATAATATTAATGTGAAAATATTGTAACATTTTAAAATGCATTATACATACTGTGTGAATATATATATATATATATATACACACACACACATAAGCTATGTATGTAATATATTAAATTGAAGATTTTCACGGGCTAGATATAAATGAAATATTATTATCCGGGTATAATTTATTGAAAATATATGTATATAATACATAAATAAAAACCAACTGTCATCAATGTGCAAAATAGAATCCATATATTATAAAATTATTAATAGTCAAGACAGCTTATGGAAGTGAACATGATATCAGTCTGATGTACTGTATCAAAAGTCCAAATATGCATTCTGTTTAGCACATTGATGATGTGTTTATTAATGATATTCATTATGTAAAGCTACTGTGGATTTAAGTTTTATAACCTTTAAAGAAGATTTTTATTATAAGTAAATTTTAAATAATATATTTTTATGCTTATCAATAAATATATGTTAAAATTATTTAAAAACTGCCATATGAAGCATTTGGAACACTTTATTTAAAAATTAAGTTATAACATTATTTGATAGAGACATAGTATTCTTCAAATTTATGACCTCTTTTAAATAAAAATAATTTTGTTACTTATCTCATTATTTCAACACTCAAATAACTTAGACAAACTTTTTTGTCACAACTGTATAATATTAACCAGTTATCTGACAAACTGCAAGTTCTACACTTTAATCTAACAGCTTTCTCCAACATTTTTTATTCTTTGTTTTATCTTTCAAACACTTTATTAATTAAAGTTCTTCTTTATATCACTAACGATACTTTTTTTTCTATTTCTCTTAACTGTGACAAATTTTTCTAACATATTCTTCATAATTTCACTGTCTCTAAATATATTATGAGATAATCCAATTCATTAAAAATATCTATAATACTGAGAAAGATTTAGGGCGAAAAAAAAAGTTAACCATCACTGGAACGGGAACATTATCATGATAAAGAAAATCCCTTTGAGCAGTCTGAAAAATCAAAGAAATTATAGGTCATTCTGGAATAATATAGGATCACCAAAGCTGATATTTTATGGCATCTAATAAAACAATAAATATAAGTGCAATCTATTCCAATTCTGTTTCATAAGTTGCTTAATAAATGTCTTCTTAATTAATCTTTTCAATACTTTAACAATTCTAACCTTATCTTTCCATCTTATCTCTTCCATTCTTCAAAATTATTTTTCAAAACCTTCAATATTTTTTCACCTATTTCCAAATCATCCAATTTCTGCTTTGTATAAAGCTATATTCCTAATAAGCCTCTTTTTAAAACCTAACTGTAACAAATTATAAAATAACTACTTTTATTAGAAGACTGGTTAGCTGTTACAAATCTCACTCCAATATCAGACATTATTAAATATTTAAAAAAAAAAGTAATACTTAAAAAACATTAAATTACTTATTTCTGTCACTATCACTTTAATTTTTTATCAACTACATTAAAATAAATAAATAATTCAATGGCTTTATTGCTTGAGAGTTCATAATAAGATTGAGTGCTGGAAGTGCCAGAGCAGGAATCAATTTGAGAATCTTAGCTCAGAGTTTAATACTCTATTCTTCATTAAACTACCAACTCCATTTATATATTATAAATGGATAATAGATAGTGCTGATGCCTTCTTGTCTTATGTAAGCAGCCATTATGTAATGAATGGAGACATTATCCATGATGGTGAAGATGAATATCCACACATTTGATAGTCAGCCATTATATACCCACATGACATTATATCACTTATCTAATTCTCAGCATCATAAAAAAAATCATTTATTCATCATAACATAGATCAGACATCTGGATAATTGCTAAAACAACCCATTATTATTGAATATGTGATATGATTAATCAAAATATAATATCAAGAAAGTAATATTGATGAACTAATTTTATTTCACTAGCAATTATCACTATTAATTAGTTCTCTGGATTGACAACAAAAAAAAAAAAACTAGCTAGTGCAAATCAATTTTATTAGTTTGAGGTTAAAAATGCTTTTCAAACCTCTGGCAATATCTTCAGTAGAAAGACAGATTTTTCTATCTTTGATATTTCTTATTTTCTTCTACTATGATACCTATGATGTAGCACAATTTGAATCACTTGAAAATTATCTTCTGTGCATCAGATGACCCAACAATCACATATATAAATGTAATATAAGCCATAATGCAATTAGATTGGAATTGGGACAAAATAGGGAGATAATTATTATGATTAAAATTTAAAACATTATTTTAATAACAAAAAACTAAGAAAAGAAATTTCAAGTAAAAATTATGTTGGATACATATATAAATCGCTTTATATGTTAAATAGCGATATACAACACATAAAGTCTATATCATGTTATATATGTTTAATACATTCGTAATCTGAAAATTTACACTATTTGAAGTATTTTATATTAAAAAATATATATAATTAGCAACAATATATATATAAAAGCAAAATTAAAGAAAATATAAAATCTTAAAAAAAACAAAAAAACAATTAATAGAGTTTACTAATTATCTTTTTTCTTTTATTAAAATTTATGTTACTATACTGAAAAATATTTTAATCAACTATTATTTTCAGTATTTCAATAAGTATAATTTAAATGAAATTATTATTTAACTGTTAAATATTATTGCTTATTATTACTGTATAAGATACATTTTTTGGAAAAATATTTTTTTAATAATCTGCAAAGCAATTTTCCTTTTGCAAGATAAATTCTTCAAGTTTTGTTTCCAAGTATTGCTCCCCCCCCCCCCCACACACACACCCTTTAACTTTATTTGATTTTAATTATTTATCTTAATAAGTATTGATCATTATATATTGTACAAATTTTATTGTACACCATTTCTTCTAGAGTTAGAATGGCCATACTCATTTATCAGTGGCTACTAATGACGATTAATCTTGATGCCTCACATGCAATTTCAATTTGTATGAATATTCAAATGCGATTGTATGTTTATACAATCACATTTTTATTCTTTAATTATATTCGAAACAATTCTGACTCCAATCTTTTCTTTATTCTGGAATTAGAATGACCACACTCATTTAACACGTTTTCCTCAAATTGCGATTTTTAAATATTTAAAATCTGTTTTTTATTTCAAATTTGTGGGAAAACAGTAAGGACTATGCAAGCATAAACTACATTGTTCTTTTTATTATCTTTCAGATAATATATACCATGTTTGTCTATAATAAAAATTTGAATTTTTATTTAAATAAATTCACCCCCCCCCTTTTATCAGACTGTATGAAGACCATATTAAATTTTTAAATGGGAAAAAATAGATTCTGACAAAGATTCAAACATCAGCAATTATTTTTTAATTTCTAGGTCATTGGACTTCAGGAGAATACTTTATTATCTAGCACTTCTCATTAATTTCAACATTTATTTTTGAAATATAAATTAATTCCTTTAGCAGTGAAAAAACAAAAAAAAGAATAAGCAAATTTAGTGGTATACTGGACTTTTCATCCGACAAGTGAAAATGCCATTGAACTTAGTAAATGAGTATAAGTCTTTTTTGTTTCCAGATCTGAATTTTGTCATTACAAGTGAATAGTAAATATTATATATATATATAGTTACTTTTTGTGATAAAATTATTAATGAAAGTATGCCAATAAAAAAAATTCAGAATTGAAAAAATATGTCATAAGTTGCAAATTGGCTATTTTTTGCTGTAAAACTGTATACACAATTTCTTATAAAGCATATATAGTTCAGCTGGGGAATATTTGGGGATCATATTTAAATACAAGTCTGAAGCAGCTTTATTTAGCAGATCTAATAACTCACCATAGGTTTCACAATCTGTTATCATGCCTGCATTTCAATAATAATGAAAAAATGTCAGATAATAAAAGTAAAGATTTTGACCAAATATACAAAATTAGGCCAATATATACACACACCAGTGCAACATAAATTCAAAGCTGCATATCAGATGCATAAAAAAGTAGTAGTTAAATGAGCATTCCTTAAATTTGCTAATCAGAAGATAATGCTGTTGTGTCTAATTAAAATATATACATGTGTATTGTAAAGTTGCTAATAAAATCTTTATTGTGTGTGTGCATATATAAGACAGAAAACAAATAAAATACACTCACAATACTCTAGAAAATTTAGCTATGCAATTAAATAAAAATATGCTAATTTGTAAATTAAGCCAAATAAAAATTGCAGTATCAGCTATTGTGTGTAGAAAAACAGCAACACATTATCATGTAGTACAGTGTATACTAATGGAAAAATAGTACTTGCAGAGTATAATGCAATGAAGTGTACAATTAGTACATTGATGAGAGAATGCAAAAAGATTCTCTAATTTTATCTGCAAGAGTATTTAATGTTCAAACAATTAGTTGAAATAATATTATATCTACTAATTTGTTACATATACTGTATATATGCAGAATAAATAAACTCTAGTTGTTACGTTTTAAATCTTTAACTTATATATTTATTTTTAAAATAAATATTGATGCTAGTTCATGTTAAAATTGCCTGTGTATATAGCAATGGCAGCACTACGATCACAAAAAAATTGTAAAAGGAGAAGTTTCAATGATGGATTTGTGTAGATAGCCATAATGGGTATGTGAACCATATGGAGTTGTAAATAGGTAAAAAATACAACTTATTATGCTAGGTAGTATTTGGGCACTCAAACAATGCTTTGAGTAGTTTTACAACATTCAAAAAGAAAATATTGTGTTATTTGCCTTAAAAAAAAAAAAGAATATGAAAGTTGGAGTGATGATAATAAATTAAGTTCTCAAAGAGGTGGCTTCAGTCTTAAACAATTAAAATTTAGATAGGTAATGTACCTCTTCAAACTCTACCTCATTTAGCTTCTTCAGATATGTTGACTAATGTGCCAGCTCCACTCAACAACTTTCTGTGTACATGGTTTGACTTTGTTGAATAAATCATAAATAATTTTGTTGGGTAAGTAATATTTGTGTTTTTATTTACAGGCAATCATCAACTTTCATATCTAAATGGTTCCTGAAATTTGTACCAAAGTTAAAATGTACAAAAGTAGAACAATATATATAAAAAAAAGTATTTTTAAAATATTTATTTTTTAATGAGATGTATTAACATATATATGAATAACACTTTATTGATTAGTATCTGGTGTTTTCTTTATAAATTTATCAAGAGATAGTTGAACTGTATTCTTTTTCTTTTCTTAATAAAAAGTTCCATAATTAGCTGTCTCTTTTTCTATTGCCCTTAATATGAAATAGCAAATTGTATGAAAGTAAAATGTATGAAAGTCGAGGATTGCCTGTATGTTTATTTTGATACATAGTTATAATAACATTTTATTATTTGTAAACAATCATTTTGTAGTAACTACTTGATTTTATATTTTAGGTGGATTCTACACACAAATAATAAAAAGAGCATTATTAATATTTTACATTGCACTAAATCTATACCATGCTTAGCATTTGAACCATTTACACACTGAAGAAAATTTAGACTTATTCATCTCTGTTACTTTCTCTTCATTTAATATATACAGACCTCTGCCAGGAAAATTTTATGGGGTTTCTTGAAAAACAAAAAATATC
This sequence comes from Epiperipatus broadwayi, assembly GCA_028023455.1. Classification (NCBI taxonomy): domain Eukaryota; kingdom Metazoa; phylum Onychophora; class Udeonychophora; order Euonychophora; family Peripatidae; genus Epiperipatus; species Epiperipatus broadwayi. The sequence goes on from JAQFVV010000018.1 coordinate 11,447,865, forward strand.
AATGATTCTATTTTTTGATGTTTTGGATTAATGAATAGTCATAGCTAAGTGATTTGTCATTTTATTGGAAATTTTATAGTATGGAATGTAATGAACCTGTTCTGAAAAAACATAAAAATAATAATTAAAAAAATTTTTTTTTAAAAATTTCAAATGTGTAATGACTATATTTTTTCAGCTTATTACATTCCTTCGTTTTTTTATCTTTTTAATAACATTAACTCCATGATTTCTGCAGAATGCCAATTGAAATTATTTTTAAAATCTTAATTGCTTCTGATTACTGCCAGCATTTAGCAGTTGTGTATATTCAAATTAGCAATCTTCAGTTTTAACTTACAATAAAAAATTCAGCATTCATTTTCCTTTTAGAAAATATAATTTTTTTTTCTCTGCGATAAAAAAGTAATAATTTTATGATTTTTCCAAATAAGCACATTTACTTCTTTTTTTCATTTTAGATATTCTTACAGTTTAATGTTTACCAAGAAATTTTGAGCAGAGAATAATGGATTATTCAACTAATCCTAGCATTGACAATGATTTCTCTAAGTGAGACTTAGAGACAAAGCTTTCTCATAATTTTCTGCTAGTGATTTCTTAAAAGTAATAATAATTATAGTATTAAAAAAAAAAAAAAAAAGAATTAACAAGCCATCTTTGTCCATAAATGTGATTGTCTTTACTGTATAGTCTTTTTCCTAATAAATCGGAATGAGTTTTTACTGTTGAACATTATTATCAAGGTTTTCAATCATTCAGAAGCCCCCCCCCCCCCAATTACTTCATAGAAAAATAAATTTAAAAAATCACTTGTGATATTAACAAATACAAGAAAGATTCCAGGTCGGAAAATTTATATCGTAAATTAGCATATTTTTGTTATGATAAGATGAATTTGTTGCAGATCATCTGTATGTGTGTATATAGATAGGGAATATCTGGATTTTGACCAGAAACAAAGTCATTTTTATTTTTCAGAAGTTAGGATTCTTTTCATATATTTTTTGATCTAAACTTTAACAATAATTAAAAAAATGCAAATATTAAAAGTAAAATTGTGATAAAATTTAGGCCAATTATATACATATGTTATGGTTGAAGTGATTAATTGGTTAATATTAATAATGACCAGTTATTCTTAATAATAACCAAATAAGACAATCAAAGTGAGTAGTTTTAAGAAATTTATCACATGAACCGGTAGTTAGTCATAATTCTCAATTATCAACAATAAATGCAATAAATTTCAATAACATTAGGTTCGTGACTGTCAACAGTAAATTTAATACATTTCAATACTATTAGGTTCATGACTATCAATAGTAAATATAATACATTAGGTTGGAAGCTTCTCCATATTCCAGAGGAAAGGAATCATATCACTGTTGTGTTTTGGCCAACCCATTCACTTAGTCCTGATTACTATGTTATTGAAAGAGATTGTTTTTTATTTATGTCTATTGCTAGTGTGATTGGCACATTGTTTTTACATTTTCATTAATTTTATGTTAGCTGTAATCATAATGGAGAGTTTAGATATAATGAAGAAACGATTTAATGATCAAATGAATAATTTGAAATAAAAAAAAAAAAGAAACCAAAACCCATTCGTTTTCGCTAAAAGTTAAAAAAAATAAAGAGAAGTTTTCATTTTGCAGAATGCCAATATTTATCAATGATGCAATATGTAAAAATTGAAAGGGGTTAAAAAACACATCATACCCGTTAAAAGTGAAAATGAATCAATAATATATTTTACACTATTTTGGAAGAGAATTTTCATTTAATTCAATTGGTCCTGCTAAGTGAAACAGAATGATGAAAGAGTTTAAAGCAAAGTATAAGAACGTTACCATAGAAAATGTTATGCTGTATTTAAACCTTTATAAAAATATAAACTTTTACCTAATTCAAGTTTTCCTATTTGCATCATATTTCTTATTTGTATAATTTTAGCATAATTTGATACATAATACAACAATAAATAAATAAAAATATTAAAATTAATAAATAACAAATATTATACAATATATATTTTTTACATTTACCAGACACTTGTTGGTAATTATTAATAATTACCTTGTCAATGTGATTTTTAGATATTTTTTATCACTTTGATCAATACACCTGGTAATTATTAATAATAACCAGAATTATTACTTTAACTATAACATATGTATGGGACCACAATTTTATATATATATTCATGATCACTATGATTTAGACTTTAGAGCTGTATATCAGATGGACAGAGAAGTGATAATTGATAAAACTATTAAGAAATTTAATGACTACAGTAACAGGAAATAATATGATCACTCAAAACCAATAAAGTGAGATTCCAAATGATGGTTCTGTGGCAGATAGCCATTATCAATTGGGTTCACATTATGGATCAGTGCATTTAATCATAATGGTCATGTATGCCATATGAAGTTTTTCATAGGTAAAAATATAACTTATGATATCTTGTAATATTCAAAAAGAAAATGCTGTGTTGTCTGCTTAAAAAAAATACATGCAAGTTTTTTTGACTGTGCAGTGATGAATAGACACACTATAAAAGTGTTCAGAGAGACTCTTTTATTGCTTATCAACTGAAATAGGCAATGCACCTCTTCAAACTCCACCTCACTTAGTTTTATTCAGGAGTGTTGATTGACATGCCAGCTCCTGCAACTTCTTCCTGTGTTGATGCTTTGACTTTGTAACCAGAAAAGAAGTCATGAATAGTTCTATTGGGTATATTATACCAATATTTTTATTTATATGTTTATTCTTTTGCTGCAACGTTAAAGTAACATTTAATTGCTTGCAAACAATCATTTTACAATAATCACTTAATTTTAACGGATTCTACTTAACAGTAAAATCTTTTTCAGTGGGTAAAAGAAAGTTAATAAAAATAGCATTATTATTATTAATATTCTACATTGCACTAAATTTAAACCTTTTTTTTTTCTGTTTAGCTTCATATGTATTGTATCTGAGCCATTTACAACATAAAGACTATTTTAGACTTATTCTTCTCTACCATTTTCTTTTCATTAATTGTACAGATACCTACAAGGAAGAAAGAAATAAGTGATTTCTAGGAAAAATGAAAAAAAAAAACCTTTTTTTTTTTGATGTTTTAGAAAATGGATTGTCTTAGATAAATTATATTTATTCTATTGGAAATTTTGCAAGGAATGTAATGAACCTGTTAATAACAAAATAATTTTTAAAAGTATAAAAATCTTATTTTTTGGCACTGTTTTACAGTGTGCTCCCCAATCATTTTGGTTTCTAATGGGAGTCCCAAACCCATTGCAGACCCAACCAAGCACTAAATAAAGTCAGATAAAACCAGGATGGCATTCATAATGTTCCAATTATTTTGACCATTCATTAAAAAAAAGCTATTTTCATCAAAAATTAAAATAGAAACATGCAAATTTTGTAGAACTGTGCTCAATAAAAAACAAATATGTCTAGAATTCAAAACATGAAACTTACTAATAATTAAAAAAATGACTAGATTGAAAATAATAAGCAAAAATCATGTGACCAAAAGTTCAAATTACTGCTGCAATCAAATAAACAGGCAAATTTTTTAAAACTATGCTCAATCACAAAAAAAAAAAAAACAACCATCAAATACCCTTAGAAAAAGAAAATAGCAAATATATTAAAATTTAGATGATGACAGAGTTGAAAATAAAAAGCAAAAATCACATGACCAAAAAGATCAAATTATTGCCAAAATCATCACATGAACCCCACCCCACCCCCTCCACTGAATAACATTAGTAAGGTATTATATTTATAAAATAATCTAATATTATAATAAACTAATAAATCAACATAAAAGGATTCCAATTTATTGTGTATAAACTAACACATATTACTTTTAAAATATAGTGGTAACCATGTACTTGGATAAATGTGAGAATGGCAGCCGAAAGAAAAAATGCATAAACTAAAACAGGAAAAAAAATCTGTTTAAGGTAAAATAATATAATATTCTAATTAACCAAAAAACACATTTTTTTAGATTCCAATTTATTGTGTGTAAACTAATGTATTCTACTTTTAAAATATAGTGGTAACCATGTGCTGGGGTAAACATAAGAATGGTACTGAAAGAAACATTGCATAAACTAAAATAACCTAACATAATTAACCAATAATAAATCCACATAAAAAGATTCCAATTTATTGTATATAGTCTAACACATTTTATTCTTAAAATATTGCAGTCACCACATCCTGAATAAACATAAGAATGACAGCTGAAAGCAAAATTGCATAAACTAAAACAAGAAATGTGTTTAGACTAAAATAATCCAAATAAGCTAAAATAATCTAATATTATAATTAACCAAAAAAAAACAACAACAATAAATCGACAAAAATAGATTACAATTTATTGTGGGTAAACTAATGCAGTTTGCTATTAAAATATGGCGGTAACATGTTCAAATAAGCTTAAGAATAGCAACCAAAAGAAAAAATGCATAAGCTAAAACAAGAAATGTACTTAAGCTAAAATAATCTAATATTTTAATTAACCAAAAAAAAAAAAAAAACAATAAATTCCCATAAAAAGATTCCAATTTATTGTGTGTAAAGTAACATATTTTATATTTAAAAATATTATGGTAATCGTATGGTGAATAAACATAAGAATGGCAGCCAAAAAAAAAAATTGCAAAAACTAAAACAAGAAATGAACTTAAATTAAAATAATCTAATATTATAACTAACCAAAAAAACCAAAAAAAAAAACAAAAAACAAATACACAGTATAAGCTAAAATAATCTAATATTATAATTAACAATAATAAAAAAATATAATAAATCCACATAAAAAGATTCCAATTTATTGATTATAAACTAACCCATTTTATAACCACGTGTTGAATAAACGTAAGAATGGCAGCTGAAATAAAAATTGCATAAGCTAAAACAAGAAATGTGCTTAAACTAAAATAATGTAATATTATATAATTGATAATAAAAAAAATACATAGTATAAGTTAAAGTAGTCTAATATTATAATTATCCAAAAAAAAACAACAACTAATAAATCAACAAAAATAATTCCAATTTATTGTGTGTAAACTAATGCAGTTTGCTATTAAAAATATGATGGTAACCACTCATGGATAAACAAGAATGGCAGTCAAAAGAAAAATTGCATAGGCTAAAACAAGGAATGAGCTTTATCTAAAATAATCAAATATTATAAATGAGCAGTAAATGGTCCGTTTTTAATCTATATAAAATATTCAAATTTATTCTGCTACAGTAAAGCATTTTAGTTTTAAAATATGGGGCAGAACAAGCACATGTGCATGGGTTTATGTAAAAATGGCAAACAAAGGAAAAATTGCATAAACTAAAACAAGAAATATTCTTAAGTTAAAATAATCTAATATAATTAATCAAAAAAAAAAAAATTCACATAAAAAATTCCAATTTCTTGTGTGCAAACTAATGCATTTTGCTGTTAAAAAATGGCAGTGGCCATGTATTGAAAGAACAATAGCCAAAAAATAAATTGTATAAGCTAAAACAAATATTATATATAGAATTCGCAAAATAAACTCTTAACAAGCTTTGCAAAATATCCCCAATCCCAGACTGGTTTCTGCTACTGGTATCCTCAGTGAGGTGCTAGGATATTCAAGCATTAGAGTTAAAATACCGGGATAAGCCCCGCACTTTATCTAATGTATAATTATTAAGTAGAAAATCTGAAATTTTCAGACATCCATGTCTTCCAACCCAGCTATCTAACTTAAATAGCCATATGGAACTGAACTAAGTTCAGATACATCATATATTAATAGCTTTAGCAATATAAGATCACCAAAGCAATAGCAAAAATAAAATTACAAAAAAAATCAAATCAGATGTCATATGACCTAATTTAATAAGCTTGTATTTACAAGTGTTATACACAGAGCTCGCAAAATAAGCTCTTAATAAGCTTTGCAGAATATTCCCAACCTCAGAACCGTTTCTGCTATTGGAGTCCTCAGTGAGGTGCTAGGATATTCAATCATTAGATTAAAAATACTAGGATACGCCCCGCACTTTATCTAATGTATAACTATTAAGTAGAAAATCTGAAATTTTCAGACATCTATATGTCTTTCAATCTAGCTATCTAATTTAAATAGCCATATGGGACTGAACTAAGTTCAGATGCACCATATATTAATAGCTTTAGCAATATAGTAGAAACCAGCCTGGGGTTGGGGATATTCTGCAAAGCTTATTAAGAGCTTAAATTAGGTCATGTGACATCTGACTTGATTTTTTTTTTGTAAGCTAAAACAAGACATGTATTTAGACTAAACTAATCTAATATTATAAGTGACCAAAAAAAAAAAAAAAAATACTTAGAGAAAGTTAAAATAACTTAATATTATAATTAACCAAAGAAATAAACCCCACAATAAATTGACAAAAATAGATTCTAATTTATTGTGTATAAAGTAACATAGTTTGCTATTAAAATATGGCAGTATCCACATGTTGAATAAATGTAAAAACAGCAGCTGAAAGAAAAATTGCAGAACCTAAAACAATCTAATATTATAACTAACCAAATATATATATATCCACATTATCAGAATTGATTATTAAACATCAAATGAACCGTTTTTAATCTATATAAAAAAGTTCAAATTTATTCTGATACTGTAAAACATTTTAGTTTTAAAATACAGAATAGAACAAACACATGATCTAGAGTTAACATAAAAAAGGCAGCTAAATGAAAAATTGCATAAACAAAACATATTAATTTTATAATTACTAAAAAAGAAAGCTGCAGAGATTACACTTGATCACATGATAGAGTGATATCCTTATAGGCTCTGAAAATTTAAACTCATCTATATAGCTATCTATATACTTTTCTATCTAGTAACATCAAAGCTATTTTTTCCATCAACATATGAACATGAAAATACATATTTAGAAAAACAATATTTATAGAGGGCATAACTAAAAAAATTTTAAATTTGGGAGAGTAATTTGATATTTTTTTAATATGTGTTTCTGTGTTCATTTGTTGATGGAAAAAATAACTTTGATGCTAATAGATAGAAAAGTATATAGATAGATATACAGATGGGTTTAAATTTCCAGAGCCCATAAAGATATTACTATATCATATGATCAAGTGTAAACCCTATTGCTTTGAGCCAATTATCATGTCACAAGGTCAAATGCTTTTTCTCATCTCCATTTTTTTCCTTAACTACACGTGAGAAAGGAGGCACACAACATTACTTGCTTTTTGGTAAGAAAAAATCCGATTTATTTTTTTATTAATTATAAAATATGCTTTCATTTATATAATTTGTCTTTTGACTGCTATTTTTACAATAACTCCAGCACATGTGCTTGTTCTGCTGCCTATTTTAAAATTGAAATGCTTTACAGTACCAAAATAATTTTAACTTTTTTATATAGATTAAAAATGGCCCAGTTGCTGTTTAATAATCAACTCCGATAATGTGGATTTATGGGTTGTTTTTTTTTTGGTTAATTATAATATTAGATTATTTTAGTTCACCACATTTTTTGTTTTAGCTTATGCATTTTTTCTTTTGAGTGCCAATCTTACTTTTATTTAACATGTAGTTACCAAAATATTTTAATAATAAAACACATTAGTTTATATACAATAAATTTGAATTTTTTTATGTGAATTTGTTTGTTTTTTTTTTTTTGGTTAATTATAATATGCAATTATTTTAGCTTAAGCACATTTCTTGTTTTAGCTTATGCAATTTTTCTTTCAGCTGCCACTTTTAAATTAACACCAGCACATGAGTTTGTTCTGCACTGTATTTTAAAATTAAAATGCTTTACTGTACCAGAATTTGAACATTTTTTATATAGAATAAAAACGAACCATTTGCTGCTCAATAATTATCTCTGAAAGTGTGGATTTATTTTGGGGGCAATTATAATATTAGATTAATTTAGCTTATGTAATTTTTCTTTTAGCTGCCATTCTTACATTTATTCAACATGTGGTTACTGCCATATTTTAATAGCAAAATGTGCTAGATTACACACAATAAATTGGAATCTATTTTTGCTGATTTATTGCTTTTTTTTGGGGGGGGGGGGGTTGATTAATTATAATATTAGATTATTTTAGCTTACATTGTATATTTGTTTTTTTATTTTTTGGGGTCAATTATAACATTACATTATTTTAGATTAAGCATATTTCTTGTTTTAACTTATGAAATTTTTCTTTGATATCTATTCTTATGTTATTCTAGATGTGGTTATCTCTATATTTTAATAGGAAAATGCCTTAGTTTACACACAATAAATTGGATCTATTTTGGTTGATTTATGGGGGGGGGGTAGTTATACTATTAGATTATTTTAGCTTAACTGCTTCGGTATTTTGGGCATGCCATCCGCGCATCGTTATTATTCGTTGAAGTTTGGTTTTCTTTTCGAAATTACGGAAAAACTAAGAGGACTACACATGCGTGAATACCATAATTTTCTGTGTCTTTTTTCATACTTTCTGTAGATAGTCGCCATTTTTTTCTATGACAAAAAATAAAGTTTTTATTAATTTTTTCCTGAGGAAAGTCAATTATTTTTATTAATTTTGTCTCAGTTTTTTAGATTACATGGAAACAAAACGACACAAAGAAATTAATCGGCAGCTATGGATTCAGAAACGGATTCTTTCAGCCTCGATGAATTTGAAATTCCTAACCCATTTGATTCCAATGACAGTATTACATACAGCGATCCATAGGAATACTTCACATTATCATCCAAAGAAGAAGAAACAACCACTTTGTTCCGGACAATAGCAGTAAAGCAGGCCCATCAACTAGTGCTTCTAATATGCCTTTGAATGTTACTACAGAACAGGTTTGAAGTTTTCGACTATGGGTGATTACTCTATCTTAGATTTCTTTTATATGTTATGTGTGTAAAAATTATTGAAGAAACAAATAAATACGCCACTAAGGAGAAATGTATGTGTGATTGGAAAAATGGGACAGAATGGGAATTGTCTGCCTTTTTGGGATGACATTGGAAATTTCATGTAAGGTCTATTCCAATTGAAGGACATTTGGAGTAATGATTCTACTATTAGAATCCCATATTTTGCCAATATAATAAAAAAATTCCGAACAAAAAAGTGCAAAATTTGACCATATTTATAAAAATCGACCTACTATAGAAAAATGCAATGTTAATTTCAAAGATGCATACCAGATGCACAGAGAGACTGCAGTTTTTATTGATTTCCATTTTACAAACTTAGTTATTATTTTTGTTTTACTTAGTTTTTATTGTTTTTGTTTTACTGATTACTTTTGCCAATTGGTAATACAAGATCTGGAATGATTTATCTTTTATTAATAATAACATTGAATAATATGGAATATTTAATATTTTGTATATTTATATTAGATAATGTGAACAAGTATGCTTCTCTGGAAGACATCCTGAAAGAGGTAGAATATAAACATTTTTTAATATATAAATATGTGCCTTTAGAACCTTTTTAGTAATCTTTGACTTCTCATATAAGTTGTTTTCTGTATCGGCAATGATTATTCAGTATGATGATGTTATGAACAAGATTGGTTTATCCAAAATCTAAAATCTAAATAATTTATAGAGATAAGTAATAATATCTACACTTGTTTTATTATTTTTACATTCTGATAGAATTCTAATTTTTTTTTATCTTTTATTAGGAAGAACATTTTTTCTTCCAGATGCCTTGAACATTTTCAACTGTGGCATGCAAGAAAAAAATTAAGAATTCTTATCTTCCTATTATTGCAAATTCTGAAGTTATGGATTACTCAGGTAAGACATATATATGTTTTTAAAGATAATTTTGTGAGGAATACAAAGCAATTATCACTGAAGATGTAATTTGAGTTTTACTTAATGATAAATTCCAAATTATGAACAAACAATAAAATAATTATTTTGGATGTGAAAATTTCTTTTTTTCCTTACTTTTTATATAGTTATCACTATTTATCTTATACTTATTGTTTTCCTTAGTTTTTCTAGTTTCTATCAATGTAAAATTTTTTGCTCTAACATTATTAAAACAGAAGTTATTGTGAAAATTGTGTCTCGGGTCAGTTTTTTAAAAATTCAATATGGCGCATGACACTAAACTATCTAAGCTGTGTACTTGGGTTGTTTTTTTTTGTTTTGGTCAATTATAATATTAGATTATTTTAGTTTAGGCACAATTCACGTTTTAGCTTATACAATTTTTCTTTTGTCTGCCATTCTTATGTTTATTCAATACATGGTTACCACCATATTTTAATAGCAAAATGCATTAGTTTATGCACAATAAATTGGAATCTTTTTATGTGAATTTATTGCTCTTTTTTTTTTTTTGGTTAATTATATAATATTAGATTATTTTAGTTTAAGAACATTTCTTGTTTTACCTTGCACATTTTTTTTTTCGAATAACATTTTTACATAAACCCCAAAACCTGTTCTTGTTCTGCCCCATATTATAAAATTAAAAAGCTTTACTGTACCAGAATAAATTTTTATATAGATTAAAAACAGTCCATTTATTGCTCAATTATATTAGATTATTTTAGTTTAGACACATTTCTTCTTTTAGTTTATGCAATTTTTCTTTCTGTTGCTGTTCTTATGCTTATTCAATATGTGGTTACTACAATATTTTAAAAATAAAATGTGTTAGTTTACACATAATAAATTGAAATCTTTTTATGTGGATTTTTGTTTGGTTAATTTATAATATTAAATTATTTTAGCTTAAGCACATTTGTTGTTTTAGTTTATGCAATTTTTCTTTCCATTGCCATTCCTATGTTACCCAAGGACATGGTTACAGCTATATTTTAAAAATAAAATGTGTTGGTTTACACACAATAAATAGTAATCTAAAAAGATTGTTTATTGATTAATTAGAATAGTATATTATTTTAGCTTAAGCAGATTTCTTCTTGCTTTAGTTTATGCATTTTTTCTTTCAGCTGCCATTATGTTTAGCCAAACACATAGTTCCGATATATTTTAAAAGTAAAATGCATTAGTTTATACACAATAAATTGGAATATTTTTACATGGATTAATTAGTTTCTTATAATATTCGACTATTTTATATAAGATTATTTTAAAAGTATAATAACTATTGTTAGTTAGTTAGAGAGATTGTGGTCACATGATCCCTTTCATATTTGACTGCTGCAAGTAATTTGATCTTTTTTGATCACATGATTTGTTTTTTATTTTCAACCCTGTCATTTTCTAAATTTTCTAAACTCAGCCACTTTCTAAAATTTAATATACAGTATTCAATATTTTGATTTTCTAGGAGTATTTGATTTTTGCACAGTAATTTAATCTTTTGGTCATGTGATTTTTGCTTATCATTTTTCAACTATGTCATTTTTAATTAATAGTATGTTTCATATTTTGAATTCTAGATATTTGATTTATTTTTGATTGAACATAGTTCTATAAAATTATTCTAATTTTTGATGAAAATTGCAATTTTTTAAATAATTGTCAAAATAATTGGAACAATACCATTGATAAGCCTGATGTTATCTGGTTTTATTTAGTGCTTGGCTGTGTCAGTGGTGGGTTTGGGACTCCCCTTAAAAACCAAAATGGGAACACTCTAAACCAGTATCTTTTGTTTTACTGTTTTGAATATATAATGTGTATATTTTTTCAGTTTTATTACATTCCTTGGAATATTACTTTTCTGATAACATACACCACTTGACTTTTGCATAATGCAAAGTGAAATTATTATAAAAATATGTAATACACCAGTTTCGAAAAATCCAATATAGTTGCTGCTAAAGAAAACAATTAAAACTGACCGTTAATGAATGTAATCTTTTAATATCTCATATGCAATTTCAGTATATTAATATCATTAACTAAACGTTCTTTTCTGATCCCTCTCTTTGTTTTTTGTTTTTTTAAATTAGATTTAAAGTGGCTTTTATTTCAATTACAAAATTTCCAAATTAAAATCTTAAAACAACAGTGTACTCAATTAACTCAAGATATCCTTGTATTTGTTTTTAAACAAAGTCTTCAATTAATTTATACACTGGGTATATGAGAGTATGTGTACATATAGTAGCCTGAAATTTGATAAAGTTTTATTTTTTGGTTTATAGAGATCTCAGAGACTAAATCAATTTGCATATACAATACACTATAGCTTTGCTAGGACAAAAATGTGATTCACCACTTTTCACCTACTAATCAACTTAAATGTTTTTGAAGTAGAGCAAAAAGACTGCACAATGCAGGCTCTGTTTTTAGAACAAATCATTTGTTTTATTTAACAACTAAAAGGTTTAGCTAAAAAGAAAATCAAATACTGTAAAGTAACTAATAAAGTGCCCCTGTTTTTTTCCCCCACTCACTGAAAAGATTCTTCATTCAAGCATTAGTAAGAACTTCAAGGGTGGTTTTCCATTAGATTCTAGTTCTATTTCGATTCTGAAAGTTATTCCCTCCCCCATCATTTAAATAAAACAAAATAAAAGAATTCTAACTGAATTGTTATTTCAGAACAAAGCAAACTTACACTGAACTATCAACTAATAATGTTACAAAAAAGGGTGGGAATAAAATAGAAACTCATTAAATGAGGATTAACTCCATTGAGATTAAAGGTCACATGAGCAAAACATTTTGCATCTTATTAATGCTTGAAAAATCTAGGACATTCTAATGAATATAAGAATTAGTAAATAAGTCTCCAGGTTACAAAAAAAAAAAAAAAATCCAATTACAAGATTCCAAAAAGCTAGGAAGTGTTTTTTCCACGTTTTAATAAATATCATGAGTATAAAAGCACACAGACTTAACATAACAACAGGAATTAAACAACTATGCACACTATATATGACTGTGTATATATTGTCAGTTTTCATATACAGTATAGTATATCATTTTAAGATGGATGTCTCAAAAGCTATTATCTATTTTGTGAAATAGATTTATAAACTTTGTCTAATTTTTTTATTTTTCAGATCACAGAAACTATAGTAGATGTGCAGAAAAATATTGATGGTAATATATAAAATCAAAGAACATAGAGTACTAAAATTACAAAAAGTTTTAATATAATTTTAATACAAATAATTCTAATGTCAAAGAATGCATGAATTATTCAATAATAAGAATTGGTACTGTGGTATTAGAGCTGCGACATGAAGAATTATAATCGTTTAATCATTAAATTAATTAGGTTATTAAATCAAAAACATATTTTAAAATCTACATTTAAAAAAACAATTTAACAAAAAAAAATACGAAAAGCATTAATGTGAAGAATAGTTAAAATGTATGTTTAAATCAAATAGAGTGTGTGTTTGCACGTGCATATTTTGCATAATCTATTTTAATACATTGTACAGGCTTACACCAGCATTTATATATGTAATATATGCGGGATTCGAACTCAGACTTTCCCACGACCTAAAACTCTCAGTGCCATCTTATATTGCTGACTCACCTGATCACACACATGTTGAAAAAATAAATAATCACCAATATATGTATTTCTTGCTAAACCAGCACTCATCAGTTGGTTCAGATTACCATCTCCACACATATATACAGTACTCAGCTTTATATTAAGATAACCAATCTTCATACTTTAATGAGTGCTGGTTTAACACGTATATTGGTGATTATTTATCTTTTCAACATGTGTGTGATCAGATGAGTCAGCAATATAAGATGGCACTGAGAGTTGTAGGTCGTGTAAAAGTCTGAGTTCGAATCCCGCATATATTACATATATAAATGCAGGTGTAAGCCTGTACAATGTATTAAAATAGATTATGCAAAAATATGCATGTGCAAACACACTCAATTTAATTTAAACACGCATTTTAACTATTCTTCACATTAATGCTTTTCGTATTTTTTTTTTTGTTAAATTGTTGTTGTTTTTTTAATGTAGATTTTAAAATATGTTTTTGATTTAATAACCTAATTAATTTAATGATTAAACGATTATAATTCTTCATGTCTCTAATACCACATTTGCACATAATATGAAATGAGATCTGGATGCCCAAGGAGATAACGAGTATAAAAAATTATTCATAATAAGCAAGAAACAATAAGTGGCAAAGAAATGATAAAATTTAAAGATAGTCTAGATATTTTATTTAGTAATGAAGCAATCTTTCAATACCCTTGACAAAATCAACCAACATAATCTTTCCATAATTATCAGTTGAAATGGATCTATTAAAGCTTAATTTCTGAATTATTGTTTTAAAAAAAAAATCTAAAATTTAAGGCATTGGATTGTTTACAAAAAATAAATCTATAAGCATCATTAATGCATTGACAAAATTAGTTAATACAGCAAACTACAAATAACATTTACAAATTACATATGAAATACCTCAATATATTGCGATCAGTAAAATGATACTACTTATGCAAAGAAAATAATTATTTATTGCATTATTGTTTTTATTTCAATCTTGTTCTAAGATTTGATGAATTTTTCCAGACTATAAATATGAAGGTTTACTTATTATTTTTAAATCTAAAACACACTATTTTATAATTAACATTCAAAAAGTTAAAAAGACTGCAGTAAATCCACAAGGAATAATTTTTGAAATATGAAACAGAAAAATATAGAAATCATTAAAATAAATTTAACATATTGTGCCTAATTTTTATTTTAACTTACTATATTTAAAAGTACAACTGATCTACCTTAAGAAACAATATTACAAATTAGTAAGTGATTTATCCAAATAAAGGGACTTTATAATTAATCATGCTTTAAAATATTTTTAAAATTTATGAATTTTCAATTAAAAAATAAAAACCCTCAAGCCTTCAAATTGTGGAATTAAATTCTTGAGAGGTTTGACTGAAATTAGTTTTGCATCTTAATAGATTATACATTTTAAGAATAATAGTATGCAGAATTTTGTAGTTGGAGTTTTAAAAAAAAAATCACATTTAATTTTTTCACAATTAACATGGTAAAACTATCTGCAATGAAAGGCAAGGAAATAATAGATATGTTATTTAGTGACAAAGCCAATTTTTTCACACCCATGATAAAATTCAGTCAACATAAATGTCAGATCTAGTCAGACCAATTACATTTAGTGAATGCCAAAGATATGCAATGAAAGTGAAAATGTGGCTCTCAAAAGTTTTGGAGTTTTTTGGTTTTTTTTTTACACAAATCATTGGTTTTTAAAATAGTGACAACTATGTTTTTCAATACTGCTTTAATTTATTCACAGAAATAAAAAAACTAAACAAAGAAATTGAAAATTTTCAAATCCAGATTAGATTTTGTTTTTAGATAGATGAAAAAATTCTCAGATAAATTTAAGATTTGTTCAGAAGGCATTTTTAGCAAGATAGATTTGTGAGTATCTTGATCATACAGACAAAACACAAGTGATATATGAACAAGATTTAACTCAGATGAAGATTACTAATTGTTTGGAAAAAAAAAAAAGTTACACATAATATATATTATACATTTAATTATTAAAATTCAAGTGTATTATCAATTGTTTGGGAAATCATGACATTTTAGCACAAGAGGTTTATTTGGTTAATCAAATTGTTTTTTCTTCACTTTTTTTTTAGCAGGGAATCAATACAGAATGGCAATTAATTATTTATTTCTATTACAGAGAAAACAACAACATAAAATTATAAAAATTTGCAATTAATATACAAATTATTTACCTAGAAAGGCAAGTCCTTCACACCCACCTTACATACATCTCAAAACTTTTATCCATTGCTTTAACCCTCAGACATCTTAAATATCATTGATTATTTGAAATCAATTTAGAGTGTTCTCTCTGCCAAGCAATAAATGACATTCGTTACAAAATACAATTTATATCCATAATTAAAAAATTAAAGTGCAAATTTTGTACAACTATGTTTGATCAAATCATGTGACTAAAATATACAAAATATAAAAAATGGGAGGAACGAATAAATTTCGAAATACTAAAAGCTTATTAATTTCTAAAAATACAAATTTAAAATACTTAAAGAGAAAAAGGAAATGAAAAAATAATTAAAAAAAAGAAAAGACATTAAAAAAGTAAATAAACCACATGTTGAATAAATGTAAAATTGATCAAACCAACCTTATAATTTTGAAATATAAAAAGCTTATAACTTCTAAAATACAAATTTTATTACAATATAGGCCCATAACCAGATGTTGAATAACTTAAATATTGAATAAATGTCAAAATAACCACTAAAGCATATTAATTCTACAATTATTAATAAATCACATTTTATCTTAACATTAGCCAAAAAAAATAATTGTCTAAAGTAAAGAATATTAATTTTACAATTAATAAAAAATTAATAAATCAGATTTTTTTCTTATCAAAGAGAATACTATTGTGTGCTTTATTTCTCATGTTGTTACAAAGAAAAAGATGAAGATGAGAAAAAGTTAGCATTGTTCATATGTGATCACATGATTTGAAAAATATCTATAAAAGACAAATTTTGATCTAAAATCTTAGAAGAAAAAGTAACTTCACTTGAGTAGCCAAATTTCTTCTTAGTAACTTTTTGTAAAAGACATTTTGTATGGGTAATTTAATCTCACAACAGCCTGAAATATTATTATGGCTTCAAAATCATTTTATTTTGATATCATTGCTAGTAAGAACCAATACGTTAACTTTTTAAAGCAATACGATCTCAATAATGACACGAAAAAGTCATGTACAAAGTGCGGCGACATTATGGTCAAAAAGTGAATGAAGAACTGCAAATGTAAATGGGTTTCCACTACGTGCTGTTGTGGGTGCCAGACTACCAGCTCTATTTGTGCAGGCAATCCATTTTTTTACTACACAGATGCAATTGGCTGCATTTCAAGACAGTTAATCTTATGTAAAATACTGAAACCTTTTTCTTCATAATGGATTTTCTAGTCAAAACAATGGTCTAGAAAATCTTTGGCAACTGTGGTAGATTGGTTTAATTTTTGTAAGGAAGTCAGTTCTCAGGTAGATGAGGGAACAGTTGACAGGAACGGAACAAGAACCTATTCAAATTGATGGAGTCAGGTTTGCTGACCAATGAAAGATTAACAGAAGAGGACTGCTCAGTGACAATCATCTGTCTACAAGTATTGATGCCACAGTAACTCCAATTAATAAAAAGACAGACCTTAGGCTTTTGGTTAAAAAGGGCCATGACTGTCATTACTTTTCAGTGCCAAGTAGAAATATAGAACTACATTAATTCCTATTGAGAGAATGCATGGCAGGCTCTGTCATCCATTCAGATAAGTGGCTAGTCTATATAGATCTCAATAGTAAAGAGTTTAAACATTTCACCATCGGCCACCAGCTAAACTACATAAATCCAGTGATGCGTACTCATATGCAGACTATTAAGAGATCATCGCTTGAAGCAAAAGTTAAAGTATTAAAAAAGATGAGAGGCACATCGCTAGATCTACTTCAATCCCATTTGGATTATATTTGCTGGTGGATGGATAAAAAGAATCTAGAGGAAAGATTTATTCATTAAATTTCTCCAAGATGCTAATGCTATCTACTGGTGTTAAAAACCTTTTATATTTGAAATAAACAATTTTTTATTTAAATACTTATGTTACTATTCTTTTTACTTTCTAGTGTATATATTTTGATGTGGCGGCTGCTATATGGACCTACTCCAGCACTCATCTCCTTGAGTAATTAAAACTACTTGCATATATAGTATTTTAAATTAATAAAATCTGTAAATATTTTTTTAAACATGTTTCGGTGTTCAGATGTTGAAGATAAAAGTAACTTGGATGTTAATAGACAGAAAATAATTTAAATAGATATATAGATTTGCATCAATTTCAAAAGCCCATAAGGCCCTCACATGATCAAGTGTCCATGTCAGGAGATCAAATGTGAACAACGCTTATTTTTTATTTCCATTTTTTTTTCTAACTACATGTACTAAATGAAACATGCAACATTGTAGTTTCTTTCTGATAAGAAAAAATCCAATTAATTGTACAATTAATATGCTTTATTTCAGCCAATTTCTCTTTCAGCTGCGGTATTTTAGAAGTTATAAGTTTTTAATATTATTTCAACATTTGTTTATAGTTATATATCATAATAAAATTGTATGTTAGAAGTTATAAGCTTTTAATAATTCGAAATTATAAACTTGCTTTGATCAATTTTACATTATTTCAACATGTGGATATAGGCATATACTGTAATAAAATTCATATTATAATAAAATTCATATTTTAAAAGTTATAAGCTTTTAGTTTGATCAATTTTACATTATTACAACATGTGGCTAAAGGCATATATTGTAATAAAATTAGTATTTTAGAAGTTATAAGCTTTTAGTATTTAGGAATTATAAGTTTGGTTAGATCAAACTTCGGCATTTTTTTGGACGATATTCTGTATTGTCAAAAACATCCTTCCCCTTCCCTGCATACTTTGGCACTTCGTGCCATCATTATAATAAAATTCATATTTTAGAAATTATAAGCTTTTAGTATTTCAAAATTATAAGCTTGATTTGATTAATTTTACATTATTTCAGCATGTGGCTGGTTATAAGCATATGTTGTAATAAAATTTGTATTTTAGAAGTAATAGGCTTTTAGTATTTCCAAATTATAAGCTTGGTTTGATCGGACCGATTTAGAATGTGCTCCCTGCCATTTTAAATTCTAAGGACCATCCAAAACTGCTGACACATTCAAATGACCCCATTTGGATTATTCAATGTCATTTAGCACTTCAATGGGTCAGCGGTGGTTTTGGATGGCCTTAGAATTCAAAATAGCATTAGCACCAACTATATTTTTTCCCTTCTCTTAAACTTTTATACTTCAGATACTTCCAATTATTTCCTTATAAATTCATTTGCCTAATACAATTTCTTCCACTTTATATAATTTATTCAATACTTCAACATTAAAAAGCTTATTTTTCTAATTTACCTATTCTTTTCTTCTCTAAATCCACAACTCAAAACCCATCAATCTTTTCATATCTTTTTTTTTAATCATTCAAATCTCTGCTCCATAAAAAGATCCAATAAAGTATTTAAGAAACCCTTTTCCTTAATTTCAAGTTCAATGGATTATAAATAATTCATGAAAAGAATTATTTAGCCAATGCAATCCTTATTCTACTATCTGTGAGTCTATTTCCATAAGATAATCAACTTCTGAAATATTTAAAGCATTATCTGTTCTAAATGTTTTTGCTTAACTATCCTATTTAAACTTTTATCATCTTCATCAGAAACCATTTCTTTAGATAAACTTTCTATAAAAACTTAGAATAAAATATTTATTTAATTACCATGTTTTTGTTTAACCTATTTTGATTATAAATCTATACTTGTTTAGCATGTAACTTTTATGTGAGGATTCACCATAGTAATTGTCATCAATATGTATCCCCTATTTTGATTTACAACTAATTATTTGCTACAACTATCACAAAAAAAATTTTTTCCCCAATTTTTTTTGGGTGGCCATTTTGAAAATGACAGTCATCTTATGTCATATGATAATGACTTTATATTATCCAAAAGAAAGGTGGGGGCATGCTAAAAATGTACAATACAGAGTTTATTTGTTATACATAATACAGTATACAATATTATAGAGTATTTTCATTATAAAATTTAAATATGATTAATATACAATACTTTAATTTTCATCCAGTGTCCTTGAAAGACAATGAATATATTAATTAATGACACATTTAAAATAAAGTTTAATGACTAGAAAAGTAAAAAAAAAAAAGTGCTTCATTCAATGCAATAAATAATCAAAAGCCTATTTTGATGACGTACAATAATATTATATTTTTGAATGTGTACATTAGCTTAAAAATTATAGATATATTCATTTTTATAGATTAAAATTCTTATTAATGATATTTTGCTTGCGTCAAAAATTACAATCACCATATAATAATTGTAAAATTTAGCTACCGTAATTGTAAATTATTTTGAAAAAAAAAAAAGAATTTAAATATTATGCAATCAAAGTCACTAAATATAAGTATAACTATACACAGTTTTTGCTTAATTTTAAATCACAATATTGTAATCTGTTTCAGAGATATTCAAGTCAAAACAGGTATTATTAAAAACATAAAAAGATATAGTATCGAAAAAGAAATACAAATTTCATTCAATGAAAAACTAAAAGAAAGTTTTGATCATATACTATACTATTAATAATTAATTTTAAATTGTGTATTGTATTAGCTGAAATATTCAGTCAACTAATTTTGAATTACAATTTTCTAGTCAAATTAAAACTGCTATTATCATTAATCTGAAGCATTTTCAGTAAAAAAAAAAAGGAAATGATTTTATGAATTATGCAACGAATAATCTATTTTATATGATCAAATACTACTAATTCTAAATTAAAAAATATTTATTTGGTAGATTTTAAATCATTATGTCAGAAATTGTTTCAAACATATGCAAGACAATAATGGCATTATAGCAAACTTAAAAAATTATGGTATTAAAAAAAATAATTCAGCATAAAAATAAATTTTGGTCGTATATTATTGATAATTAATTTCATATTGTGTACTGATATATATTAATTAAAATATTCAATCAAATCATGAGTGCTTGTTATTGTAAATTTCAGTCTAATCAAAATGCTTATTACCACAAACATATTTTCTATAATAAAAAAAAAAAAAATGGGAAGGAGGGAGATGATTTTATCATCATGCATTTAATAATAAATTTTATATGATGAAAATGCAATACAAATAAATTGAAAAAGTTTCATGCTTTTATTTAAATGACCAGTATTCCTGCCATTACAACGTATTGTAATATTCAAAAAATTGCAGTCAATTCAAGAAAATAACTGTGTACAATAAAATGTAATATTTCATGCCATTTTAAAAAAAAGACCTATGTAGTGTATTTGTATATGAAGTGCTGTTTATTTAGATCTGCATGGTACATACTGTAAAAAAGTCTTAAATATTTATTACAATATGAAACATTAGATACATTTTCTTCTTTTGTAATATATCAGAATTTTAATTTTTTTCCAAAATTAATTACTTTAGGTTGTGGTAATCAGTAAATTCTATAAATAGTTGATAAATAACAAGTCTTTATGGTCACAACAGTATAGTTAATGAAATATTACTATCACTGCTTTTTAAATGCTAAATAATTATTCATAAATAATATAAAAACTATGAATTTTTAAAAAAAATGAAATTTCAATGGGGATTTTTTTTCCAATGATATGATTAACAATTTTGTGGAAAAATACAAAAAATTGTTAATAGTGAGCTTACTCTCTTTTTCTCAGTCCATTTTATTGTACATTTGCCCAGTGAAATCAAACACTTTTTCCTAGCAATATTGAATTGTTTTAAAAAGTTTATAGCTATATACATTTTCAACAGGGATCATAGCATCAAGTAACACCACTGAACCACATCACTGCTTTAACCTATATATCAAAGAATCATCACAACCTTCAAGATGAACTAACTTTAACACTAATGCAGCATTTTGTTGATACTCTGGATAAAGACACCGATAAGAAATTGATGATCACAATATAGAAGCGCTTTTGCAATCACACACACACAAAATTAACTAATGAGAAATTAATGCGACTGGCTGAAGAAAAGAAATATAATAAAAAAAAAAAAATCAATAAACCTGTAGAGAAGCCGTGAATCACATTTTCGAAAAATTTGTCCTGATTTAGGATGCTCCATCAAATTAAAAAATACTTTAAGTCAATAAGTATACACGTGTATAAAAAGAAAATCAAAGAAGCAAGTCAACCATTCATTCAAAACTTTTTCCTTAGAATCATCAACACTGGTGTATCTCCCAAAAAAAGAAAAGAAAACAAGACTATTAAAGGATTTAATAGGTTGATCAGCTGTAGCATGTCATATGCTTGTGGCAACTGATTCATTGAAATTTTTTCTTTTTAATGTGTGAAAACTATAAGCATGACATCAACAGAAATCCCTGCATTTGTTGCTGCTTAATTCCCTCTTTAAAATGGTGTATCACAATTTGAAATTGGATAAAATTTGAATTTTTTATGAATATTTTTATTAATAAGTGCATTTAATTTTTTTCTCTTCTGGTCAGTTTACTAGATTACCCGAAGACAACAAAGGCAGGATTGCTTTATTGGCCAGATTAATTAGTAAAATGGATTTAAAATACGCTGATGATTCACATTTCAAGGTCTTCAATGCGATAAAAACATAATCATGGAATATCGGTCGTAAGTATTCAATTTTAATTTTTTAATTATTTGAATAATATTTTAATTTTTTTTTTAATTATTTGATAAATGGTATAATTTATTAATATGTTTGCATTTGTATTGGTGTGTCCATGTAGTATATAAATTATATAATATTAAATCATTTATACTCTTTATTATACAATATATAAATTTGTATTCAAATATAACAAAAGTGGTTTATGTACAATATAATTTTGGGTCTCTGATCCAAGTTTAAGACAATCTTATTTTATAGACATAATGATTCTCGAAAGGTTTAATAATTTATTAATGTGTTTATATTTGTAATAGTGTATTTGTGTTTGCATTTGCACATTTGTGTTTGTATAACAAGTAATGATTTACATAGATAGAGCAGTGCAATGTAAATTTTAAGACTGATTATCAGGATTTACAAAAAGGTTGCAGTATAAAGCAATCACAAAATTTACTGGGCATAGTACCATATGAAAATATAAACCCTTAAAATCAATAAAGAGAGATTTCAAATGGTGTGTGTGTGTAGTGAGTGATAGCCACAATGTTTATGTATATACCATATGGAATTGTATGCAGGCAAAGAATGCTGTGGAGTCACTAATTTTACCACATCTTGCATTACATTATTTTCAAGTCTATAGCTAGCAAATTAACTATATGCAAATAAATCATATCTCTTTGGGACAATAAATATAACAAGATAGCATCACTGGTGTGTATAAAGAATATAAACATCACTGGTGTACGCAAAAAATATAAAATGAAGAGATGAAACTCATTTTATCATTGATACAGACAGTAGCCTACAATTTGTAGTTTTACATAGATAAGAAGCCAATTGCTATGATGACAAATGCATATCCACCTTCTGGAAATGATTTGTTTTGTACCTTTTATTAGGATGAATCTTTTTCTTATAGACACCCTTGAGATTTGTTAACTTTTGGGATACAAAATAAAAATGAAGAATTCTTATGCGACTAGTTTTGGAGATTCTATCTCAGGTATGAAGTATTATATGTGATTTGAAAGATACTTTTGTGAGGAATACAAAGAAATTATCAATGAAAATGTAATTTAAACTTAATTAATGATAAATTAGAAATTATGAACAAACAATAAAGTAATAATTATGTCGGATGTTGAAACTTCTTTTTTTCTTTTTTTTAAAAAAAATGGTAATCACTATTTGTCTTAGTCTTATTGTTTTCCTTAGTTTTTCTAGTTTCTATCAATATAAAGTTTTTTGTTCTAACATTACTAAAACTGAAGTTATTGTGAAAATTGTGTCTCAAGTCAGCTTTTTAAAAAATTCAATATGGCGCGCCAGGATAATCACTATTAAGAGCTGCAATAAAGTAAACTGATACAAAAAAGCAGCAATTAACCAATAAATTTTCAGCTAAAAAAGTATATGAAGATACAAAGGAATATGAAAATATATAACAATAATCTATTAATAAGAATTGAATATCTAGTTTTGTAAAATGATATGAAAGATTTAAAAATGAAAAAAGAAGATATAATTATAATTAGCATAGAAGAAAATAAAAATCTCAATAGTATAAAAAAATGATGAAAGAGATTTAGTAATGATATAAGAAAATAAATTATAATTAGAATAGAAGAGAATAAAAATCTCAACAGCATAAAACATCTTAATATTGAAAGAGAAATTATTTCTGCAATAAAGAGAAAAGATGGAACTATTACTAAAAAAACGGTTGAACATCAAACATCATGAGAGAATTATATAAAGAATTATGTAGTTATAAAAAACAAAAAATAGAATCCCTTACAATTACAACATCTTCTGAATTGCCCAGCATTTTAAAATGAAAATGAGACATGAAATTATATCTATGAAGAAGAAAAAGCTCCAGGTTATGATGAGATTATAGTCAATATCTTAAAAAAAGCAAGTAAAAAAACAAAAATTGTTGGCAAAGTTACATATCAAATTTTGAAGTGATAAAGATTTACCATACAAAATTTTTACTGAGATATACAGTAAACTTTGGATTTTAACCAACCAAAAGAACAAACAAAATGATTTTAGCACAGTGGATTACTTCCAAGTATTGGAAGAAGTTATAGAAAAAACCAATGAATAGGATATTTTGAAGATTTTATCAAAATGCAACAGTAATGACTGTATTATATATTGATATTGAGATGATCAATATTGAGAAAGATATACAACAGTGTGACTTCATATTCCTAAAACATTTTACAGCAGTTATTTTATAAGAAGTATTTTGTGCATTAAAGTGAAAAATTAAGGAAATAAAAGTGGAGATTATTTATGTCATACTTTGTAGATGATGTGGTTGTTTTTACAAATAATATTTCAGAGCTTCGGAAATTTGCAAGAGGTATCAGATGAAAGTAAGAAAGTAGGACCAAAGATAAAAGCTAGAAAGACTAAAATAATATTCAAAAGAAAATAAAGATTGAAAATTATGAATTAGAAGAAGTTAACAACTACAAATATCTCGGTCAAATTATTAATATAAAGTGAAACATAATGGATTATAGAATTAAACTCGGGCAGAGTGCTTTTGGTGTAAATAACAATATTAAAAGGAAATATGCCTATTTGTTTAAAAATAATTTAGCACTTAACAGAAGAGCAATACAGAGACTTCAGAAAATGTTAGGAATAATGAGACAGTATTGAAATAAAATACATGAGTGAGAGAACAAACTGACATCACTGAAAGAATTAAACGAGTGAAATGGAAATGTACTGAACATATTACTAGAAGAATCGATAAAATATGGACTCTTGAAATCTTAAAGCAGATTTCAAAAGGTTATAAAAAAACTTAAGAGACCATAAGTAAGATGGATGGATAAAATAAGAAAATCTTCTGGCATGATGTAGCAAGTTAGAGGTAAAAAAAAAAACTGGATTAAACTTGGAGATATCCTTATACTTCAGTGGACTGATAATGATACAAAATAATTGCTTGAATTGATTACTGATTGGATATTAAATAATTGTATTAATGATTTAATTTTGATGTATAAAAGAAAAAAACAAAAAGCAATGGCAACCTATTTTTTTCTATATCTAAAAGAACTTAATTTTTAAAAAAAAAAAAACAGAAAATTATTTTTCCAATCATAAATCAAATTCAGTTTTGCTTGAAGACAAACTAAAACATGCAATTTGCAAAAAAAAAAAAAAAAGAGGACTATTATTGATTTTTTGTTACACACATTTATTGCAAGAACTACTTATACTTAGTTAATAAAAATACTATTAAAAAATATTAATCTATTTTATTTATTTATTAAAAATTCCTGATATTTATAATATTTTTAAAATATTATTAAAAATAATAACACTAAAAAAAGCTTTGTTTTAGTTTTTAAACTATTTTATATTGAATTATTCAATTATTATTTTTTAAATCAGCAAAAAGATATAATTTTAAAAAGTTTTTAAATTTTATAATAGCACTTTGGCTAGAAAGATTGATATGAAGAGCTGAAATAACTTGTCAAAAATTAGTGCTTGATTCTTTCAAAAAAAGAATATAAATACAACATAAAATCAAAGTCAACATTTTAATATTAATTAAAAGTATTACAGTTAATTAGAATAAACCTCTTAGGTAGTACTCACACATTATTGCCTTCTTCCTCATATTTTACATAATTTTCAAATACAAATTCCCCCCCCCCTCCCAACCCCCATATCTTTTTTTTTTCTTAACACTAGTTCTCAGTTAAGTATGATTACAAAAAAAAAAACTATAAGACATTTTTTTTTGGTAACCAGAATAGATTAACCATATTTAAAAACATATGTATGATGTGCACATACGAACAGGAATAATGTTAATCCAGCATATAGCTTTATTAAACCTGAGTTTTTAAAAAAAAAATTTTTTTTTTTGCTGTCTTAATTTCTGTCAAATATTTATAAAATAAATATGATGACATACACTTATACCAGTTTTAACATCTGGATGATTTAAAATGCTTAAAGAATACCTATTGGGTCTTTGACAGTTATTTTCTAATTATAATATCAAGAATTTGGGAAAAGACTGCAAGAGAGTAAAAAAAAATGACTTAAGGATATTCATTAATTTTCTCAATGACATATACAACATTGATTGTCTTAAGATTTTTTTTTTTTGTCAAGTCATGGGTAAAGAAAAATAAAATTTAATCAGAACTATTGCTTAAAAATTAAATTCAATTCAAAACTTAAAAATGTTACTCTTACAAAGTCTACACCCACAAGGTGAAATGCTGTTTTACAAAACATTTTTTGTGGTTGCTACAACTTTGAAAATACATACAGATTTATTTTTTACACTGGTGGTAAAGTGGCATTAACATATCTGGTAATATATACTTAATTATCTTTCAAATATATTTCCTACATATGGATACTTTTGAATGACCTATATTATATACTCATAAGCTATAAGTATGTGTATGGTATAGATATATATGTTAAAAATCTCTATCCAAGCATAAATGAAGTAAATTGGTAGTAAGATATAATGATGAATATACTTGATCACTATCATGGTATTTTGGCAATTCTAGACATATTTAAACAGTATGTATTGAGTGTATTATATCATTGAAATATTCATATATTATATGATTAGACTTACAAATATTGACAACTGATTTTAAAAGTAGCTACAAAACTAATCCTAAGAAGATATATCTGCACTCACCATGAAGAGGCTGCATAATACAATTATATATTTTTATTTTATGGTCAGTACATTGACATTTATGTGTACCAGCCAGATTATTTTGCGAACTTTATCCTATAATTAAAGATTAGCTAAAAGACCATTTTCGTGACAATATTGGATGATCAACTATGTTGGCAATGAGATAACTACTAAAAAAAAATATTAAGAATCCTTGAAAAATCCTCAACTTCCTAAAAAAATTTAAACCTACTTATTTAAATGCCAATTTATGAACATAGAATTCATATGTATTAACCATCTCAACTTTAAGAAGTATAGCTATAACTACATAAGATGTTATAATTACAAATATCTGACAAAAAATAAAACGAAGAAAAATAGCATGATTCAGTGTTATAAATCAAAATGGCATCATATTATTCAGTTTGCTCTCATTTAATATGATATAAACAAATATAATCCACTCTATAACATTAATAATCTGAATATATTTTTATGTAAGCATGAATAATCAATGAACATGAGATATTTTCAACTAGACTCTGCTAGAGAAAAGCATTAGACTGCATCCACCTATCCAGCAGCCATTTTTATTCTATTTTATTCTAGTTAATGATTTAAAAATTCAAAAAACCTAGTTTTGAATTCAAGCTAAACTGCTTGCATAAATATATATTCTGATATTATATTAACAACCACAATGAAACTGTGAACAATGCAAATTTTGTTTCAAGCTCCATACTATATAAATTGTATATAATATGTAATAGCTCACATTTTATTGATAAACTTTGATTAGAATAGAATACATATTGTTTATTGAACTAAAAGTGTACAATATTTTTAATATGCACATATATACAACACAGATGATTTTTTATATATATAGATTGTATACATAAATTAAGATTATAGTGTAAACAAAATTTTAAATAAGTTATTAATAATAATACAAGGACATCTTTATATATATTATTGGGTACAGGTTCATTCATTCATTCCCAATCTCTTTATCAATAAACTATTGATTTCTCTGATTGTGTTGATGTTTTTAAATTAGTATCAACTTTTAGTATCTTCTAACATTTTGTAAACTTTTAGCATTATGCTTAAAAATGTTTTATTACACAAAATACTACACATCAAATTTAGAAAAGATAATAAAGGAAGAATAAAATGTATGTGCTCTCAGCATAACCTGAGGGGCTTCGAGATATAATGGAAAACAAATTTACAAATTTTTTTATTTTTTTTTTAACATGATCACAATTATTGTTTGCACATTGTAAAATGTATTAAATTTGCAAATTTTAATTTTTACTTTGTTTATTTGCATTTTTTGCTTGTTTTACATTTTTTATTGGATAATATATAATTGAAAATGTGTTCTCTGATACAATGTAGTTCACAGTTTCACTGCAAAGATTTTATTTAGAAATCTCAGATGTTTGAAATTTTAAGTTTATAAAATATTCGTTGTTTTCACAATTTTTTTTGTATGCAATAAAATAAATGCATATATATTTTTAAAAAAATTTTAACACTATGCCTTTTATTTTGATATTTCTTAAAAGTTTTAATTGATTAACAATCTTCTTCAAAGAAGTAATTGATAAATGTAATATATTGATGATGATAACAAAAATGATAAGAAGGAGGAGGAAGAGGATGATGATGATGACTATCAAACAAACAAAATGTAAAAAAAAAAACAATAGTAAATGACATATACAGTTTTTAAAAAGTCCAAAAGAAAAACTTCAGTTTGAATAGTTTAATAAAAGTAAAGGATGTTGGACAGATATGTGTTCTTTATTATTGACAAAGGCCATTAGCCAAAATTAACCTTGATCATTCAGTGTCAAATTATTCAATCAAAAAACCTGACTGTATTCAATTTTTTCAAATGTGATTCAACAAACAAACTGCCAGCAATTGCAGAAAAACCCAAAATTTTCATATATTTATCTGATGTAGTTTTTCTATAGCTGTTTAAAGTCTCCAGGAATTACAATTTTATATTCATGTGCAAAGAAATGATAGCTTAAGATAAAATTGTAACTTTTTTAAAATAAGATTTCATGAAATATGCAATATAGTTAGATTTGATCGTTTTTAATTTTAAAGTTATTTCCTAAAGTTTTTAATCTTGAATTTCTTAAAACCCTAAATTTTAAAAATTGTGAAGGGGGTAAAAAAACTCAAAAGCATATGTACTTTGGTATCATTTATAAAAAGCTTCATACCAGTATCATATTTTTTATTATTTGGAAAACATTATTCAAACAGAAAAACGAAATCTGTAAAAAACAAATTGAAACTTTTATGTCAAATTTTCATTTACTTTGGAAAAAGATCATTTCCATTTTAATCAAAAACTAATGCTATTATACTATTGTAGCAAAGTAAGCTAAATAAATTAACTTGGGATGGGGGTGGGTGAGGAGCTTGGAAAAAGAACAAAACCTTTTGAAATATAACATATAATAAATCATTTTTTCTTCACATAATTCTTGTTTAAAATATTTTAACATTAAAAACAATCTTAAAGAATTATATACAAATATACTGTATAAACAATCTCAACAGTCCTTTAAAAGAACATTTAAGTGCAATCAATAAGACACTTGGAATTTAGCAGGGTAAGAATTTGGGATACAGAGATTTACTTGGATACATAAAGAGAAAAACAGAATTTTTAAGGTAGAAGAATTGCACTCCAATATTTCAGTTGTCTTATTCTTAGCCAAAACTGCTTCCAACACCAATGAATATTCTATTTGCATGTTATGTACCCTTTTAGTTCTGATTGGAAATATGTTTCTAAATTTTTAATAAATAAAAATATTAAAAAAGTTGTTATGATTCCTAAATCTCTGAAAATACCTTACTGTCTAATAATGGATTTTCATTTAAAAAACATTTTTCAAATAATTTTATGGAGAAAAAAATTTCACAAAATTAATATTAGTCTTACTTCACAAAAACTGCTGAAAAGAAATTGTCTAGACAGGGTAGCTGGAGAATTGTCTTTCATGGTTTTCTCCAAACCTTCACTTACCCCTTTCTTCCGAATTGCCCGGAATTTTGAATGAGGAAGTGAGACATGCAATTAAATTTATGAAGAAAGGGAAGGCTCCAGGTAATGATGGAATTATAATTGATATATTAAAAGAAGCAGGTGAAGAAATAGAAATTTTTTTAGCAAAGTTATATACCAAATATATAAATGATAAAGATGTACCAGATGATTAGAAGATTGCAGTATTAATATTAATATTTAAAAAAGGTGATAAAGAAGATATTAGAAATTACAGATCTATCAGTCTTATATCAGTTTTATACAAAATTTTTACTAAGATAATTACAACTCATCTACAGAAAACACAGGATTTCCACCAACCAAGAGAACAAGCTGGATTTAAAAATGGTTTTAGTACAGTAAATCATATCCAGGTATTGAGAGAAGTTATAGAAAGGACAAATGAATATGAGTTGCCATTATGCTTAGGATTTGTAGATTATGAAAAGGCATTTGATTCTATAAACATTTCTTCAGTGATTAAAGCATTGGATCATCAAGGTGTAGATCCAGGGTATTGTCATATTTTAAAGAATATTTATAAAAATGCAACAGCAACAATTAGATTACATAATGGTAGTAGGAAAATCAACATTGAAAAGGGTGTAAGACAGGGTGACTCCATATCTCCAAACTTTTTACAGCAGTGCTGCAAGAAGTATTTTGTGCATTAAAATGGGAAGCTAAAGGAGTGAAAGTAAACGGAGATTATTTAAGTCATTTAGATTTTGCAGATGATGTAGTTGTTTTTGGAAATAATGCTTTAGAGCTACAGGAAATGTTGCAGGAGTTATCAGATGAAAGTAGGACTAAAGATAAATGTTAAAAAGACTAAAGTAATGATTAATAGATTTTCTCAAAATATGAAAATAAAGATTGATTATGATGAGTTATAAGAAGTTAACAGTTACAAATACCTTGGTCAGATTATTAATACAGATGGAAACATAATGGATGAAATTAATCATAGAATTAAACTTGGTTGGAGTGCTTTTGGTAGAAATAACTTGATACTAAAAGGAAATATGCCTATGTGTTTGAAAAGGAAAGTTTTTAATAAATGTGTTTTGCCAGTTCTTACTTATGGATCTCAGACTTGGACACTTAATAGAAGAGCAATACAGAGACTTCAGACCACTCAAAGAAGTATGGAGAGAAGCATGTTGGGAGTAACAAGAAGAGATCGAAAACGCAATGTATGGGTAAGAGAACAAACAAATGTTACTGACCTCATTGAAAAAATTAAAAGACTGAAGTGGAGTTGGGCTGGACATATTGTTAGAAGAGATGATAATAGATGGACAATTGAAATTTTAAACTGGATTCCAAGAGATTATAAAAGACCCAGAAAGAGACCACATGTGAGATGGATGGATGAAATAAGAAAGTGTGCATGGGTGATGCGGAGAAGAGAAGCTCAAGATAGGAAAAGATGGATTGAACTTGGAGAGACCTTCATCCTACAGTGGATTGATAATGGTTGTTGATGATGATGATGATGATATATATATATATTAAAATATAATCCTTGTGATTCCATAGTACAAAACAGTCCTCAACTGAAGCCAAATAGTATTTTTTTAAAAATAATTAAAACTTAGATTTGTAAGAAATTCAAGATAAAATATTTTAAAAATTAAAACATTTCTAAGAACATTGTATGTAATATAAAAGGCTAAAAAATAAGCTACAATTTGTTAATTTCCATAGTCCTTTATCTTAATTCTAGCTTGAATATTCTTTCTTTGTAAAATTGCAATTTTCTACAGAGTTTAAACAATTGTAACTATAAAATATTGCATCCAGTAAAAAAATTCAGTTTTTACTACCAAATTTGAAAAAAAAAATTAAAATGGTCAGCTTCAAAATTATTAAAATATAAGATCACATGGAATAACCTATGCAATTAACATTGCCATCTGGACTTTTTATGCCACATGAGTATATCTTTAAAAAAAAAAAAGTATGGCTTCTCCATTGGACTATATTTGAATAAGTTTACAACACTAATTTTAATAATTTTTTTCTGACTAAAAAACAATGGTTTATACACATAATGCTACTATACAAAACTAGATTACATTTCTATATGCAGACATATTTGTAAATAAAGAATAATCACTTTTGATTATATTTTATTCAACTTTCCACATTTTTTTTCTTTTTTTAAATTTAGAACATAACCTATTAGAAAGTTGCAAAATCAATTTAATGGGTGCACTTTATAGTTTTGCAGTTTGACTTTAATAATATATTTTTCTTCTTATTAATATTTTAACACATGATCAAAACACATACTGTTCATCTAAACCTTTTTCAAAACATGCCATATATGTGTGTATATATATATACACACCATAATAATAATGTTATGTATTTATGGTTTTAACTTCAATTATAATAATGTAAAAATATTGCAAATTGAAAAACAACAAAAGGAAAATAAAGGAATTTATGCTAATATACAAATGCAAACAATATTTAATTAATAGATAGGCAGCAAATGTTAAAATCACGGAATTGTGAGAAGGTTAGCCTTTCAAAATGTTAGTTGACAAAGACTATGAGGATTGTCGAAAGAGCTCCTATTGTCGAAAGAGCTCTTAAGTGGATAAAATTTTTCAAGTTGTATTTTACATATATCTAATTACTATATTTATAAATATTCAATTCGTATATTGATTTGAAGAAATACAGACATCGAATTATAATATTGTTACACCTATATATAGGAGTATTTAAGTATACTAAATTCTCTGTCTAAGATTGATAAAGTAGCTAGATAACAAAATACTATATTCAAAAAATAACATTTGATATCAGTAGTTAGTTTGTCATTACTTAGAATACAATTTATTTTATCATTTCAATTTTAAAGTTTATATTATATTATTATAATGCAAAATAGATGTTATATTACAATGAAAACATATAAAATATTCTCTATCCCAAAACTTTACTATATAAAATATGATAAAAACCTTTTACTATCTTATTTATATAACAAAATCAATATTCATCATTATCAAATATTCTCTATCCCAAAACAGATGACAGGACTATAATATAAAATAAAACATTAAGGGTTACTTATCTATTTTGTTTCAACATAGTTATTTCTTAATATGGTTTATTTCTTCTTTTATTTATATTGGTAACCATTTTTTTACATTATTTACAGCTTCCTTTACAGACTTCACCATAAGAAACTTATTTCTATATAATTTTTTTTTCTTTTTCTCAACAATAAAGTTTTTTGCTCTGATTCTAAACTTACAAATTTGTTATTTCTACCATTATTTATTCCATTCTTTTCTATTGTAAAATAATACATTTACAATGTCTAAATATTGATTTTATTCGCTAAAAGATTTCATGTTTTCATAAAAGAGAAGCCATTGAGTTTTTCTATAAGATTCACAAGAAATAACCACCCGATATGATATCCCAAGTTTGATCATATTTGGTATATATTGTGCCATTACAATTTAGTCATTAGCTAAATTTATAGTAATGTGCATGTAAGAAAATGTAAAACAAAAATCATCATCACATTTTTATATAAAAAGGAAGCTGTAGGGCATCCAAGTTTAAACCCTACAAGATCAAGTTTTAAAAGCTTAAGACAGAGAGAGAGAGAGAGTGGGCAACAGTTACACATTTAATAGTAATTTTTTGTTAAAAAATAAAGTTATAATGCATATGTATAGGCAGTGGGTGTTATAAAAGCTATTTAGTTAGTCACTTTTAAATTACACATATTAACTTTATTTAAAACTAACCTACACTTGCTAAATTTTAATATCTTATTCTGTTTCTGTTTTTGCTTTTCTATAATTGTAATTTGGATTTAAAAGCTAAGGATTTAATTTTAAATATTAGGGTTATAATTACTAAGCTAGCAATTAGATTATTTTAATGTCAGTTTATAAATAATTTGAATGAGTGTGTGTGTACATTGCATACAGAAACTACATTTTTATTTATTAAATATTGAAAGAAAAATGAGAAAATCTGTTAAATTATATTTTCATTTAACATTTTGTACTATAAGGGTTGTTTTTCTGTTAAAATTTAGAGATGATGTGAGAAGTCTAGTTTTAAAAATGTCTCATCTTGAGATCAAAAGAAAGAAGCTCAAATTTGAGATGTTACATGGGTGTAAAAAAGGATTAAGTCTATTTTTTCCTTCAAAACAAAAGTTTGTCTGAAAACCAGGTGTATGATTTTTTTTTTAATGTTCCTAAAAAAAGATTGCACTCTCCAGCTAAAAACGAATTGGTCAAAAATAGAAATAAAAATCGGATATAAAAGCAGTCTGGAAAAATCAGTGGATATTATTATAGAGAGACTTTTTAAAAATTATTGAAACTAAAGCAGACAAACATTTTTAGTTCTGCTAGATAACCTTTTTTTTTTTTAAAATCATTTTTTTATATCAAGTTTTGAATGTTGAAAATATAAGGATGTCGGGCTAAGAAAAATTAATATATATCTCGTCTGTTGACCAGACCATCCAGCCAGCACATCATGTAGGAAAGAAAAGATGTCTTGTCTGAAAAATAATATTCTACACCTTTCAACTGACCGAGAGAAAAAGATGTTTTTAAATAGAAAGAAGAAAACATTCACCTGAATTTGGAGGCGATCAGAAAAAAGTAATCTACTGATAAATATTAAATTATCAAGTCCAATTAATTGTTCCAGTAACTGAGTTTAAATCCAAGCAAAATTATAAATGTGAAAACAACTGCTATACTTCACCCACTAAAAGAATCATGCTTGACAAGAAGAGAAGAAAAGTTAATATAATGATTTTCAAATTGTCCACTAAAGCAAATAACCTCAATAGAATCATCATCATCAAATAATTATACACCTCAAGAAAGAGATTGCTCCAAAGAAAAATGGAAATGGTAACTGCAAAATATAGACATTGAACAAGATAAATGTGAATTATTGGAAGTCGCGGCCAAAGAATAGAACTGGTAATATAAGTTTTTCTTTTATATATTTTCTTTATAATATCAGAGACTTAGTAAAATTTTGGCAACAGAGTGGTATATTTTTGTTTAAAGAACTTTTAAAACAACCAAGATCAATTGAAACCTAGAATTTCTTAATAAAGTTAAACATAAGCCTTAATGATTTCATATGTACTAAAACTATGATTGTCTTTTAACTTAAGGTTATGAAATGTTATTAATATATAAGACATTTTTTTATTATTATTATTTTGTTTTAAATAATATTTTTGTTATTATGGGGACAAAACACGCACATACATAATATAATACTTGTTGCATATATGTAATGGTGTGTGAATGTAAAGAAAGAAAAATAGGCGGTATTACAAATATTAGATTTTGTTTTAAGTTAAAGTATAGCATTTCAGAGGGAGAAGGGAGGGGGAGAAAATAATTTAAAACTTGTTTCTAAAACTTGCTCTTTCCAATTTTACTAACATTTATTTTTGTCATTCTACTTACATGTTAGATTTATAAAGGTATGTGTGCGAAAGAGAAAAGAGAGAAAAGAGTGTTTATTTTTTTTTTTTTTGAGACATTTTCGTGTGGAGTGAAAATCATGGTCAATGTGACATCCAATTTGAAATACATTTACGGGAAAGGAGGAAGAATTTAAAAATTAATGTTATGATTTTAAAATAGTCGATTATGATTATTGTTGTTATTGTTAATATAAATTTTCATGTAGATATAGAAATTTTTATGCATATGTTGGAAATGCAGCAATAAATATTAGTTTATTCTATTAAACGAGGTGTATATATTTCATTAAGAGTAGTCTTTATTAAGTGTGATCATTCATCATCAAGATGAATATTAGCTATTTAAGTTCCAATTAGATATACTAAAATTAAGCAATAGTTATGAATTTCTTTATAAAAATTAGGTTTATGATTAGGCTTAGTCCTAAAGCTGTGGTTAACCATTATCGTTATCATTATCATTATCATCATCATCACGTTTTAATTAATGAGCTGTTTAAATGTTTAAAGGCCATAAATAAATATTGATTTCATAGTATTTAGTGATTTCTTAGTATTATTATAACCACCATCCCATCATCTATTTCATGCAAGGATGAGTGAATTGCTATCCTAAATTAATAATATAATCAAAGCTAATAAAACTTATAAAAAAATATTGAAACACATTTGTTATGTTAAGATCTAAGAAATAATTTTTGTCTAATGAATTCCACTTTAGTTTAAAGATGTTTTATGTAACCTAGGTATTTACTTAAATATTAGTGCATACAGTGCTATGGGTCTAAAATCAAAATCATACATTTTGTAAGAAATAAGGTACCAAAGGGATTCAAACCTGGTACATGGGAAAAAGTTATAAATATAACTTTGTCTAGGTCCAGCTAAACTAGTGGCGCCCTGATAGACCATATTCACTTGTTGTTCACTTAGACATGCACTTGAGATCCAACCAAGAAATGAAAGTGGATAAAATCTACTAAATGTATACATGAAAAGATATTTTATTGAGTTACTAGTGCACTCACCTCACTTGATTTCCATATACCTGAGTTATAATAGTTGTTATTAATAATTTGTTTATAATTATTGATATTGTGATATCTTGAGAAATCTAATTATAGAAATGTAGTTTAGTTTATTCCTACTCATTATTTTAATATGTATGACCTTATGGCTATATAGCTACTATCCAGGAGTATGTTTCATTTAATCCAATGACCCTTAATATAATTGATAACTCAGTCTGATCTTTTGTTTAATAGCCACTACTCAGGTTAAATAATTCTTTTCCTTTTGATATAAAATAAAAAGCTACAATTCTTTTTCGCTAAATATTTATATTTGAATCTTTTCTTAATTAAATAATATATTATAATCCTTTTGATCAACTAAATTTATGTTACAATATATAAATAAAACGTTACTTAGATTATTTTCAAAATTGATCAAAATTATCCCTGCAAATAAATATGAGATCAAAATGGCTTTGAATCAAATCTACCATATATTAAGGACATTTAGTGTTTTCCTGAAGATTTGTGATGATGGTATTTTAGTTGCATTTACATAGTGGATTATTTCCACCATCTAATACTGAGTATTGAATGTCTTTAAAAAAAAAAAAACTTTATTTAAATTTTCCAATTACATTTAACTGTTAGTAATAGAACACAGGCTTCATTCTCTTTTCTTCTTCAGGTATTGTTAGCTAGCCTGGCTAGTGACAGTTTGAATGTAATTGGAAAATTTAGATAAAGTTAAACTTTTCTAAAGGCATTAAGTACTCAATATTAGACGATAAAAATAGTCCAATACATAAATACAATTGAGGATATTTGTTTCAGCTGATGAGATTGTGTAGACTCACAATTCATTAACTGATATTTGTTACATATACAAGCAATATATTCTTCTCTAGGCACTATGCTTCTTCAGTTCTTTAAAACTCTTATCATGGGTGCTCTGGATTTTACCCAATCTAATATTAAATAAGAAAATAAAAGTTCAAAAAAATGTAATGTACAGAAAGAAAAATTTCATAAAGTTGTACTGAAAGAAACATTTTTTAAAGGAATGAATACATATCGTGTGCGATCTTGACTAAATGAAGAATACCATTCTTGAGAACAGAAGCTCCTTATTTAATTTTGAATTGAGAAAAATTAAAGAAAAAAAAAACAACTCCCCTAACCTTGAGAAATCTCAATTTACAATTAGCTGGGGGAAAAGAAAACTCCTTACAACTCTTTATTAATAGTCTGATGTTAACAATGAATGATAGTAAGATGATAAAAGAGTGAACCTAGGCAGAGTGTCTTCTACATGCTTTCTAGTGCAATGCAAAACCAACAAAATATATTACACATCTCCAAGAGATATACCTCTGACTCAGGAAAAACAAACTAATTCTGTAAAATTGAAGTATCGACAATTAAAAGGAAGCCATGAGTTGTGTATGACAGCTTCTTCACTAAGAGTAAAAGATTCATTATATTTCTCATGAGATAATATGTTGAACTATTTCCATTCATCATCATCATCAACAACAACAACCATTATCAATCCATTGCAGAATGAAGGTCTCTCCAAGTTCAATCCTTCTCCGATCTTTAGTTTCTCTTCTCCACATCACTCCTACACACTTTCTTATTTCATACATCCATCTCATATGTGGTATCTTTCTGAGTCTTTTACAATCTTTTGGAATCCAGTTTAAGATTTCAATTGTCCAACTATTATCATCTCTTCTAGTAATATGTCCAGTCCAATGCCACTTCAGTCTTTTAATTTTTTCAATGAGGTCAGTAACACCTGCTTGTTCTCTTACCCATATACTGAGTTTTCAATCTCTTCTTGTTACTCACAACATTCATCTCTCCATACTTTTTGGAGTGGTCTGAAGTATCTGTATTACTCTTCTATTAAATGTCCAACTATCAGATCCATAAGTAAGAAATGGTAAAACACCATTATTAAATACCTTCCTTTTCAAACAAATAGGCATATTTCCTTTTATAAGTTATTTCTACCAAAAGCACTCATGTTTAATTCTACGATTAATTTCATCCATTATGTTTCCATTTGTATTAATAATCTGACGAAGGTATTTGTAGCTGTTAACTTCTATTAACTCATCATAATCTTTATTTTCATATTTTGAGAAAATCCATTAAATGTTACTTTAGTCTTTTTAACATTTATCCTTAGTCTTACTTTCCTACTTTCATCTGGTAACTCCTGCAACATTTCCTGCAGCTCTAAAGCATTATTTGCGAAAACAACTATATCATCTGCAAAATCTAAATAACAAATAATCTCCATTTACTTTCACTCCTTTAGCTTCTCATTTTAATCCACAAAATACTTCTTGCAGCACTGCTGTAAACAGTTTTGGATATATGGAGTCACTCTGTCTTACACCCTTCTCAATGTTGGCTTTCCTAATATCATTATGTAATCTAATTGTTGCTGTGGCATTTTTATAAATATTCTTCAAAACATGACAATATCATGGATTTATACGTTGATGATCCAATGCTATAATCACTGAAGAATGCTTATAGAATCAAATGCCTTTTCATAATCTACAAATCCAAAGCATAATGGCAACTCTTATACATTTGTCCTTTATAACTTCTCTCAATATCTGAATATGATCCACTGTACTAAACCACTTTTAAATCCAGCTTGTTCTCTTGGTTGGTGGAAATCCAATGGTCTCTGTAGATGAGTTGTAATTACCTTGGTAAAAATTTCATATAAAACTGATAAAAGGCAGATAGGTCTGTAATTTCTAATATATTCTTTATCACCTTTTTAAAATATTAATACTGCATTCTTCCAATCATTTGGTACATCTTTATCACTTAGACATTTGGTATATGACTTTTCTAAAAAAAAATTATTTTTTCATCTGCTTTCTTTTAATATATCAATTATAATTCCATCAATACCCTGGAACCTTTCCTTTCTTCATAAATTTAATTGCATGTCTCACTTTTTCATTTAAAAGTCTGGACAATTTGGAAGATATAATAGATATAGGAGGTACTTGTTCTTCATTACTTTATAATTCTTGATAGAAGTCTTTTACCCATTTCATGATGTCATCTCTCTTTTTAGTAATAATTCCATCTTTTTTTCTTATTGCAAATATAAATTTCCTACCAATACCAAAATATTGTTTTATACACTTGAGACTTTTATTCTCTTCTACGGCTTTCCTTGCTAGTTCATAGTTATACTTTCTTATATCATTTTCAATTTTTTTCCGCACCATTTTACAAAATTCGAGATATTCAATCCTTTTTAATGCATTATTTTTGTATATCTTCATATTCCTTCTTTTCTTCATAAATTCTTTAGACTCAGTAGAAATTTTATTGGTCAATTGCTGTTTTTTTCTACCAGCTATCTTTGTTGCAGTTTTTAAATGTGTATCAGTTATTTTCTTATTAATTTCATTCAAATCTGAATCATGTCCAAAATCTACTAAATTCTAATTTAAATTTATTAGAATATTTCTGAAGATTAGGAATATAAACTGTAAATATTGTTTTCCTTAAAAAATTCTGTCTCACATGAACACGTATCTTACATCTTACTAATTGATGATCACTTCCTGTATTAAATTTATTAAAATTACAATCTTGAAATGTGTATTTTCTGTTAGTCAAAATATAATCCAATTCTGCTGTACCTTCATTCTTCCATGTCCATTTCCTTTTAACATTTTTCTCAAAAAAAAAAAAAGAATTCATAATATAAAGTTTTTCTTTTTCTGCAAAACACCACAAATCTATGTTCTCTCTCATTTCTACTACCATAACCAAAATTATCTACAGCACTTTTATATTTCATTTGTTTAATAATTCTAGCATTAAAATCTCCCATAACAATAACAATTTTAAAATGTTGTTTACTCTAATTGAAAGCATTTTGTACAATCATATAAAAATTGTCTACTACTTCATCACTATGAGAACTTGTTTGAGCATAAATCTGAATTATCTGCATTTGGTATCTGCTATTAAGTTGTATAACTAATCTTTCCACTCTGTCCAATACACCATCAACCATCACAATGTTGTTCTTCCATTTTTTATTTATAATGAATCCTATTCCACTTGTATTTCCAATATTTGTAACTTTATAGTAGAGTACATGTCAACTTTTTAAATCAATTATCTCTTCATCTTTTCTTCTAACTCCACAAAATCCAATAATGTCCCATTTAATACAAGACAGTTCTTCTTCTAATTCTTGCAATCTTCCTTCACTTGAAAGTGATCTGCAGTTGTAAATACTTAAATAAAAAGTTGTCATCAAATGGCAGCCTAGCCCCACAATCAAAGGATTCTTAGTAC
This sequence comes from Epiperipatus broadwayi, assembly GCA_028023455.1. NCBI lineage: Eukaryota > Metazoa > Onychophora > Udeonychophora > Euonychophora > Peripatidae > Epiperipatus > Epiperipatus broadwayi. The sequence continues at coordinate 11,488,894 of JAQFVV010000018.1, forward strand.
TCATCATTTACATATACATTCATTCTGCCTTATCAGGCAGCTGAGAAAAAAGACCATGGTGTTTCTTGATTTTAAACTCAGAAGTAAAAAGCCAATAAACTCACCGTGCTGGCTAATGTGTGTTGGTGAACAGCCCATCCATGTTCGTATACTATATGAATAATCACATAGTATTAACAGCTGCAATGACAAGAACATATGGAGTGGACATTAAAAATTTGCCCTGCTCGGTTCCTTTAAGGCCTCCAAGAGAAATCAAAGGGTCTCCTTTCAGTTACATGTCTAGAAAAATTTAAACTTTTTAAATACAAACAATTGTTAGTAATAACACATAAATAGACAACACGATTAGTAGATACAAAACGTTTTGAGTGACATTATTCTGTTTTCTTTAGGAGTTGCTGGCCTCATCGGATGACAATGCTAGCATAGGAGTTGAACTCACATCTTTGGATTCTTAAACATCAAATTTTAAGACAATGCTCTAACCAACTGAGCTATTCTGTCAAATGCAACAGTTAATAGAACTTATCTATCAGTGTTGGTACAAATCTTCCTTATTCATCCACTTTTCTTCTCTTTTTTTTTAAAATACTTTTTTCTAAGAGCAAGTTTGATTAAAGGCTTCCAAACATTGGGTTGGCTTATTTTCCATTGTCAAATGAGAAGCTTCTTCGTATTTTCTTCTTTGCACTGTTTCTTCTTTATTAAATATTTTTTTTATTTTCCTAGTCAAACTATATTCATTACTACAAACATGGTCCACTGCCATAGAGAAATCTGGTTTTTTTTCTCTACATAGTAAATAAGTTTTTTTTTCTCTTCTAATGATTAATTTGTGTTCTTTTAATCACTGTTCAACAGGGCAACAAGTCTCACCAATATGCTTCCTTCCACATTCTCATGGTATTTCAAAGTTGTAGTTTTTGTTTTTCAGCATTTCAAGTTTAGGCTTAGTAGAAGTTGGAATTCCTTGATATGGTTTTGGAAAGCTGTTCTAATCTTACACTAATTGCACACTTTCTTTAACTTGTCTGCCATTTCTGGATGTGTGTCTCTTTTTATTGTCTATTAAAAGTTTTTTCGTGGAGTTTGTTCTACAAGATCTTTTCATTTTGTTCTATGTAAATCTTTTCATTTTCCAAATCACTCGTTTCATAAATTTCCTTTTGTTCTGTTTTGTAATAATAGTATAATTCCATGTTTTGTGCATCCATTGTGATTGTATGTATATGCCAAGTATTTACCAGTATGTGTGTTAGATTCCTTTAAACTGTTGTTTTGACTTTGCCATAAGGAAGTTTTGTCACCAAGAACATCTAAGAAAACCAATTTTTGTTCTCATTCTGACTCTGCTGTGAATTTAATTAAAGGAGATGTGTTGTTGATGTGCATTCAGAATAGTGATCGTATCTGACTATAGAGCCATACAACATATGTGTCATCAATATAGTGAAGCCACACTTTAGGAGAAAATGGTTGTGATCTCGAGTAGCTATTAAAAGAACAAATTAATAGAAGAGAAAAATATATGTGTCTATAATAGAGACCATTTATGTACTAATGAACATATCTAACTGGAAAAATACAAAAATATTGGCTAGAGAAGAAAAATCCAAAAAAGCTGCTCATATGACAATGGCAAATAATCCCATAAGACAACCTAGTATGGCAATACATAATGTATGGAAGCCCCTACTTAACCTTGCTCTTTAAAAAAAAGTATTAAAAAAAGAGAGAGAAGTGGAGGATTTGAACTAACACATGCCTTTGACATAATAGGTCACTTGGTTAGAGTAGCCTTAAAATTCAATATTCAAGAATCTGAAGGTTTGAGTTTAATTCCTATGCTAATATTATCACTGATCATGCCAACAAGACCTGAAGAAGAGCAGAGAATAATACCACCCAAATCGTCATGTATCTATTACTCTGTTGTTTGTTTGTATGTTACTACTAAAAAAAAATTTAAACTTTTCTAGACCTTCTACATTTCAGCACCATTTGTAAAACACACCATCGTCACTAACCTTCAGGTCATAATATTTACAATTTGTTTCATGGTTAATATTTTGATATTCATGTGATCAATTGAAATTAATCTGGACCCTACTTATAAATAGCTAAATAATTATTTATAGATAAACAATGGATAACTAACTAAGTTAGTTATAGATTGCCATTTAAAAAATATTCCTAAACTTTCTTAGAAATTCTCAGCTATTGCTATGTCATGACAGCCTTTTATCAGTCATAGTGCATATTTTTTCATATATAGTATAAATATCAATACATACATATATGTTTTGTGTATAACCCAGTCAGGGATGCAAAATAATATTATTTAAACAGGCACATGACATTTTGTTTTGACCATTACTTAAAGACCTTAGGCAAATCATTAAATAAACATTTCATCTGGTGTATTTAAACAAGTTCACGCACATATTTAAAACGGTAATAAATACTGTAATTAAATTCATATCTGAAAAATCTAGTATTATTTAAGAGATAATGACAAGTCATATAATACATCACACATAATAATGAGATTAACTTTGAGAAACGAAACAGATTACAAAGATAATGTTTCAGCATAATAAATAAAAGCAAATCCATTAAGATGTTATACTTTAAAATAATTTACAAATTAGTAAAAATAACTACAAACATTCTTTATAAATGAATCAAAAAAAAATAATTCAAAAATATTTAAAAGCTCAATCTACGTATGTGTGTTAATAATATATCTAATATTAAATCACGCCATATGTGATGTGATGTGATGTATTTGGCTTCTCCTTAAACGAAGTCAAGAATATCTCAGCAATTATGCCCAGATAAACCTGTTAGCCATTTTATTCTCCATTCCCCACTCTTACGTCTTCCCATATTCTGCCCCATCCCATTTCCACAACATAATCTTTGTCAACTCTATAGCCTTTATATCTAAATCCCCCTTATCTCTTCGCAAACCCAACATAAAAACTATTGCCTCACTTTCGTATAGTCACTTTGTTCATGTCTATTCTCCCATAATTTCATTATCTGTACCCTTTCTGCTTTCAAGCATTTACATTCAATCAATAGGTGCCTAATATTTTCTATACCTTCCTTACACAATTTGCACATTAAATTATCCATGGTTTTTACATGTATATTCTCTTGTTGCTAAAGATCCCGTTCGAGCCTTAAATAATAAACTACTTTCCTTACTATTATCATAAATTAACTCGCATGCAATATTCCGTTTACTTCTATACATATTTAAACTCTTCTTACCATCCATACTAGTTCTCCATCTCTCCAACTCCTATTTTTTATTAATGCTTCTATTCTTTTATCCCATTCCTTACCACTAGAACACTCAACAATCCTCCTAACACAATCATCCCACCTTTTATACAAGTATATTGATATAAATTCTTTATCCAAATCTTCCGCATTACCTTTCTCACCCATCGTGTTACCTGTCCTTTACTCATAACCCAATTGAACACTATTTTTGCTATTCTTTTACTATCCATAACACTGCCCTCTGTGAAATATGTTCAGAGTTCATATTTCAAAATAGCCAGCCTCAAAATGATAGCATTGGGATTATTTTCATATATATATATATGCAAATCTAAAGTTTAAAATCAAGAATGACTATCAAACTCAATGGATAACTTATGATCCACTACGAAAATGATCACTGAAGCTTATACATCTTTACTGAAATAAACATGAATATCGTCGTGGTATAGTTTCTCAGTTCAGTTCCCATGGGTTTAGACAAAAGCTCATATAAAATTTTGTCATTAGCTTGAAATGGTCTAACTTGTTCATTAGCAAATTCTTAGAATCTATTTTCAGTATTTTCTGAATGAAAAAATTGTTTATATTTGCTCTTAGCCATATTATTAATCTGCTTGTTAATGTAAAATAAGAACTTATATATACCTTGATCCAAAATTATAACAGTAAATAGTTACTGAATGCATAGACATTTAGATTCAAGTTTTACATGAAAAGCCATCAAAACTGTACTAAATATACTAATCAATAAAGTTAACATTTCCAATGCAAAAGTATTGAGGAAATTTTATATAAACTAATAAGAATATGAAATGTTTTATTTAAAAAAAAAATGTACAAATTAATGTCAACATAATTGTAAAGTTTAACTTGTGGTCAAAACTTGTCATAATTTATTTAAAAAATAATATGCTGCTATTTAATACAAATTTGTGCAATTCAGTGGAAAAATATTACAAAATAATGAAGTTATAATTTGTTATTAATTTTTTAATGAACAATACAAATATGAATAATTTGTAATACAAACTAATAAATAATTATTTTTTTAAAAAATGAATTATACATTATTAGGAGCAACAAGAGGCATAGTTCATTGAGAAATTATTAACAAATTAGAGTATTATTTTGTATTATTTTTAAGTAAATTACATAAGGGTTATTCAGGAATTATTTTTTTAGTAAATCATGCAAGTTTTTATAGTATGTATTATTGTAATAGTGATATTAGTGATTACACCAATGCACATGCATTTTAAAGATAAATTATAAATGAATACTCTCACTTTTTTTTCAGACACAAGATATAATATTTTAGAAAGAATGGTATGAATCCACCCATTCTCAAACATTTATGTATGGGAAAATCTTAAGCATATGAAAATGAGTGTGTAAAAGTGTTACGCTAGGAATTAAATTTGAGTTATATTTGATGTAACCAAATTTTTTTCCTGTTAAGCAATATATAATGTCCAAATATGAAATATTATGAAAATACGATGTCCGCTCATTCAAATATTAATAGCAGCGTTTGTTTCAAATAAAAATTAATTTATTTGTTTCAAATTTGACTGAATTGGGTTTTTAAATTGCAAATTATAATAAATAAATAAAAATATTTGTATTTTTTTTAATTTATCGATTAGATTTTCAATATGGCTTTGATAGCTCTACCTAACATATTATATGGAAGATCAGTACAAGTGAATGTCTGCAAAAGATTTTAATCCAAAAATTTTAGGATGAAAAATAAATTTAAAACCGCAAAACACAAATTCAATAATGAACAAGATTAATTATGTCTGAAAGAGTAATAACACAATTATGAATTAAGAATATTTTTAGTTTATATAGGTCATAGAAACTTTTTTTGATTATTGACAAGATTCTACAAACAATAGCAAACTCTCCACTACAGCAGTGTCACCCAGTACAAGCCATAGTAATCAATGGATGCAAGAAGTTTTATGCATAAAATCTATATCTAATGCCTACTCATTCAATATTCCCAGACTAATTTGTAGTTTGTGGCTTTTATCAGTGAGAAGCTTTAGACCTAAAAGCTCAGGATATATTGCAACTTTCTAGCAGCCACCTTTTACCTTTTTATTTAACTAATTATAAGCTAGAAACTAGTCTGAGAACATTGACTGAATAGGCACTCACTAGATATGGATTTCATGCAAACCTTTTTGCATCCATTGATTACTATGTCTTACACTGGATGATACTACTATATGAAGAGCTTGCTACTGTTTTAACAACTTGTGATAGTCATGTGATATTTAGTGATTCAAGATTATACAAACTTAGCTGAGCAGCATAAATCATTTAAAATATCAGCTTTCATAATAACATTTTAAATCACTCTCTATTCATAAAATTTAACTTAACTAAATAAGTTACAATAAAAATATAGCAAGACTTTTGCATTATATTTCTTGGAAGCTGACTATATTTCTTATTTTGAATTTTTGAGTTTTATAAGTGATCAGTTTGGCTCGAGAATAAAGATTAATTGAGAATTTGGTTTGATGGGTACCAATCTAATCAGCTATCTAACATATCTTCTTTTTTTTACTGTTTTTAGAACACTGCATCTACATCAATAAATAATTCTGGGATAATTAATCGATAAATTTAAGATTCAATGTGCTTTATGTATCTAAAATCTAGATTTATAAAGAGTTTAAAAAATATCACAAAAACTAAAAGATGAAAACATTTTCCTACTGCCATGTACTAAAATAAATAATCCCCCTCCCCCCTTTAATAACATGTTAGAAATTAATTTAAAAATAAAGTTTGTGTTTTTCATTGACAAGATTCATTTAAAATATTTTATTATTATTTTTAGTTTTAATTTTATTTTTTTAAAAAAAAAAGATAAAATAAACCACACGTTCTTCATTTAGAGATCTCAGATCATCTATGATTGGTGAAAAAAAAATATTGCCATGTGCTACAATAAATAATTATTTTCCCTTTAACTTGTTAGAAATTAATTTAAAAATAAAATTTGTGTTTTTCATTGATAATATTGTTAAACTGTTTTTATTAAAAAAGTAAAACATTAGACTTGGAGGTGTTCATTTAAAATGTTTTATTTTTTTTAATTAAAAAAAAAACAAAACTTCCTTATGTTCTTCATTTAGAGACCTCAGACCATCTATGATTGGAGAAAAAAAAGATGGAGTTTAGAGCAATTTCACATTGTTCACGCACACTGTCAATAAATTGCTCATTCAAAATGAAAGTGTCAATGCCTTTTATTTTTGGATTCTTGTGCAGTCAAAAGTAAACAACTATTGAATGAGTGGTGGGAATGCAAATAAATAAGAAATTTCATTTTAAGGGTTTTTTTTTTGTTAATTTGTTGTAATTTCAAAGTCAGCCTGTTCATTTTTATTTGGATTGTTGGTTTGATTTGTACTTTGTATTGAATGCAGCTGACAATTATGGTTTTCATTAAAGTTGATAAGATTTCTACAATTCACCTCCCCTCCTTCCCATCTCACTTTTTAAAAAACAAATAAAAAAGAAGAATTGTAAAAATTTTAAAGTTAAATAATAAGAATAAAAATTTCCAAAATAAATCTATCAATTACAAATACTAAAAGAGGTTATTTGAAATGATATATCAATTAATTTTGAAAATCAATATTAAGTAGTATTATGAAGAGAAATACAAAGAAATCTTAAAAACTTAGAATTGACTGTATTTTCTCCCTCTCTCCCACTTTCTCAAAACCAAAGATGAAATTGAAAAGACAAAAAATGTTAAAAGTTCACAGAAAAAAAAGACCTATCAATAAAAAGCAATAAAGAAGTTTTAGATATCGTCTTGAATTTATAAATTGTGTCTTATTATCATAAATCCATTTTCCAAATCCAAAGAATTTTCAATTGATTGATTAATCATCCCAGTATTCTTTCACGATGTCAAAGCAGTATTTTAAAGAAACAAAGAAAAAATGAAATATAGATAGCTAGTATATTGGTACCATTTGATGAATAGTGTGCATAATATATTAAAAAAAATCATAATATATCTGATTTTATTATGCTAAATAAACTTCTGTGATTCATCCAGTTTTTGTTTCAGGTTCAAACTTTACCAATGTCAATGGTTATAATAAAATAAATACAAGAATCAACAATTTTATAATAAAAAGAATTTTAAAAATGCAAAATTTTCCTTCTTGGAAAAAAAATATTTTGATTAAAAGTGTTTTCCGTAATCTCTATCTACAAAAACAAGTTTCTAATCATTAAATCAACAAGGAATCATAGTATTTTACCAAAACTTGTAACAGTTCCTTCAAAATTAATAATAATAAAAAAGATAAAGACAAATCATGATTTTATTATCTGTAGATTTTATCATTCCCCTTATGTTTAGTAACACTAACTTGACTAGCCTTGACTATCTGGGACGTTCTACTACTCTTAGTTACAAATATTTAGATACCCATTAGTTAAAAACAATATTGAATGGTAATTGGGTTAGTTATTGACTAGTTACCTGGAAAAAAACTTGCATAGAATATTTTCAGCTAAATGAAATAAATTTCTAAGCTCCACCTTAAAATAGAACATTATAAACTTTTGTTTATTGTTTCTGTTCCAATTAAATAAAAATTGCAAATGTATTTACAACCATATTTCCCCAATTGAAATCTCAAAATAATCCACTAGAATTCTGGGAGAAAAAATATGGCTGCAAATAGTAGTAAAATGTGTTTGGATGAAAGATTTCATGATATAGTCATAATGCATTTGCTTATCGGGTTCATGATCACAGGTTCAAATTCACATTGGGAAAAATTTACAACAATTTTTCAGTCCAAATAGAAGATTTTTTTTTTTTACATAGCTAAACCATATCTAATTCAGCTAGCCAGCCAAAACTGATCAGTAAATAGAAATCTAGCTATTCTTAGTAAAAAGATATAAAACAAAATTTGAAAATAACCCCACTAAAATCTGAATCATCTTAACATTAGAAAATCTGGTAATGACTTCTCCTTCATTGTAACTCTTTGGAGAATTTCTGGAAGAATCATCCTCTGTTAGACATTTAAAAATTATTTTTATCAGATCTTGTTTACATAAAAAATGACATTTAAAGTTTGATCTGAAATCTTTTAATTTTATTTGGGTTTAAGTATATGAATTACTGTGAAATTTAGTTTGTTTTAAATTTAATTTTGAAACCTAGAATGAAATTAGAAGAATGGATAATTAAATCTTATTAAGGCGGATTCATTTCAAATTTTTAACAACAATAAGATTCATTTGTTTATTAGAATAAAAACTCAATTATGGTAAAAAAAAATTAGAATCATTAAGAACTACCCCCCCCCCTCAAAGTATAATGAATACAGTTATAGTCCAATTATAATCAGTTTAAATGCTAATACTACATATGTGATAAAATTTTAAAAACTAACGTTTCAATACATTTTAGATGGTCTTTATTATGAATTTACATATATTATTAAATTTTAAATCTGCTTATGATTTTAATTTTTGACTTCAATATGATAATTACTTATGTCTTTGATAAGAGAAATATTTTTAACTTATAATTTTTGGGCACAATGATTTCTCCTTGAGTATAAGGACAGATATCTTCAACTCTGTATTGAATGAAAAGTGAATAATAAAAAAAGATCATCTGATTACCAACAATCTATTTTAATAAATGAGATGGTAATCATCTAAAATCTGGGCATGGCCACTTGGGGTGTTGATGCTATACAAAAATCAAATATAACGTTACTGGGCCGCCGCAACTTTTTTTTTTATTATAGAACATGTTTTGTTTTTTTTGACTAAACAAATTTTTTATTTCATTTACATGATTTCTTTTTTATTAAACAAATTTTTATATTCATTTTCATTGTTTTTTTTTAACCTGATATTTTTCTTTATCCAACAAATTTTGATAATTTAATTTTTTGAATTTTAAAACTTTGGACTGTTTCATGCCGAAAAAACTTGTTTTAACCCCGGCGAAAAAATATAATGGGATAATTATTTGAGACTTGTTTCAACTTTGTTCTACCTTTTTTTTTTTTTTCTGGTCGACTAAATTGTTTTTCTTATTATTATTAAATCAAACATAACTTTTGTGTTGTCGGGAGTTCAAAAATTGTTTTGAAATCCCTACCCCCACCCTCGGATCAATAATTGTAACAAAGTCAATAATTTTACTTTTTTTTAAACAACTTTTTTTCACTTTTACTTTTATTTATATTTCGTTTGAATTAGCCTTTTTTTTTTTTGCTTCTACAATAAAAAGCTTTTTTGGAGCTTTCGTACTGTTATTATTAACAAAAAGTAAACAAAAATAGTCATTTATTTTAAACCCCACTTGTTTTAACTCTGATGAAAAAATATAATGCAATTATTTGGGTATTATTTCGAATTTATTCAACCTTTTTTTTTGGGGGGGAGGGTGACCAAATTGTTTTTCTTCTTATTAAATAAAAAGTAACTTTTGTGTTTTTTGGGGGATAAAAAACTGTTTTACCCCCCTCCCCCCCCCCCCACACACACACGGAAAAAGAATTGTAACAAAAAGTCAATATTTTTTTTTTTTTTTCAACAACTTTTTCTCACTTTTTACTTTTATTTATATTTTGTTTGAATTACCTTTTTTTTTTTTGCCTTCTACAATAAACTGCTTTTTGGGGGGATTTCGTACTTTGTTATTATTAACAAAAAGTCAACAAAAATAGTCATTTATTTTAATCCTGCTGCAAAAAATATAATCCAAATACTTGTCAATTTCTAATGAAATGAAAAAAAAAAAAGGACACAAACTTTGAACTTTTTAAAATTATTTATTATTTTATTGCTGTAATAAAAAGTGGACATTATGTGCCTGAAAAAAGGACACAATCTCACACACTTTCTGTACTTGGAAATTCTGAAAAGTTTAAAAATTGCACATTCTTCTCAGACCTTTTATTGGTCTCGTATATTTTCCATGCTAAAACGTGATTTAACACGTGAGCTTTGTCGAAGCGTGTTCGAACATACACTTTACCAATTTTTTACATATTAACATTTTTTTAGGGAAGGGTGGGGACCATATGAGAATTATTAGTAATTAACAACATTATTTAAATATAAATGACATTACTTTATTCCGGAGATTTGAAAAGTTGTACCGACTTGAAATTCAAACACCCTCAAGCAATACGGTAATCAGCTATGAATAAAACAAATACGCATAAATAGTTTCGAGGCACAAAATGGGTCAGAATATTTTTGTGCAATGTCATGTAAAGTGGCCTGCCATAATGGGTTAATACAATATTAAATGTTGTATTAGCCGTAAGGCCGGCCAGTAGTAAACGGCATTTTTATGTGTTTTGACACATAAACAACGCCCCTAAGAGGCCGTGCCCAGATTTCAGATGATTACCAATGAGATATTAATATCAACAGTTATTGTGGTTTTATTGATTGTTTAAACTTACACCACCACCTCCAAGTTAAATATATCAATACTAGCATATTTATTCAAATACACTCATACATACGAAAATAATTTCTATCAATTTACATATAATGAGTATATTTTACAATTATCACAAAACTTTAGATAAGTTTTATATATTATTATTATTATTATTATTATTATTATTATTATTATTATTATTATTATTATAAATAATAATAATAATAATAATAATAATAAAATGTAAACAAGACATTTATTTTCTTATATAGCGCAATGTTTTGTTCTATAATCTATAATATTAATAAGCCAATAAGCTGATATACACATGTGCTTTGCAGATGTCACTATATAAATGAATACTCCCACTTATCATTTATATAGTGACATCTGCAAGGTGCATGTGTATATCAGCTTATTGGCATATTAATATTATAGATTATAATAATAATAGTAGTAGTAGTAGTAATAATAATAATAATAATAATAACAATAACAACAACAACAATAATAATAATAATAACAACAACAACAACAACACATCGGCAAAAAAGATTTACAGTATGCAAAATTAATAGATAGATAATTTATTTCTATGTATTTATAAAAGAAATGCTGTTACAGGTTCATAAATATGAAGAGTGGGAAAAGAGAATAGATAAGCTAGTATAAAAAAAGAAGATATAAAAACTAATATAAGATATTAAAAACTATATAAGAACACTAGAAAAAGCTTATTGTTATTTGCTGCAAGGGCATGAGCTTTAAATATCAGAAAAAAAAAGACAAATTTGAAATATGGACTGTAGACATAGTTTATATGGAGATAGAAGAGAAATTATTAATTATTTATTTTTGGAGTGTAGGATGTTCAAAGAGAATCTGGATGAATTATATGGATAGTAAAAAAAAAAAATCTAAAGACTTATTAAAGAGAATGAAAGAGCTAGAGATTTTATAATTTTTTTTTATTTAGATCTTTACAACAAAAATAAAATAAAATGAGAATAGGATATTGAAATTAAAAAAGCAGCTTTTATTTTATCCAAAATGATAAAAATAAAAATGAATCAGAGCTGGAAAAATAAATGGGCAATAGTTTACTTTGGTATAAAAGGATTTTGAAAGAAAGAAATATTTAACTTCAAAACATATTGTCCATGCATAAAAACTTCTGCCTTCACATAAAGAGAAATCATTTTACCTTGTCACCTTGTTCCTCATTTATCAGCCTACTTCAGTAGCAGTACTATTTTTATATTATACTCAACCAGCAGGTATACTTTACTCATATTATTCTATTTAAGATATGGATTTAAAATTCCTAACACTCAAAGTTAATTCTTATCAAATTCAATATGCTCTATTAAGAATTATAACCTGGTGTCCAATGATCACTCATATTTATTTTTTGGCATAAACTCCAGTGACATTCAAACAATTGTACTATGATTTTGAAAAATTCTCAAAACCAATAGAATAAAATCTTGATCTATTGTCTTGGTCCCTTAAGCATCTCTTTTTTAAGTGCATTATCGATGTAGTGCTCTTTAAAATAATGAAAATTGTAAATTACCTTGAGTTTTATGATATAATTTGAAAATGAATTGCTGGAAATGTGTCAATTTATTTGAGAAGATAACCTGTAAAATATACTTTAACAAAAAAAAAGAAGTTATCACAAAGTATTCACTAATTTATAAATACAGTGATTTAAATACATACATACATATGATAGAGATGAAATTTATATAAGTTATCAATTAATATAGTAGTGAAAGATAATTTTTTGGCATTTCTAGGAATGTCCGAATTTAAAAAAATTAGGCAAAAGTCAATAATTAGATAGAAATGTATATATATATATATTTAATGTTTTCACAGTTAAACTGTGTGTTAATATTGATTAATTCCTAATGTTTCCGCACAATATCATCTGCCATTGTCTAGATTAATTTTTCAAAGAAAAATGAGTATAAGGTAAAGAATAAGATTTAGCATGAAGTAATTGAGCATTCAAAATATGAGAATTAACAAAATGTTTACTTTCTTCAATTTCACCATTAATTGATTTCAAGTTTATATTAGAAAGAAAGAATAATAAGTGGTCTCATAAGTCTGGAATATATTGTGCTTCATCAGCTCTATTTAAACCAATTAGTCTTAATATTTCAATCGATTCCCTCATCATTCTCAAATCATACTTTTCCAAATTAGCAAGTATTTTAATATTAAAATATTTGATTTTGATCACACTAAAATACTTGTTAATTTGAAAAAGTATGATTTGAAGACCATGAGAGAGTCAACTGAAATATTAAAAAGACCAACTGGTTTAAATAGAACTAATAAAGCACAACATATTCCAGTCTTATGGAAACTACTTATTTTATCTCTTTCTTCTAATATGAACTTGAAATCAATTAATGGTGAAACTGAAGAAAATGGACATTTTGTTAATTCACATATTCTGAATGCTCAACTGAATTATTACTCAAAGGGATTTTCCTGATATCTGATGATGGCTTATGAAACACAGTTTATTACTTCTTTTACCGCCAGTAAGATTAATTCCTCACAATTGTGTGTAGTTTTCCTATTTTTTGTGATTAATAATGAAATATTATAAGAAGCTTGTAATCTGCCATTATCTTGTTTAGTGGATGATGAGACTTTTAAAATATTTTTCTTCTAGTACTTAAAAATAGGATAAATCTTTATTCTTTTTGTGAGCATGCATTTTAGTCAAATGCTCTTGTAGCTAGAAGGCTTTATGGCTTCATTTGAAAATACTTTTTGACAAATCAAGCACATAAATAATAATTGGTTTGTAGGATATTGACTAAAACCATATTTCAAATACTCCCCATAAAGTTCATGTTTATAAAATTTGTTCATTGTAAAATAAATGTTATTTTTATTGTTATGTCTCTATAATGACTTAGTATTCGCCAATCAATATCCAGAAATCTAAACATTGTGTAATTTATAAGGCAAATATTTTCATGCTATTTATTCAAAGTATAGTTACATAAATAAAAATATTAAACTATTTAATGATGATGATTTTGCAGATATGAAGAATGCATTTGAAATATAATATTATTCATTTTATTCTATTGATCACTGTAAGTTAAAACTGCAATTTATTTAAATAAGACTGCTTTTATAGTCAATCATTGTCTATTTTAATTTAATAAAATGTATTTATGTTGTTGATGAATATTTATGAGTGGCCATAAAATCCTTTTCTACTCTTGGTATTTTAATGCTATCCTAGAAGATGATTGTATTATTCCAAATTTAGAGTTTTATGCATTTTAGTTTTAATTAAAATATTTTATTAATATTTTTATGATTGTTATTATTATATAGTAGATATACATTAACTTGTAGACTAAATGTATGTCTTCTCATGTTTATCATTAGGATATCATTCATTTTATTAACATCATGTTCATAAAGCAAAATATTGAGAAAATTTAACATTAAAATATAATAGAAGAACCCTGAGATCATAACACCATTGTTCTATAAAATAAGAACTTATATTTGTTGTCAAAGAAAAAACGAAGTGGCATAAACAAATCAATAAGATTTATAAAAGATGACTATTTTATTAAAATATGGATCATGACAATAAGATGATGAAGAGGGAATTGAAGGTATATGGAGGGGGATAATAAAAGAAATTTTATTATAAGTAAAGAAATTATTGCACCCTTGCTACTTTGTGATGTGTGCTATAAATATTGGGAGCTTAGAAAGTTTTGCAAGAGTTAGTTGCGGTTTCTCCTCCTCTTAAAATTTTATTCCATTATACTTTATAATGCTTAATTGTTATTATTATTATCATTATTGTAGCTCTATTATTAGCATAAATTGTAGTAGCAAAAAACTCTTGAGCTTTGCACGATTATTTGATTCACCACAATTAATAATTTACTTACATCCATAGTTTTCCTGGATACAATATATATATACACTGTGTATATCTTCTTCTTTTTTTAACCTTTTCGAATTTATCATGACTTTAATAAATAAATTTGTATTTTCTTTTTAAGTTTCTAATTAAAAGCTTTGCAAACATTTGAATCATTTTATTGATGCTATTATGAAAGATAATGAATAGGCTTGTTACTTAATTACAGACTTGTAAATATAATATCAATGCAATCCAACACGAAAAAATCCTTGACAACTAGATTTTATCTTTTTTCTACGATAAAATTAACTAGATTTTATCTTCAATAAAATATTTAGAATACATGAAGCACATTTCTCTATGTTCTTTTCAATTACTAATATGTGGACTTAAAAAAAAAAATCACAAACATTGATCGTAAAAAAAAAATACCACTACTGTACAAAAACTTAATAGATGTTGAATGTCTTCTAAATGGTAGATGAAGTTCATCAATTATTTTACTTGTGATTAAATCAACATTAAATTTAATAAAACTATCATGTGTCAAGCCCAACTGCAAATTCAGTTGTAATCAAATATGATAAATTATTTTTAATAATACCATAATTGTATGCAACTACAGGTAAGATAACATTATTTCAAAATTCACAAACTTAAAAACTTGCAACATGACAATATACAAATTTCCATAAAGATTACAATCCTCCTGGCACAATAATCAATTAAAAAGTTAAATTGCTACAAATTTTCAGGTCAACCATAGTTATTCACATATGCTACATGAATACTTTTAATATATATTGACTTTCAACTATGCACAATGTATAAAAGCAAAAAATTTCAAAACAAATGACAATATAAAAAATGTGATAGTATCTAATACCTGGACATCATTAAATTGCAAATACATGTACTCAAAGAATGTCCACAGCATATTTTTTTATGAAAAAGTGATAATTAATTTTTCTATACACTGATCTGCAATCATGTAAGATTCTACACTAAAGTATATATTCACTTTCTAAATTAATTGCCTTTTAAATTCACCAAGTCCAACAATGACCATCCATTTAATATTAGACAATCTTTCCAATTCGTGCAACCTTTCTTCACTTAAAAGTGATCTGCAGTTATAAGTAATCACTGCCTGGGTCCCCAATAAGGAAATTTTTAGTGCCCTCTATTTTCAACTGCCAAACACTGCCTTGACTGGTAAATATAGTATATTTTGCATAAATTATATATATTGAAACAATATTTGT
This sequence comes from Epiperipatus broadwayi, assembly GCA_028023455.1. NCBI lineage: Eukaryota > Metazoa > Onychophora > Udeonychophora > Euonychophora > Peripatidae > Epiperipatus > Epiperipatus broadwayi. The sequence goes on from JAQFVV010000018.1 coordinate 11,504,858, forward strand.
AAAGTATTAACTGTGCAGCCTTTGGTGGCACTGTTTCTAGTTAAAATCAGAGCGATATAACATTACCGGGCCACTAGATTTTTTTAATTTTTATACATTTAAGTGACTATTTTAAAACAAAATATGGTAATATTTATCATATATATATATAATTAAATTTAGACAATAATTGTTATTTCCTTTTTCACATTTGTAAATTTGCATTTATGAACAGAATTTGATTTTAATTATTAAAGATTATCTCTGATTATATTAAATGATTTAATTTCTTTTGTTTTTAAAATTTAATGTAATATGTATGTAAACATAATATAGCATTTGGTTGCTTTCCATAAACAATTTAGGAATATATAACAGAAAAAAATAGCAACCACCAGGTCAATTGGAGTTATGAATCAGAACTAGAATTTTATGGTTGTTAATAGATCAGACTTTTTTTTTAAAAAAAGACAATCAATTACTGCATTTACCATATACTGTATTAGTATACATGAATTTTAAAATTACGCTGGACTTAAATCTTCTAAATCATTGTAATTCTATATTGGACTAGTTTCAACATTGAATATTAATTGTTAAATGTTTTTAGAAAAATTCAAACTTTATTTAAACTTTTCAAATTCATTCAACTGTTAATAACAGCACACAGATTAGTATATAACAATGTATTGGCTGACATTGTTATCCTCTCTTCTTCAGATGTTGCTAATCTGACAGCGGCAGTACTAACAACGGAAGTGAAGCAGGGACTTTCGGATTCACGAATATTGAATTTAAGGCAACATTATAACCAACAAGGCTATTCTGTCACCTTAAATTCAATATTCATGAATCTGAAAGTTCTAGGTTTCAATTTCCTTACTTGAAACACTGTGTTTTATATTAATCTGTATGCTATTACTAACAATTGAAAGTATTTAAAAACTTTAAATAAAGTTTGAAGTTTTCTAGAAACATTTAACAATAAACTTACATTATAGTAATAGTTAAACATATAATTACAACTACAATACTGTCATCATAAACTTTGTGAGACAAAAAAACCTTCTTAATCAGCATGTGAAGACTGAATTTTTTATATTACTATATATCATAAGGTCAGTTGTTCATCTCCAGATTATTTGAAATTGAAAACTCAACAAATTTATATAAAAAATTATTAGATAAGGAAGTAACGACTATTTACTGTTAAACTTTGAAATACTACATGTATTATTATCATTAGGTGTCGAATACTGAAACACAACAAATTGAAATATAAAGCAAAAAATCAAAATATCATCATCATTTTCAACCCTTATCGATCCCCTACAGAATGATGGTCTCTCCGAGTTCAATCCATCTTCTACAATCTCTAGTCTCTGTTCTCCATATCACCTCAGCACACTTCCTTATTTCAGCCATTCATCTCACATGTGGTCTCTTTCTATGTCTTTTACAAATTCTTGGAATCTAATTTAAAATTTCAATGGTCCATCCATTATTATCTCTTTTAACAAAATGTCTGGCCAACTTCATTACAGCCTCTTAATTATTTCAATGATGTCAATAACACCCCTGTTTGTTCTCTCACCCATGTATTTCATTTTCGATCTCTTCTAGTTACTCCTAACATGCACATCTCCATACCTCTGTGAGTGATCTGAAGTCTCTGTATTGCTCTTTTGTATCCCTCAGATCCATAAGTAAGAATAGTAAAACACAAAGGAACTCCAATCAATAAGACTTGCTTGTTCTCTCACCCATATATTTTGTTTTTGATCTCTCCTTGTTACTCCTAACAGGTATTTCTCCATACTTCTTTGAGTGGTGTGAAGTCTCTGTAGTGCTCTTCTGTAAGTCTCAGATCCATAAGTAAACACTGGTAATACACATTTATTAAAACCCTCCCTTTTATAACAAATAGATATATTTTCTTTTGCAATTGAGTTATTTCTATCAAAAGTACTTCAACCAATTTGTTTAATTTCATCCATTATATTTCCATCTGTAATAATAATCTAACCAAAGTATTTGCAATTGTTAACTTCTTCTAACTCATCATTATCAAATTTTTATTTTCTTCTTTTGGAGAAAATCTTACTTTAGTCCTATTTTCTTACTTATATCCGAGTAATTCTTGCAACATCTCCTGAAGTTCTAAAGTATTATTTGCAAAAAAAAAACTACATTATCTGCAACATCTAGATTACTTAAATAATCTCCACTTATTTTTATTTCATTAACTTCCCATTTTAATTCATAAAATACTTCTTGAAAACTGCTGCAAAAAGCTTTGGAGATATAGAATTACCCTATCATACACCCTGCTCAATGTTAATTTTCCTAATATCATTATATAATCTAATTGTTTCTGTTGCATTTAACTAAATATTCTTCAGAATATCACAATATCCTGGGTCTATACCTTGATGATCCAATGCTTTTAACATTGAAGAAATGTTTATAAAAACAAATAACTTTTCACAATCTACAAACCAAAGCATAATGCCAACTCATATTCATTAGTCCTTTGTATAACTTCTCTCAATACTTGAATATGATCTATTGTGCTCAACCCACTTTTAAATCCAACCCGTTCTTTTGGTTGTTAAAATCCAAAGTTCACTGTAGATGAGTTGTAATTATTTTTGTAAAATTTTTGTATAGAACTGATAAAAGACAAATAGATCTATAATTTCTAATATCCTCTTTATCACTTTTTAAAATATTAATACTGCATTCTTCCAACCATCTGGTAAATCTTTATCATTTAGACATTTGGAGCTTTTCTCTTCATAAATTTAAATGCATGTCTCACTTCTTCATTTAAAATCCTAGGCAATTCAGAAGATATAGTTGAAGGAGGTGCTTTTCCTTGTTCTTTATTGCTATATAATTATTGATAGAACTCTTCTGCACATTTCATAATGTCATCTTTCTTTTTAGTAATAGTTCAATCTTTTTTTCTTATTGCAGAAGTATTTCCTAACAATATCAAAATATTGTTCTACACTCTTGCAACTTTTATTCTCTTCTATCATCATCATTAATCATTATCAATCCACTGCAGGATGAAGGTCTCTCCAAGTTTAATCCATCTTCTCCGATCTTTAGCTTCTCTTCTCCACAACACCCCTGCACATTTTCTTATTTCATCCATCCATCTCACATGTTGTCTCTTTCTGGGTCTTTTACAATCTCTTGGAATCCAGTTTAAAATTTCAATTGTCCATCTATTATCATCTCTTCTAGCAATATGTCCAGCCCAACTCCATTTCAATCTTTTAATTTTTTCAAAAAGGTCAGTAACACCTGTTTATTGTCTTACCCATACATTGCGTTTTCGATCTCTTCTTGTTATTCCCAACATACATCTCTCCATACTCCTTTGAGTGGTCTGAAGTCTCTGTATTGCTCTTCTATTAAGTGTCCAAGTCTCAGATCCATAAGTAAGAACTGGTAAAACACATTTGTTAAAAACCATCCTTTTCAAACACATAGGCATATTTCCTTTTAGTATCAAGTTATTTCTACCAAAAGCACTCCAACCAAGTTTAATTCTATGATTAATTTCCTCCATTATGTTTCCATCTGTATTAATAATCTGACCAAGGTATTTGTAACTGTTAACTTCTTCTAATTCTTCATAATCAATCTTTATTTTCATATTTTGAGCAAATCGATTAAACATTACTTTAGTCTTTTTAACATTTATCTTTAGTCCTACTTTTCTACTTCCATCAGCTAACTCCTGCAACATTTCCTGCAGCTCTGAAGCATTATTTGCAAAAACAACTACATCATCTGCGAAATCTAAATGGATTCTCTTCTATACCTTTCCTTATTAGCTCACAATTGTACTTTCTTATATCATTCAACTCTTTTTCACATCATTTTACAAAATTTGAGATATTCAATCCTTCTTAATGCATCATTTTTATATATTTTCATAATCCTTTTTTTTTTTTTTCATAAATTGTCACCTCAGTAGAAATTTTACTGGTTCAATTGCTGTTTTGTACTAGCTATATCTTTGTTGCAGTTTTTAAAAGTGTATCAGTTATCTTCCTACTGATTCCATTCAAATTTGAATCATGTTCAAAATCTGTTCATATTTGAAAAAGATTTACAAGTTCTAATTTAAATTCATTGAAATATTTCTGAAAATTAACTATGAATTATTGGTTTTCTTAATAATTTTTGAGATATATCTCACTAACCAATGATTACTTAATGTGTTGAATTTATTAAGAACATTACAATCTTGAATTACATATTTTCTGTTAGTCAAAATGTAATCCAATTCTGCTGTACCATCATTTGGATGCTTCTATGTCCATATTAACATTTTTCTCAAAAAGAGAACAGTTATTCTTTTTCTGCAAACTCTGCAAGTCTATGTTCTCTCATTTTTATCACCATAACCAAATTTACCATAGCATTTTCATCTTTCAATTGTTTATCAATTCTAGTATTAATGTTTCCTATGACAATTTTAAAATGTTGTTTGGTCTGATCAAAAGTCTTTGTACACCCATATAAAAATACTTTACTTTGTCATCACAATGAGAACTTGCTGGAGTATAAACCTGAATTATCTTCATTTGAAAACTGCTATTAAGTTGAATAACTAATCTTGCCATTCTGCCCGATACACCATCAATCTCAACAATGTTGTCCATCCACTTTTTATTTATAATGAATCCTACTCCACTTGTTTGTGCCTTTGTAGTACAGTACATGTCTATTTTTTAAATCAATTGTCTCTTCATCTTTTCTTCTAACTTCACAAAATCCAATAATGTCCCATTTAATATTAAACATTTCTTCTTCCAATTCTTGCAATCTTCCTTCACTTGGAAGTGATTTGCAGTTGCTAGTACTTAAATAAAGTCATCATCAAATGACAGCCTGAGTCCACAATCAAAAGATTCTTAGAATCCTCTAACTTCAGCCACCAATCTGCTGCCTTGGTTGGTGACATTACTGTGTCCTGGGAATAAAATCATGATTTATTTTTGTCTATCATGATTATAAATATCTATTAAAAAAAAAAAAAAGATTCATGCACACATTTATTTTGCCTTAAAAAAAGTCAACTGATATTTCAGTAAAGAGCTATCAGGCAATTGAGAAGAAAGACTATAATATTTTTTCATCTTAAATTCAGAGACAAAAAGCCAATAAACTAACCACGCTAGCTAATGCATATTGGTGAGAAATCCATTCATGTTTGTGTACTATATGAATAATTAAATAATAATAATAACTGCAATGTCATGAATGTATGGAACGGACATTAGGAATTTGCACTACTTGGTTCCTTTAGGGTCTCCAAGAGGAATCAAAAGATCTTTCAGTTAACAGCAAATTCTTTTCTGTAACTAAGAAATAATATAAGTGTAAAATTTTTGGCTGAAAACAAATCAAAAGTTGATGAAGTGATATGAATAATCCATCCTTATATAACTCTGGAACTTACAGAAAATTATTAAGAGCTAAGCTATTGACTATATTCCAGGAAAAACTCAAATATTGGAGGACCGAGACCTAAAATTGTTTCATACATTTAATCAGTTTCAAAATATATGGGATTAATATTTTAACTTATACTATGAGGATAAAGTGTAAAATAATTTGAATAAAGGAGAAAAAGAAAAAATAGCAGAGGTAAAACTGTTCATACAATAGTGCACCCCAGAGTAATTAATGGTACTTCTATTATAACACCTTGTATAAGCATATGGAATGGTGATCATGTGATGTTTAGTGGTTTAAAGAAAATAATGTTATAGAAGACTTATTAAGACAATGGAATTGTTAACCTGATGTGTAACTCATTGAAAGGAAATAGCTAACTTATACTTTAATCCCAGAAAGTGTCCAAATATCTCATTTTAGGCAACTGAAAATGGAGCAAAATTAAATTTATCACTGTTTTAAATATTTATCTACAATAAGCAAGATCATATAAATGTGTCCAGAATAGCTTCCATAGAAAACCTAATTAAATAATATTTAAGATTTAAAAAATCACTCACACTTTTGTAGAGAAAACAATTAATTTTAGATATATAAATGTTCAGACATTTAATAAAGAAAAGGTAGACATATGTAGTTTTAAAAATTGATTTTATTCGTGCTGAGCATGTTTCCAATACATTCTGTATTGTAATCACAATTCTTTTACATTTCTATTATTGATAGTAATTAATTATATTATTATCTAAATACTCCTAAATTATTAACTGCAAAGTTACTATAGAAAACCCGATTAGAAAATATTTAAAATTAAAAAAATATTTACGGTCTTAGATAGAAAATGATAAATTATATGAAGATAAAACATCAAAATAATAATAAAAGTTTTCATTGATGAAATCATAAATGATATGCTGAAATTTGTTATTGACAATATCATGAATAAAATTTGATCAAGTATGCATTTTTGAAAATATTTTAAAGGGAAGTAATAAAATAATTATTTGGTGTAATTTTTGAATGATTATGAGAAAAAATATACTGAGAATCATTTTTTATTATTATTATTACTGCTACATATGAGTACATTCCTTGAAGAGTTGTTTCTATAATTATAAAGCCACCAGAAGATTATTTATGATCATTTTTTTAAAACGTATGTATTAATTTAGAAGAGGAAAGATTTTACAACATTAATATTAGTCCTATTAAATGTGAAAATTTCCTCTTAAGTAGTTAACTTAGGAATAGGATAACATATAACAAGATTAAACTATACATTAGTTTTGCCTTTTATCTGAAAGGATATGTTTGTTTAAATTTTGACTTCATAGATGAAGCAGAAGTTTTATAGTAAAATCTTTCTACCTACCAAAAAAATAAAATAATATACAAAGAAACATACTATATTAATTTTTTAAATTTTTTTTTATTATAAATTTTGTGATTTTACATTATAAAATAAAATATACTAAGTTATTCATAAAGCATATCATACCATTTCCAACCTTCTTATATACTTCACAATAGACTTAACCTTTTTTTTTTTTTTTGCATTTTATTAGATTTATTTTTCTAAGAAAGGTTCGTGTTTTAAGTCCTAAGATTACCTCTATGTTAAATTAATTATTTTCCATTGTTTTATGAAATTTAATGCAATATATTTGTAAACAAAAAATAGCAATTGGATTATTTTTCAGAAAGTTTACAAATATATAAAAAGAAAAATTGGTGACAGCTAAGTTAATTTGAGTCAGAATTTAATAAATGTTAAGAAAAAGGTGAATCTTAGAAAAAAAAGCCAGCAGATAACATATAGGAACAAAGTCTGCAGTTCATGAACTTTGATTAGACATCTTGGATCAATTTGTGAAATTTAGCATCTTAATACTGCTATATACTATCTACTGAAATATTCACTTCCAAATTAGTAGAAATTAGAAGCTTCAACGAATTTACATGAAGTATTATTATATAAAAAAGTATTCTATCAATTACTTATTTTAAACTTTGGAATAACATAATTATATTTAGCCAATGCACATGAGCTTTAAAGATAAATTATAAATGAATAAATCTCAATTTTTCCAGACACGAGATATAGTATTTTAGAAAGAATTGAATGAATCCACCCATTCTTTCGACCCAAATGTTTATGTATGGGAAAATCTTAAGTATGTGGCCCATACATAAATGTTTGGGTCAAAAAAATGGGTGGATTCATTCCATTCTTTATAAAATACTATATCTCGTGTCTGGAAAAATTGAGAGTATTCATTTATAATTTATCTTTAAAGCGCATGTGCATTGGCTTAATCGCTAATATTACTATTACATAAAAAACATAGCGCTATATAAAATAATATCTCATTATAATTATATTTACTTCTAGCTGCCCAATACTAAAATATATTAATAAAAAAAATAAAAATATATAATTGAATATAATCCTGAATTCAAGTCTGAAAATTTAAATGAATTAGTATAGGTGAGAAATAATGGAAGTCTGTTCATTTTCAATTAATTGCTTATTTAACATACATTATAAACTCATCATTCATTAGAAGTATAATTTTTATTACTTTCAAATGCTAGCCATTATGAGAATTAAATGTTTTGCCCAATGTTATTATAATTACAGGTTTTAGTATTGCCACTGTTAAAGTTGTAAATAATAATCTAATGGTTAAGCTAATTAGATCAAAATAAGTATTTGGATTATGTCAATATCATGTATCAATATTCTGATAATTTCAATTATTAATTGAAAGTATGATTGGAAGCGAGAAATAAAAAAAGCTTAAAAGAAATTTTTATACAAATGAGAAATAAAATAGAATTCTTATATGGCAGTATAGTAAGCTGAGCATGCTTTCGATATCTCTATAACAATGTCATAATCAAGGCATATTTGATATATCTATAGCAGTGTTATGATTATAATATCATTGTAGAGATATCATAAGTATGCTCTGCTTACTATATTGAGCATATCAGAATTCCATTTTATTTCTCACTTTGTAAAAGAATTCCATTATAAGCTTTTCTTATTTCTCCTTCCAAAGGTTTATCTTGAATTATAATTGCATAAAAAAAGTCAACAAGGATATTGAAATTATAATTCAATTTTGTAAATAACCAACTTATTGTTATTTTGATAGTTCATTAATTAAAAAGTATTGTATAGTTTAATTCTGATCTTTATTCTTTGTGCACCTAAACCTTAATTCCTTTCACTATGTATTACATTGCTGTTGCACTCATCTCTTTATTCCCAATGTATCCCTTCAATACCCCATTTTAGAATTCTGACCAATCATAGATTTTAAATTGAATTTGCATCAAATCCATAAATCTTACAATTATGGGTATCACACCATTCTTTTCGCCATTGCCTTTAAAAAGAAGTAAGTATTTTTTCTCTACAATGAAATTTGAATTTTTTATAATTTTTTACTAAAATGCAATTTTTAATTATTAATTTTTTTTTCTCATTTTTTTAGATTTAGTGATCATAACCATTTTTTACTTCTGAAATGGATTCTCTCACCGCTTGTTTTAGTTCTGATTTGAATATGGAGTTCCCTGTGTTTCTCTTTCTAGCAGCTCATCCAATGAGAAATCTAGTGATAGTTCAGATCTTGAAGTTTATCCAAAAGGAGGACAAGCATGGCAACTTAATCTATGCTAAGGCCTTCTTCATGACCGGACAAGGATTCAATTCTTGACAATAACATTTATGAGTCACATGTGCAAGGGCTAAATTTTTCCATCACCCATGAGTATTCTTTTTTATATTACTTTTTGTATAAAATATATGATTACATATGTGTGAAAAGCAATAAATATGCTGTATAATATAAAACAGTTCCGAAGTGGATCAATCTTTCAACCCATAAGTTGAATGCATTTTTAGACATGGTGATTCAAATTTGTAGTACACCATGTGTGACTAAATTCAAATTCAATTGGTCTAAAAAAGAATTACTGCTTCAACTGAGACTTGCTAAAGTTATGACCAGTGATCGATTTATTGGAGTTTTAGGCAATTTACATTTCAATGACAATAAAAACATGCATATCCAGACACAAGGTTTGGAATTCATAATGTTTTACAGTATCTTCACCATCAATTTTCTCATGTACTTCTATATAATATATATTATTGATTACCTTTTTATTTCATTGTATTTATATTTACTTTATTTTTAATATTTTAAATACAAGTATATTTTATAAACATGGAGTCTAGATTTAATATAGGAGATTTCAATACAGACTTTCAAGCACCCTCATCAATTGGTTCAAATTATCATCTTCCACACACATATATAATCAGCGCTCATAATAAATTTGTTTATTTTGATGTTTATTAATTTACTTAGTTTTTATTCATTTTATCTTAAGAGAAATCTTTGCTTAATATTTATTTTTTGAGTACACTTTTTTTACTTAAAAAAAAAAATATATTTTAGGTTGCCCCCCCCCCTCCCCTCATTTTTCAATAATATAATAATTATATTTTTGAATACATTACAATATACTAAAGTTCTCTTTGCATAATATCTCATAAACTGTTCTTACTGTTATACCCCCCCCCCTCATTAAAACCAAACATATTTCTAACAGATACCTTGCATGGAAGGACAAGATCTGGGCTGGCTAGTAAAGTCATCAATTGCTTTATTTTTATAAGTTTTTTGAAAAATTATCTCAGATAAGTCATGTTATATATCAATTTTTTCAGCATTTTATGACAAGTATGATAAAACTGTCTATGACAATATTATTTTAACATTTAATTTTCAAAATTTAGAATTTGTGAACCAATGTAAAAATAACATGTTTAAAAGTGTTAAAAATCTCTTTTTTCTTAATTTTCTTATTGAGATAATGACTATTCTATCAGCTTTATTGCATTCTTTCATATTTGCTCTTTTTAACAATGTATACATTTTATATTTACTGTATTCAAATAGAAGATATGTTATAAATTATATTTGTTGTAATTTTTTTAAATTCAAAATGACATCAAGATGCTAAAGAGATAAAACACAAACCATTGCTATATCATAAAATAAGAGTGATAACATTTATTAAAAAAAGGAAAAAATCTACACTATCAATCCTACCATATTTGAAAATGCAAACCTATTATTTCCATCACATAAACTGGCAGACAATCTGAAGTCTAATAGTGATAGTTACTAGCACCCAGGCATATTAAAATTACAATATATTCCCTCCAGGAAATCAAGTTGGTCGCATCTAACTATAGTCAGACTTAGGGTTTTCATATAGGATGCTATAGATGATCCGATCTAATCTCAATTCAAAACTGATTCTGTCTCAAACAAGATAATTTAATATTAACCTATCTAATACAGACACAACCTAAATTAATTCGTGCAATCTTCACCTACATTGATTATTCCATTTGCTCAGAATTTGGGTTCAGAGCAGACTTTAAGTGACTCTCTTAAGAGGTTACCATCAATATACTACAATCAATAATATTAATTAATATGATCTAATGAATTTTGAAAATAACTTCAATCAGATGTCAGGATTTTAAGTTTATGTGGTATATATGTATGGCTATGCATATTCAATATTATTTTAATTCGAAAGATAAATAAATAGTTCAAATAAATCGGAGAATTCTTTGAAGTTAGAATAAAATTTAACATATTTATTAACAACTAACAATAGTGGAAAGGACAGTTTGTCTGATACTGCTTTGAAGAAAATAATTCTCCATGTTATTAAATTGCGAAGTATTGGAAATGTATTGAAAGCAGTCAATGTATTCACCAGCCATGAACATGAGGAGGTAAAAGTTTAAGAATGCTGAAGGGCTGGTGTGATGTAATACTAAATTGTAACTGGAGTAGATCGAATCTATAAATAATTTTAATAATTATAATAAATAATTTTGCTGATACTGGAAGGAAAATGCTCCTGAAATATTTCAACCGTAACCTACTACCAAGTCAAGAAATTAATTGAATTGAACACATAGAAAGTCACCTGTTTTTATGCACCAGCCAAACAAATTATTACCATTGCTTTTATATTTTCGTCATTATACCAGGGAAAAACACAGGTAGTATAAACTTTTATTGCATATATTTCGTCACTCCCATATTACCACATTAACCATATGATGGTAAATAAAGACTTTTAGAAAGTGATCAACTGAGAAACTTCATAATTTTAAAATAATATTCTACATCTAAATGGATTTGGACACGATTGCTTTTCACTTGTAATTTTCTTTATTCATTTGTTAATATATGCAATATGTGTGTGTATGCTTGTATTTTATATATATATAAATATTTGAGCACAAATAATATTAATGATTTATCAATTATATTTGGTATTAAAATTAATAGAAAGCTTATCCATATCTGTGTTGCGTCTTTATTTTGGGTTGTCTGCAGAGTGTAGAAAGGTGGGGGGGGCTATTTGACTTATTTTTGATGATATGCCATAATTTCAAAGCAGAGAATAATTAATTTGATAAATAGAAGCTCTCGTGTAATGCTCTTTTTGCTTTTTCGCTGCTTTGCAAAGCTAAATATTGATGAAATTGTTTTCGTAACTCCTGCCATTTTAATGAAGCCCCATCCATCATTGTCATTGTTAATTTTTTTGACATTCACCATTAAGGTTTTTCTGTTTTTGTTATAATTCGAATTTCATAGCGTCTTCTTGGTTTTTTTTAGAAGAATTTGTTTGATTTTTAATTTTTTGATTTGTTTGCCTTAGGTGTTAAAATTTTTGTGGGGGTTTGAGGATGTTCTATTTGCTGCCCTAGGCATTTTAATTATCCATTTCTCACCTCAGTCATTTTAATTTTCCATCAATTTCAGCGGTTTCTAGCATTTTAATTTTCCATCAATCTCAGGATTCATTTTTAATGTATTTTTACTGATTTTGTGTGTGTGTGTACTTTTTTAAAATTTACTTAACATTTTAAGATATTTTGTTTTTTTTTCATTTGATTGGCCTTAGGCTAAATTTTTTACTTGATTTTTTTACTTACTTTTGATGTCTTACCTTAGACATTTCAATTTTAATGGTTATTTTATATATTTTTACCGATTTTGCGTGTGTGTACTTTTTTAAAATTTACGTACTATTTCACTTTATTTTTTTACTTGCCTTAGGTTAAATTTTTTACTTGATTTTTTTTACTTGCTTTTGCCATCTTGCCTTAGGTATTTTAATTTTCCATCGATTTCAGCCATTTTTGTATAAAAATTTATCACTTGCAGGCTTCTTGGTGGTTCTGCAGCATCACCTAGTGGCCACAGTATGCATAACCGAAAACTACCCAATATAATAAGTAAAATAAATTACATGCATTTTTTTTTACAATTATATATATGTCAATTTATATAATTTTCCATTTATTTTTAATTAACCAGTTATTAACCAAATTTATAGAAGTCTTGTAAATATTCATACAATTATTTAAATTATTTTTAATATAATGTTTTGTATATTTGTCTTCTTTTTGGATCTTTGATGAAATTTAAACATTTAATACTTTTTGTAGCATCTATTCTATGCCCATATTTTAAATAATGAATATATAATACAGATTTATCATCTTTTCTAGTAATTGCATTATTATGTTCTTTGGCTCTTACCTCTAATTGTTTTCCAGTATGCCCAAAGTAAACCATTTTACAATTTTTTCATATAATTTTATACACAATTTCTTTTTTATACCATACATCATCTCTTAATCTATAATTACCTATTAATAGATCATTTACTGTTTGACCAGCCAATATTTATATCCTTCTCAATATAATTTTTGTTATATCTCAATGTATTATATATCTTAGGACAATATGAAATTCTAATCCATTTCTTATTTTAAATTTTTATTGCATTTTAAAAAATATTATTAATTAGTGTATTTAAAAAATTTTCAAATGGATGAAACTAACTCAATGGTTTCAGGTAGGTCTGAAACAGAGGTATCATTTAGCCTAAGTCAAATCGCTCAAATGATTATGGAAAATAATAAAAAAAATGGATGAGAGAATAAATAAATTAAGTAAAGATTATGATAAAATGAATGAAAATATTAATAAGTGGATTGAAGGGATAATCAAAATAAAATGGATGAAAAAATAAAGCATTTAAATCATCTATCTTTTTATTAAGGTTTGGAAGTGAAGCATTTAAATAGAAAAATTGAAGTATTTGAGAATACTTGTCACAATGCAAAAAGGGATTCAAATAAGAATCCGAATACAAATTTGTGATATTAGAAATAAAGCTAGATAAAGTTGATTTTAATCTAAGGGAAAAGATAAAACAGATAGAATGTCAGTTCGTTCTTTACCAAAAGAAAATAAAAAGAGATCAAAGAAAGCCATATATTTCAATCCAAATTTGGTGGAAAAATCAAAAAAACCCAAAAGGATTATAAACAAATATTTGTTGAACTACATGAGCTACCAGAGTAGACAAATGAGCAAGATAGTAAAGTTGCAGTTGAGATAGAAATCATAAAGAAAAAATTTAAAGAGGAACAGAATATTTGTAGGGAAAAAGCTATAGATAAAGTGAATATTAAAACTAGATTGGAAAATGTAAACAAAAGGATAGAAAAATTACAAATAACTAAGAATGAGCCAAGAGGAATACTAGATTTTCAAATTAAAGATACAGCTCAGGCTAGAACTGGATTAATAATCCCAGTTAATGGTCCAAGCAAGAATAGATTTGTAGACTATCCCCAAGAAATGAATGAAAGTTTGTCCTTAAAAATAATCCATTTGGAATCTGAAAGTAATGCAGTAATCAATCCCTCTGTTCTAAAATTTATTAAAATAAAAATGTTCAGATGAGAACATCATGAAAATCCTTCACAATATTTAAATAGCTTAAAGGAGCTGTTTGAGTTGAATCAGCTTAATAAAAAAGAAAAGCTGGCCATTGCCAGTAATTCTTTATGCCATGCATCCAAAGAATGGTGGAAATCTTTATTTGTTAAGCTGCAGACATATGGGAGTTTTAAATAGCTAATTATGATGTGCTTCTGGGAAGAGGATCAACAAGACAATGTCAGATGTCAAATCTCCCAAGAAAAATATGCAGTACCTAAGAGAAGTTATAATTCTTCCCCAGATAAACGGTCAAATTGAGAACTTTGACTGCTTTTCTTCTATCAAAATACCAGACAGCGTGTATTATACATCAAAATCTGACAAAGCACATTGAGCAGATTGGATAGCAGTAGATCTGAATACTATAGAAGAGATGACAGAAATTCATGACGCACTGGAAACCAGTGAGAGATCATATGAGGCTAGGCATAAGGAGGTAAAAGATCTCACTCAGTACTCCATGTCAAGTGCTAATATCCCTTTATCTAATAATCGAATGGAGTTCAAAATAGAGGCACTCATAGACAAGCATTTAATAAAAATAACTGCCTAGTTAAAAGTAGGGAAAATGATGATGATGATGATGATGATGATGTATATATATATATATTAATTAATAATAATATAATAATAATAATAATAATAATAATAATAATAATATAATAATAATAATAATATTATATATATAATAATATAAAATATTAATAATAATAATAATAATAATAATAATATAATAATAATATAATAATAATAATAATAAATAATAATAATAATAATAAAAATAAAATATTATAATTATATAAAAAAATATATAAAAATAATAATAATAATGATGATGATGATAATAATAATAATAATAATAATAATAATAATAATGGCATAATTGAAAGTATCAAAAAATGGAGTTCAAATTACTCCAAAAAAAGTTCTTAAGGACTGATGATTCAACTCATGCATTAAATTAATGAGAATCTCGTGGAAAAGTTCATCATTGCAGGTGCCTGATAACTGGCTTGGATAGGAACAACCTAATAATACAATTAAATACCATACATCCTAATATTGATTGTTTTTGAACCAGATAGGTTAGTTAAATTACTAATTATAAATAATTGCCCCATTATAGCAGAAGAGAGTGTGATTGTTAAGATGTTATTAGACACTGGCAATCAGATATATCCATAATGCTGGAAGACTTAAATAAAATCTTGGAAATAAACCAATCCATACCTTCTCTGCCAATTAAACAGATGCAGATGACCCTAGCTAATGGCAAAAGGGCCAAATTAGCCAGTCAACTGGTATGTATAACTATTAAGGTCAATAGCTTTTTGATTATGCCTGGGGTTAATTCATGAGGTGATAATAGGTTCCGACTTCATGAATAAATAAATACCAATGCAAATTAGATAAAATCAAAATTTTGTATGTCAAAGTGAAATTTATAAATTTAACAATCCAATCCAAGAAACAATAAGTTTAAGGGTACATACAAGATACATCACTTGATGTACAGATTAAGTTAAAAATTCAAAGTTCAAATACTTGAATGTGAATCTAAAAGAAAAATTATTTAAATATTTCCATATTTTCAGATAAATCAGATATAACCAAGGGATATGTTCACCTTATTGTATTGAAAAATGATGAACCATTCCAAAAGACAACATATTCAATCCCATATTAGTACCAGGATGAAGTTAGTCATCAAATAATTAAAGTGCTGGAATAGAAGATCATAAGAAAATGTGTGTCTGCCTCCATAAGAAAAATGGATCATTTAAAATATGCCTTAGTGACTGCTTCCTTAATCAGGTTATCATTCCTGAGCAGGATATCCCTTCACCAGTACATGAATGGTTAATTAGATTTAAAGATAAATCTATATTTATTTTCTTTGACTTGACAGCCAATTACTGGCAGTTACCTCTTCATTATAGAGATCAAAAGTATACTGCATTCCAGTATGAAGGGCAATGTTTGGTTGATCAATAGTGGGGCCAGTCTGTTAGATACCTTGATAAGGAATTATCAAAAAGATTAAAGGATATTCTAATTATTTATGTTGACTATATTGTTATAGCTTCTAGTAATATTGAGGAGCATTTCCAACATTTGAAAAGGTTTTTCAATGAATGTAATGTATGAATGTAATGTGCATAATATAAAAATTAATCTCGAGAAATGTACAATAAAGCTGTTGAGGATTGGGCTAAAGTGATCAAAACCCACCCAGACAAAATAGCCGCTATCCAAAGATTCCCTAAACCTAAAAATAAAAAGCAATGTTGGTCATTTTTAGGGCTTTGCACATATTATCATAAACTCTATGAAAATTTTACAAAGAAGTTATATATGTCAAAACTATTAAAAAAAGATGAGAGATGATGTTGGGATGAAAGGTAAACCAAAGAATTTGAGCTTATGAAAACTAAATTCCTGAAAAGAGTAATATTGCATTAACCTGACTTCAGTAAAATGTTTTATGTCCAAACTGATAGCAATGGTATGGGTTGGGTCTAGTGTTTTATCAACTTGATCAATTTCTGAAACCACAAGTTTTATATTTCCTTAGTTGATTTCCAAAAGGGCTAAAACACACTATATGATTACTGAAAAAGAAGCATTAGCAGTAGTTTAGCATTTCAGAAGTTGCATCAACTTTTAATGTGGTCTGACGTAGTTCTACTCGATGACAACAAAAGCTTGAAATTTTTAAACAAAAGCTATCTAAATAATGAACTCCATATTTGATGCAGCCTACATCTGTGACAGCTCAATTACAAGATACAGCATATAGAGGGAAAGAACAATATTGTCACAGATATTTTAAGCAGGCATCCTATTAAAATAACCCAAACTCATCCAAATACCGAAAATATTATAATCACTACTTTAAGTTTAATCACTGATTATTCTGTAGAGAAGGATTTGGAAATTTACCCATGTTGCAAGTCCAAGATACCAAACTAAATAAAATTTTAACTGTTTTGTCTGAAGTCACAGCTTCTCATAGTAATTATGCATCAGTTAGTAAAATTAAAAATAGATATACACGTAAAACAGAAGCAAATAATGAAAACTCTGAGAGAGTTTGTTATACCTATGGCCATAATAAATAGGTTGATTTATTATGTGTATTACCTATATGAAAACTATGGTTCGAAGAAAATTGAATAGGTGTTGAGAAAATTTTTCTACTGGTTAAACCTAAACTCTTCAGTGGTCAATAGACTAAAATATTGTGAAATATGTCTTCAAACTAATTCTGTCCAACAAATCTTTTGCTGGAACTTTATAACCTATAATTCCGGAGAAGCTTAATGAGCTATTTAGTTATTAATTTCTACAACCCATTACCACCCTTTAAAAGGAACAAATTTTTACTTATTATGTATGATGTGTTCTCCAAATATGTGGTGGCTTATCCAGTAAGGAAAGTGGATGCTAAAAGTATTATTGAGTCTTTGGGAAACTTCCATTAAAGTGAAAGCCCCAGTCAGTATTAACTGATCATGCTGCAGTATTTATTTCAAATACTTGGGGGAAAAAAATGGATAAAAAAGTCAGAATATAAAGCATGTAATGAGCTCAAACTTCAACTCCCAATCTAATTCTTGTGAAAGAGTTATGAAGGAGCTGGATCATCTACTTAAAGAGTCTTTTGGACAGCAATTATTCAAGATGAGTGGATAAACTCCATGAAGTGATAGGGTACATTAATATGACTATGAATGAATCAATTAAATTTCCACTAAGACATGAACCACTGTTAGTAAAGCCACATCATCTACCATATCAGAAAGTATAGATCTGGAAAATGATAGAAAGACAAGACTTAATAAATTTGAAAAAGATGGGAAATAAAAGAATTTCCCAAGCAAAATTACTTAATTCTTTTAAAATTGGTGATAGAGTAATGAAACACACACTCCATGTTACCCACAGAAACATAAATTCAAAAAATTTATGAACTTTGTAAAGGGCTTTTCTAATCAAAAACAGATAGGTAAAAATGCCTTTCTGCTTGACACCTCATACACGTTTGAGGAATATATAGCCTCAAGCCCATGCCTATACAAATAATTTAAAATATTGTTAGTTAAGTACTAATTATAAAAAATTTTCTCCCGAAGAGAGGATTAGCATAATATTTTGGTACAATTATATCATATTAAGTAAAGTATGAACTGTTTAAAAATTTTTTTAATTGTACAATTTATAGTAGATAAATAAATCAAGTGATAGATTTAAAATCCAAGGTAAACTACAATAAAGTTAATATGCAATGGGATAGAAGCATTCTTTTTTAGATCTAAAATATTATTTAAAAAATGTAGATGGTTGTAAGGCTGGAATCGGATAGAGCCGGTAAACAAATATGCATTTACTTTATAACAATTTAAAAACAATTAGCGAATGTTTTTAGTGATGGCTAGAAACCATGTAAGCACCAACTAGTGTTTGTCGAATAAACAGTGAGTTGTGCCATAAGTAGTCAAATCTTATTAAATTATAATATTCACAACAGGTTCAAAAGAAATAAATTGCCTATTAAATCAGAAAAAATGCTAGTAGTTAAAAATATATAAAAAAATATTGTATTTACATATAAAAGTGTGTACGTGGGTATAAATAATATTTATAGAATTAGAAATATTTACAAATCAGTGCATTAAAAACATCAGATAAATAAATGCTAGAGTCGGTAAATGTTTTTAAAATAACAGATCCCAAAACATAACGAAATTATTGACATTAAAATATCCGTGAAATTTTTAATTAATAATGTTTATTGACAAAAATTTATTGCTCTAATAAAAATTTTAAAAAGCGATAATTACAATTACAAAAAGGATATGTATTTCATTTTTTAAAATATTAAGTTGATGTAAAATATTCCATTTTTGTAATTTTGTATTTCAAAATGATTACATGTTCGCCGCCAATTGAGGGAAAATTCTTGATTATTTAGGTGCTATGGAAACGCCCTAGAAATCTACTATAAAGCAAGATGCGTTGTGGGAAAAATTGCTGTCATCTTAAAAAACTTACAAATACTAGAAAATTTAAAATGAAAGGATTTTTTTAAATTTTTCAGTGCATCCAGTACCCAGTCTTGTTTTCCTTAAAAATCGTCATATTGTACTGATTTATATGAGGATGACTGAGTAGAGAACATTACCTGGCCAAGATAGGACAGGATTCCACTCCATTCCAATAACATTAATGGATATATATTAAATTGAAATATAAGATGGGAAAACAACCCACTGCTTTATTTTAATTCTCAGTCAAGAAAACCTGCTATTTGTACTATTGGAATTTTAGAATGTCGGACTAAATTTGCCTAAAAAATTATATTGCTAAATTGTATTTCTGCAATTTTGAAGGAATATGCTTTTAATATCTATTTCATTAAAATTTGTAGTTATTATCCTAGGATTTTATGCAGCAAATGCAGCATTTGGTAAATGATTATGGATATACCTCTTATCTAAAAATAAATAACATTACTAGTCAAAAGAAACAACTGAAATAGCTTCTTTAAATCATCATAGGAACAAATGCAGTAAAGTAATCTGTGTACTTGTCTGATTAAGATGTCACTTGAAGATTTTATTTGTTTTTATATATGTGCAAGCATCAAAAAAATTGAGAGAGATTACAGACATTCCAAGATATACATTTAGTATTAGAGAGAAAATTTTTCAGTGATGGATTAATTTAATTGGAATTATTTTGATCTTCAGTAAATATGAATAATAGTATTACAAATAGTTACATTTGTGGTTCTCCAAGAGTCCTATTAGTAATGAATTTGGGAATGTTTGATATTTGAATGCCATACAAACTTTATATAAACAATGTATTATTTATTTAAGTTTTAATTAATATGTTAACGGATTATCAGAGAAATAAATGTGCCACATATGTCCATATATGCTCCAGTGAAAACCAAGGTAGTATAGTTTATGTTCGATATTTAAATATAAGATATGGCAGATAAATGATGAATACATAGTAAATATTTGGTGTTGGAGAGATTACATTTTTAACCATTCTTTTAAATTTTTAAATATAAATAATCTATATTTTATTATGTGCTTTTAAATTGACTAAAGTTTTTGCATTAAACTGATAATTTTGAAACCGTTTGTTCAACTATATATTTAAAGTAAAAGTGTGATAAGACACTGTGAACAATCTCTTACTACATGTTGTAATGGTCAGATTTGTATGCCTCGCTAACATGCTGCAGAATTCAAACACTAGACATGAAGAGCAATGCTACAGGTAAGGTAAACAACCAGTAATACCAGTTTCGAATCTGGTTACTTGGTTCCACAACACTCTATGTGACAATGCATCTGATGCTACATTAGTAAACTCCTCTTCTAGGCATGGGGGTCAGGGAGATACAAAAGACTATTTTTAATTTGTTTTAGGGTTAGCCAACTATTAAAAGTAATGTAAGATTATGACATTAATATTTATACATCTAGTAGTTCATTTATCGAGGTGAGATAATATTATTACTGTGTGAAGAACAAATAGACATTATAATGGCAGACGTACGATTAAAAGATAAAGTTTAAGAAATAATATATACACAGAAGATAGCAATTAATTATTGATATTGGTATTAACTATACAATTCCGATAACATTAATAGTTACAGCTTTACAACAGGCAATTATTATGATATATAATGATTTAAACTACCTGAACATCTGGATGCAAACAAGTATAAATACTATAATCTTATGCCTATAAGAGATTATATTTCCAAGCTTTTGATGTGAGGTTTTAAGTAATAAATGGTAATTGTGATCGTGGACATACCAAGATTGATTTAAAAGTAAAATAATAAAAAATTGATTTAATTTAAAGAAACAGTTTAACTGATATAAAAGCATTAGGTTTCAGAACATACAAGTATAGTTAATAAGTGTAGACGATGGAAAGATGGAGTCATATGATCGTAATGTATAATAATCCAAAGAAATATAAATAGGTGCTACTATTAGAGACGCAATGCGACGAATTATATTGCAGTACTTTAAAACTGCAGAACCATGTTTGAGAGAAGTTCGAACAACGGGTTGGCGTCTGCCAAAGGCCCATTCAAAAGTTATCACATAAGCATCATCAGGTTACGGGATAGCACCCCGAATACTCCCTGACTGTGTAACGAAAATCAAATGCCCACGGGAACATTTCATTTTGTCCACTTTATGGGAGACTATAGGAAGACAGTGATAACTATGTTTATCCATGAAAAAATCACAAGGCTCTAAGAGAAATCATTGTATCTCTAAACAGTAAGAGAAATCATCGTATCTCTAAACAGTAACACATATATGACCTAAGTGTAAAATCATAAAATTTACTTTTAAATTACGTTTTAAATTCTAATGACTCAATCTCCCAATGCCCACATTTTAATAGTGACCCTTTTGATTTTACATCCCCAAAATAAATAATATTATTTGGTTTAACCTAAACAGCTAAACCTAATTAAAAGAAATTAAGGGAATGAGTGTAAAATGGGTCTAAACAGTTTATACATTATCATGCTTTCTAACTAATATGTCTGCCACCCAGTTACCCATATACACTCGCATTTATGATTAAAACAAAGCAAATAACAAATGCATATTTTTTTTATATATAAATAATTATAAGTAATTGAAAATAAATACATTTAAACATTGGAGATTAGTATGATACGCATTCAGTATTTAATTTAATTCATTGGCATATTACAATATTTTGATAATTTCCAAGCGGGCAAGTCAAAATAAGTATAAAGAAAAGAGGGTACAATAATTCCCTTGTCTTTAGAAATCCGCAAAATATGACAGCAACTTTTAGTTATATTATATTCAGAAGGATATGATTAGCCTGGTCATAAATTAGCTAAGCATATGATTATAGGAATAAAAAATTTAAAATATATATAAAATACATGTACCCAAGATGATAGAACAAAGAATTGGGTAAGTTAACTAATAAAGAAATATTTACAGAGGTTAGGATGTACATCAAAATTACTTTAAGAAAAGAGAATTACTGGGATAAACTTTAAATAATTGTGTACATAGAGGTAGGATCAGTCATGCATTGTTCGTTCCTTTTACTTTATTTATTTAGGTTTCAATCATTTAAAATTTCTTCAGAGCGAACGTAATTTTCAGCTGTAGTATATTTTTTTACAGATATGCCATATTTCACCCACTATTCTCATTCTCTGGAGGGCATGTATGGAGACTCTGGTAGCTGGTTGACCAGTCTCCGGAGAATAGTGCTTTTCCATTTTCTACTCTGCCATTTAAAGCTTATATCTTTTCTATAAAATCAAATCAAATTTTAATATTTCTAAAAACTACTAAAATCAAATCAAAATTTGCCATTTTATAGTAGCCATATTTCTTATCTGGCCATAATCATGCCCTCGGATGAATTAATCCACTAGCAAATGAATTTCTTTACTATTTAATTAAATCTGGATACCACAGTTTTCTCTTTTGTTGAATTCCTTCTTTTACATTATTTTTAGTATATTTTCTTAACCTGATTACAAGATTAGATATAAAACACAAAATCTAATTTATTTTGATTCATTATTTTAAGCCAATTAAGTTTTCTAAGAATTTGCTAAATAATCTATTGTCTTTCATCAACCCTCAGTCAACTTTAATAGAAAGAATTTTAAACATGACTTTGCAAAATTTAAAACAAACAATAAGATTTTATATATACTTTTTCAAAATTATAAATTTAAACAAGATTTCAATATTTATTATTTCAAAATAATGTTACAGAAAATTGACTACAATAATTAAAATGAGTGTTAGATAAATGCTATATAGCTTTAAAAGAGATTTTTAAAATTATTCATAAATCATATTATTTTGACTCATTTATATACGATATTAAAGTATGTGTGTATTCACAGTGCATTTAATCGATGCTTATATATATCTAATACCGCTATATACACACAATCCAATATCTAGGGTTTAAATTTAGGTAGGATGGATGTAGTAGGTGAAAGACCATAGAAAAAGGTGAAACTAAGAATCAAATCTTACTGTTTCAATGTATGTTGTATTGCCACACATATATCGTGATTCTGTACACCAAATGTAGCTATAATTGATTCATCACATACACTTCTAAAGAAGCAGTATAAATTTAGTTTTAATATTTGCTATTATATGGTCATTATTATTATTATATGTTTTTATTTTTATTTTCATAAAATAAACAATGTTATTTTAAAATTATATATTATTCTTTAATTGTCATCTTAATATAATTTAAGTTCAGGTCATGCTATCTTACTACTGATTCATCTAAATATTTTATTATATTTGCTACTTGAATCTAGGAAGTTAAAGGTATTAAGAAAGCTTACATAAAACCTCTTATACATATATTTACCTTGACAGTAGTAAATGTTTATTAAAGAAATGATCCTGAGATAAGTAATCCGATTAGTCTAATAAATGTTTATAAATATAAACACAAGTTATGTAATTTATGATAAGATAAAGCAAAATCATATAGGCCTAAAAATATTTAATAATAAACAAATATTAATGTAATAAAGTATAAAGTACATTTTGAAAATGTAATGTTAAAAATTCAAATCCCCGAGAAATTATATTTTTATATTGTTTATTTCATTTGGCAAATCTGGAGTGAGTACATTTGTGGTGCTTAGGGTTTTATAAAGGCTCAACCATATGCGAATGTGTTTTAAATACATGCAACATAATCAGAAATTGCTACAATTTCTGTTTTAACACAGTTAACCTCTTACTTACTGCATAGCTTCTGATCCAAATCAAATTTTCGAGGTTGCAATATACATACACTAACAAATGCAATACTAAAAGATTTAAACAAAAGTGTGTAATCACCAATCAAAAAAGTTTAAAAAAAACAACAACTTTGCTGGATTGCCAAATCTCTTAAAAGGCACTCAATGACCTCAAATGAAACTTAAATCACACAATCAAAAAAAATTAATGTATGACTATCAAAATCAATTCATATATTGAAAACAAAACTGTGGTGGTATTATATCAGAATTTGAATTTGACTGCTTGAATAGATTGCATCTGACCAATGGTCACAAAGAAATCTTGTTTATTAATGAAACTGGTTTAAGTAAATGTCTTTTACCTTTTTTCTGATTAATCTGCAGAAATTAAATCCCAGGTTGTTGCCATCTTCCATTTTCATACTTAAACACCATAAAGCTCTTCACAATTTTTTAATTAACAATTTTAACTAGTTGAATAGAATATCCAATCATGTTATTTACGACTTAAAATTTTTTTTTTCTTCATTCTTGCATGACAATTTATACTACATAGAATATAAATATTAAAGCAAAATCTTAAAAAAAGCCCTCTGGAAAAATAATAAAACTTTACTGACAGTTATGCTAATTTATTATTATTTTACATAATTTGAAGTGCCTTTAATTATATCCACAGGATATTTGTTTTTGTTTTTTGTTTTTTTTTTATATTAAGAAGTTCTGCTATATTCTTTAAAAAAATTGCTTATAAAATATGTGAGTTTATTTTAATTTGTATGTGCAAGTTAGAAGGGAAAAAATATTTGTCTGTGTAGATAAATATGTGTATTTGGTGCATATTTATAAGAATAGATGTATGTGTATATGTAAGAGATAGGTATAAAAAGAAAGATGTACACATTAATTTCTTTTCCATTTTTACAAAGAATTATGAGGCTGTTTTTTCTTGCTCTAAGGTCGTGTTCAGAAGTCTAGACAAGGGTGCAACCTAATATATTTGTTTTAATCATTTGAACATTTACAGATATTCTATTTAAAAAGATTCTACGTATTTCCACCATTGAGCAACAATTTCTATTTTTTGGCATGTCATATTGTCTTGGTAATACCAAAGTCTTTTGTGATATAGATGCAACTCACTTTTATCATACCTAAAACTTTTAATGTCGAAGATTATCATATCACTCTGGATAAATTAGCACTGCAAATAGTCAGGCAATATTTCTGAGGGAGAAAGCAGCAGTTATCAATAAAAACAAAAATGCAATCTGCCTTTTATAAAATATATATAATATGCAAGATATATTAGTAATAGCTGAAAAAAAAACAAAGCAGAACAACAACAACAAAAAACTATTCCAAAACAAGTATATTAATAATTTTTATTAGACATTCATTAAACTAGAGATTACCCATTTAATGAATAATAATTCTGTAGCATAATTTTCACTACACTACTAACATGCAATACCTATCTATATATACTCCAAAACAAGAGTTATTTTTCTGGAATGCACCTATCAATTCAAATACTTCCTATGTAAGATTTTTTAATCATACATATTTTATTAAGCTCTTTCTCATTATTTAAAATGCTATCTATATCATCAGCAAATCAGTTAAACAAAATTTTCCTAATCTCTATACTAATTTCATCCTTATCAAACAACTTAATTTAATAACTTATCTAAATAATATATTTCACAAAAGTGAAAATAATAATATCATAATACACACCCCTTTATATCAATCTCTTTCAATTATCTTCTGACTCACATCAAAGTTTCCTAATAAATGTCTTTCTTTTTAAATTTATACTTTTAGTTTTTCAAAATATCCAAGAAAATAAACCACTTCACTCTATAAAATCCCTTTGTGAGATTAATAAAATGAATATTAATATTTCTGCCTCTCTCAATATATCTCTCAGCAATAACCCTATCTTTTTTAAATTCAAACTGCTCTTAGACAGAAATATATATTAGAAATTCATCTATTTAAGAATTATAGCAACACATTAGTTACATTAAGTTAATTGTTCTAAAATCAGAATAATTTACTGGATTCTCTAATCATACAAAAAATTAGATTAGGCAAATGGTTAGTTTCTCAGGAGAACATGTAATATTTGTGCATCAAAATAACAGACAGGATTGGGTTTTGTTATTCTACAGATATATTAATTGCACAAAGTTTTAATAGAATAACTATTGATAAATAAATCTACTAATAATTTTTCTGAATCATAAATTACATTACAAATGTCTATGTGTGAATAATTAACATTATGCAAAGACAAATAATCCTACAGGAAAAAAAATAAAGATGGATCTTATAAGTTTTCTAGATAAAAAAAAAAGTTATGATTTTTTAAAATACAGATGCAAAAAAATCAGCAAAACCAATAATAACCATTGTGCCTTAAAATTAAATTTGGGTGAATGTCATCAAAACATAGATGAGGTCTAAGAAAAAATAAGTTTTTCAAATTTCAAAATTTGTTTGTATTACTCTGTGCAAAACAAGTATCCAAATAATATAAAATCAAAATAATAATAAAGCTATAAGTTTTTTTTTTCTTCTTTTAAATAACTTATGGACATATTTATGTCTTTGAAACTTATTTTTCTCTCTTATATACTTGTTCCGAGTATGGTGATCCCAAACATTAGCCCCAAAACATGTACCTGTCAACTTTTTACATGCAAAAAAAATTAGCATCATATTTTAATCCAAGGTAAAATTACATGAAATTAAGTAATAGATAGAGGAAAATAAAATAAACAATGCTGAAAGATATACTTATAAATAAAGTTAACACAAAAATCACACTCAATTTTAAAAATTAAATAATTTTTTATCATATTTCTCATTATATGTTGGATTATTTCTAAATTGTTAAATGTTTTTAGAAATATTCAAACTTTATTTATACTTTTACAAATATATTTAATTGTAGGTTAATATAACACACTATGTTTAAAGTAATATTTTTCTTCTCTCTTTTTCAGGTGTTACTGGCTTCAGACTGGCTTATAACCAGAGACCAATTTTAGATAACACTTTAAACAATTAAGCTATTTTGCCAAAGATTTATATTCTTATCTATGAAAATATTCCTAATTTCTCCATTTTTTTTCTTTATAAGAGTAAAGTTATTGGGTGGTTTTCAAAAATTATGAATTATCATATTAGGTTGACTTACAAGATTATTGTTATAGTTATTGATATTTTCTTGATATATTTTATGGACTTTGACATTAGTAAAATATGCTCAGTCACTTAATTTATTCTTTTAGAACCAAACTCTCTAAATAGAATGATGATTAGTGGCGGTACTGTCCATCAACACCATTACACTATGCAAATGACTAAACAACCCTGAAATATTTCACCATCATATTGCATTGTCATTGATTTCTACAATATACAAAATCTTAAGGAAACACGTTTTCTAAAAATATGGTTAAAAATTGATTACGAAATTTATCCTAAAAACAAATAAACAAAGTTTGTAAATCACATAAAAGCATTTAAAAAAATTGAAAACATGTGTCTTTATGAGTATATATATATACGTATATATATATTAGAAGAGTTATTTAAGTCATTCTTTTTAACTAAAATGTTTTAGTCAAGTCTCTATATTAATAAATGAGGCACAAGAATAAATGGCTGATTTATTCTTGTTAAATATTGACTTATCCTAGGTTACAGAATATTTTGAAATATTTATTGTACAGTTTTAAGAATGTTAATCTCAAATGTTGTATAAATATTAAACCACTGGAGGTATTCTATTATATATTTTATTTAATTGTTCTTGGCAATGTTTAAATTGAGAAAACTCTCAGATTTGCTAACTATTGTTTGAAATCAATTTGAAACATATTTAGATACATCGCAGGATTGATTTAAATATTCATTCTTTCTAACCAAAGTGTTTTAATCAAGTCTTTATATTAATAAATGAGGCATGAGAATAAATGGCTGTTTTATTCTTGTCAAATATTGACTTATGCTAGGTTAGAAGATATTTTAAAATATTTATTGTACTGTTATGAATCTTTATATTGAATGTTATAAATATATTTAAATAATTGACAATATAGAATTTAAAAATGGTAACATAGTTAATAATTACTTATTACCTAATACAATATATATTACACTAAAAACTGAAATGATTTTACACAAGTATTTACATTATAAGACTTAAAAGTAATAAAAATGAATATTTTGTTGACATCTATATAATTCCACACTATGACTTTAATGATAATTTTTCACTCAAAAATATTATCATTAAGTGATCTAGTTGCCTTTATATATGCTACATGGTTAACAATCATTCTTTTGTGTTTTATTAAGCCATTGAACAGATGTGTCTTATTTTTGTTTCATTATTTACTTTCATTATTGCTTTTTCCTTTTCATCCAATATACACATAAAATTTTAATATTAGCAGAAAATTATTTTAGTTTTGGATATTATTTTATATAACTTGATTATATTAAATCATTTATTTGGAAAGCACAAGGCATACAATAATTTGTACATGATTAAGATTATGCATATCATTTTATGCTAATTATTTAAATGCTGGAGAAGAAAAACTTTATTTTTTTTTAATAACTATCTATCATAAATACAATAACAAAAATTATTGTCATGGTAAACGTATAAATCAGACATATTAAAACTTTTGAAAATTATAAAAATTTCTCAAAAATATATTTTTCTATTTATGAAATTCAAAGGTTTTAATAAATGCAAATCCATAAATATATATATATTTACAGCTGTTATAAACTATATCAAAACGTATTTTTTTTTACAATTTATATTAATGAAAAGTGAAATCTATCTAGATAAACCTGGCATATTTAAATATTTACATGAAAAACACCTGACAAAATTCATAGAAAATGCACAAATCTTATTCTTCAGCATTTAAGATTAATAAAACTTAACAGTAAAAATAGGGGGTGGATATTTTATTCATTGATAGTAAACTATATTTTTATTACACCTATCAAAGCCGAAAATAAATAAGAAAATATATTTTATTTAGGCATTAGCAAAAGAATAAATTTTATTAATTATAAAACTGACAATTTTAAAGTATTCTTACTTTAAATATTATTAAAAATATAATGTTTCAAAAGATATACATTTTATAAAAAGTTTCCTTACAGAAACATCTCTTAAATATGATCATTAAAAAATATTAATTCTAATATGCTTCATCAATAAAGATTTATATATTTTTTAAATTAAGTATAAATTAAGTTAAGCAAATATAGAATGCACTAACTGTATTATTTTTCTATATTATCTGTTGCCAGCAAGATCTCACACACCATCCTAGTTTAGTTCACTTATTCTGCTCCTTATGTATTCATAATTATATCTTTTCTCAATTTCTAGAATAACTTTCAATTAAAATTTCTCTCTTCAACATTCAAAATTCTGTTCCATACAAATTCAAATAAATAATTTTATAAAAAAAGAAAAAGAATAAAACAATAACTAAATAAAAAAAAATATGTTGAAATTTAACAAACTGCATACATATATTTGCAATTTAACAAACTGCATACATATAAAGTCAATTTAGCCGTCCCTCAATTCAACTATAATTAATCCATATATATATATGCAAAAAATTAAAAAAATAATAATGAAAATATATTATGCTAAAGAATTAAGTAAAAAATTATTTAATAAAAATACTAAATCTTTGAGTCATTTTTATTTTTCAGATTGAGGAAATTATTGAGAACTAATATGATAATTTTACACCTGCTGGGAGTGTGGTGACCCCAACTAAGTGCCCTAAAGTAATGCCCCACTGCTGACCTTGCTCACAATTAAAACACATTAAAGTATTACTTAAACTGCTTTTTTTTTAAAAACATGTGTCAACTGAAGTTCAATCCACAATAAATCTAATGTAGAAAGTAGAGTAAAAATAAAAGAAACAGGAATTTAAAATCTTTTATAAGTATTTAATAAAATTAAGCAGTTTTATAATCTTGTGTGTGTGTGTGTGCACATGCTTACTGCATGCATAGGGCTCAAGCATGTAGAGGCACACAAATACACTTTTATTTTAGTAAAATAGAATAAAAACTATTCTGTAACAATAAAAACTTCCACTTTCATGATTAGGGTGGCAAATATCAGAAAGTGATTGTGCAGAATTATAAAAACATTTTATTTTTAGTAAATATTTTTAAAATAATTTTATAAACCTAATTGCTTCTAAAATTTATTTAAAATTAGTGTATAATATATGAATAAGATAAGCAATAAAGAGATTTATCAATTTTCTTCTCTATCCTTAAAAACAAAAGGTAGTAGAAAAACAGCTTGTCAGAACTGACTCCATTTAAACATCAAGGTAATAATGAAGTTAGTATAAAAAAAGCTATCAATGCTTCTGCCAAATTATTCTATAATGCATGAGAGTAGTGTAGCGAAAATTACACTACAGAAATATTATTCTTTTAAATATTTAAACACAATTTTCACAATAACATAAGATTACATAATAAATCAGTATAAAATATTAAATGCTCCAATAAACATAACTCACCATAAAAAATAAAAAAGCTAAAAAAAAATATAATTACCAAAAATAAACAAAAAAATAAAAATAAAGAATTTATTTAAAATTATTCTAGATAAATTTTTCAATAAAAAAGCATATAATAATAAAAGCATATAGGTTTTATATTGTACCCATTCATTTGGAGCAGAGAATTTTAAGTAAGATGTAAAAGTGCCATTAAAAAAATTTTTTTTTAATTTGGGATCTTTTAAAAGCCATAGTTATAATTATATAAGTAGAAAGGACTCAAACTTGGTAAAAGAAGTCCACAGATAGGTTATAAAATGTTTCAAAATTATTTCAAGTATAAAAATAGAAGATAAGAGTAATATAATTTATTACTTTCTAAGTAGAGTAGATTTATATCTGCTATATTTAAAAAATATAGTTGGTATTTTGTTTAATAAGCATTGTAATAAATCTATGATTTAAATACAGTTATAAATAATTTAATAAAATACTTAATATGTAATGTTCTTAAAGGATCAATTTTATTCATTATGATGTAATAAACGGAAAATTATGTTCTAATTTACTTTATTATATTAAATATTTTATAAAATGCACTTAAAATAATTTTTTTGGTTAAATATATTTTAGAGATAAATTGGTACTTGAGTATTAGTCCTGCATTATGCTATTAGAATGCTGGCTGGTTCACATTCGTATCAATCCACTGATAACTTTGTAAATCTTGTGACCTGACCAAAATAACATGTACACGGATGCTGGACATGATACTCTTTGCCAGATTTTTTTTTTTTTTTGGGGGGGGGGGAGTAATTTGTACACGGATGATCTTGTACATGATATTTTCGCAAAGATTTACAAAGTTATTGGCAGGTTGACATGAATATGAAAAGTTACAACAAGTTTAATAGTGCATTGCAGGACTAAAATTAACACACACTAAAAAATTGTAAACATATGTATGATTTGTAGCAGTAATATTCAAACAACATACACCCCAGTGGAAATAGATTGATTGTCCCAATCTTATTTTACATATAATCACTAAATTAGAATTGTGTTTAAATAATATTGACTTACAAAAACAGATTAAATATACACGTATGCTACTTACCATTGTAATAAATAAGAGAAATTGATCATGTTCAAACAACCAAATTGAAGAAAATACAGGTGTAAACTTAAAAATAACATTGCAAACCATAAATTTTGGATCGGAAAAACTCTTATTTTCTTGGACCTCGGTAAAAATAGATTGAATCAACTCCCCAATATTACTTTACAATAAAACAATCACTAAATTATAATTGTGTTTAAATAATATTTACTTACAAAAACAGATAAAATATAAATGTTCGCTACTTAAACTATAATTAATCGCATTTAAAAAAACCCAATTCAAATTTCACATTACCACAGAAAATTGACACCCGAAGTGGAAATTTTCCACCAAAATGAAGACGCTATTGCAAAGTGTGTCAAGATCTTTTCCAGAAAAATACTAAGAAATGGAAATTTTTTGTTAAAAAAAAAAAAATGGAAACAAAACAAAAGCAATAATTAGGAACAATAAAGAAATATAAATTATGTTTTATTAGTGCTTTTCATGCAGGGGTAAAAAAAAATTGGAGAAAAATATTCATCAACTTATATTTTTTAATGTAAATTCACAAAACAAAACATAGAATTTTCAGTAACAAGAAAGAAATTCTAAGAATTTCATTACCGCATTTCATATAGATGGAAAAAAAGTTTAGATAAATATTAACCAACCTATACCTTTTTTGTAAATAAACACAACAAAACAAAACAAATCAAATAATTCAGAAGAGTAAAGAAATATATAAATTATAAGACTTTTATTAATTAACGCAGGTAGAAAAATATTCATCAACCTATAGTTTTTAGTAAATACACCAAACAGAATAATAAAACAACGAAGGCATTCAATTCAGTAGTGGGCAGCTTCCAAATATCATCATTTTGGACTATTTCCAAATACAAAACACACACACACACACACATAAAGACATTACTTATGAAATTATGAAAACAAAATCAAAATAGTACTTACACTCATTAAATTTAAATCAAATGAAGTGAACGCAAAAAAAAGAATAATAATCAAAGTATGTTTTCCAAAAAAAAAAAACCAAACAGATGTTTTACAAGCACGTTTTGAAAAAGACAATGTTTTTGCAACTGACAATTATAAATAAAGCAAAATAATAACAATCAAAATACATATTGAAAAATAAATCACTGAAAAATATAAACAATGCAAAATAATAACAATCTAAGCACGTTTTGAAAAATCTAAATCACCTTTTGAGACGTTTTTCAATAGACATCGCGGGGTTTATTTTCTTTCAATTTGATATCATCGCAAGATTGCATATTTATTGCGGATATGAAAAGTCTCCTATCTCTTCTTTATTGCAGGACTAATACATGATAGAACTTATGCCCTGTCACATTGGCTTAAGAATCAGGCCCCAAATGTTTTCTGTTTGTGTAAGACGAAACTGCACCATAACTCTGAGTCGAGAATCATCCAATTAATGCAGTCATTGGGACATTTTCATTATTCCTTTTCTGACACTGCCACAGGAGGAATAACAATAATTATTAACAATAAATCGCTGATTACCTTTTTTAAAATACTGTTCATAAACACAAATGGTCTGATTGCAGTGATCCAGTATAAAGATTGGATGTTCAACCTTGTGAACCTATATCTATCCAAAAACTCAGAAGTTGTCTTCAATGCTATTCACTCAATAAACATAGCCTTGAAAACCAGTCCATTCCCAATCATAATCATTGGTGATTTCAACCATTACCATGAAACATTTCAAGCAAAATTTGTCAACAGCTTCAACCAGCCACTAGTAAGCATTGTTCACAGAAGGTGCTTTTCATTTTACATAAAGATTTACATGAACACTCATTGACTGATGTACATGTCACCCTCCTTATTTCCAGTAATTGAGGCTCATTTATGGCCAGTGTCCTTTTCTGACCACTACTCCTTAGAGGTCAAAATAGAACAAGTGTTTGTACAGGAACCCATAATTAACTTATCATAATATACAATTCTAATGCTGACCACATCAAATGCTATAACATAATTAGTCTCCGAAATCTATATTAAATTTAATACAGTAAAGTTATCAACATTCCTGATTGAAAAAAGCTTGGTTAACATTTACTAGCTCACTCAGTGAACTAATAAACTGTTGTACAAAAAACTCAAGGGGTCCATTCCATTTAATCAGCGAACTGGACAGAATTGCCAATGAATTGGAGACCTTACCTTATGAAAGTCAAAACATTCATAACATCATTGCTCTTAAAAATAGATATAGAGCCTAACAAAAAGCCATTGCAGAATATCTCTCAATAAAGAGGGCTAGGCAATATTTAAATGATCAACATTGCTGGACCAAAGGCTACCTCAACTCAAGTGGGTCCTTGGGTCTGGCAGAAACTCCAGAGCCCCAAAATCAATTTGAGATAAATGAGAAAAAATATGCAGGTGAATCTATGCTACTCAGGATCAGAGACTATTATGAAAAAAAATTACAATCATTAGGTATAACAGGACTCACAGAAAATTTATGAAGATAAACAAGGAATTTCATAAAAATAACCAAAGCCAGAATATTAGCAAAACTTAAGGCACTCTCTGATAGAACATACCCTGGGCTGCCTGGAATCCCAAAATTCCTGCTTATACACTAAGATCATTTGCCATCCCAATCATTAAAAGGATGGTGGACTTCCTTGCAGACAACAGCTGGAAAATTCAAGGGTTCTACCACATTGCCATGGTGCCTTTGCTTAAAAAACCAGAGGGCCCAAGTGAACTTGGATTCCTAGGCCAAACTCCATGAGCCCTCTCCTGATAAGACTATTGAGGGCTTGATAAAAGATGACATGCCTGCCAGTTTGCAAAGGGCAGCTCTACAGCAGATGCCATCAGTCAATTCTGCCTCATTGTCAATCATGCTCGCAGAAAAAAGATGTCATGGCCAGTTGCAGTTCAATTAGATTTTGCCGGTGCCTTTGACTGAGTCAGGATCGAAGTGCTCCTTAGGGTACTAGAAGAGCTCCATGTGCCGACGGCATATCTCCAAATGATTGATAACCTTCTACAAACAAGAAGTGTTTCTCTCATTGGATGGTCGAGATTACTCCAGGATTTCAGCCCAGCATTTCCATTCCACAGGGCTCACCACTAAGTGCACTGCTCTTTGAAGTCTATATAAACCCATTGCTGTTGCACATCAAGGCAACCCTCTTGGGTATTGCCATACCTTTGCTGAGAGAGAGCATTCATCACGTTTTCTACATGGATGATGTGGTAGTGTCACTCTCATCTAAGGATGAGTTTGCTAGGCTAGAGGAAATCTTGGATCACTTCACTAGCGAATTTGGTCTAAGAGTCAATGAGGACAAATCGGCTATGTGGTCGATCAAATTGGGAAAAGAAATCCCGGGAAGATTCACAGCAACCCCACAAAAGTTTCTTGTGTTCATGCTAGCTTCCCCTCTCCCCTTTCATCATGAGGAAGGAGCTTGAAGAGTCCCTGCTCAAGAAAGTTATAAACAATTACTTCATTATCAAAGGTCTGGTTGTCATTGTTGGGGAAGGTCACCCTTCTCAATGCCATATTATTGCCAAAAATAACATTTCTTGGCTGGTTTTTCCCCAACAAGGGCATTCATTTGCAACATGAAAACTCAATGCAGAGGACTATGTTGGGGAGGAGAAGCCCCAGTCATTAGTCTCAGCTTTCTCCAAAAATCAAAGGCTCAAAACGGGTTTGAATTACATTCAATCTCCACTTTCCTATTTCAAAGGACATACAATATATTAGTGAAATTATTTTGCCAAAACCTGTGTATGGAAAGCCCCTTGCCATTGGTGAGGGTTGAACCAATGGATCATCCTCCTCCCAAACAAATAAGCATTTGCAACAAGTGTCAATGATTGTAGAAAAACTTTGACACTTGTTGTTGCAAATGCTTATTTGTTTGTGAGGAGAGATCAGCTGCACTGTTTAGCTTCAAGCTTAACTATTGGGAAGCATTTAGTATGACACAAAACAAAGAGTCCACAGTGGAGAGTTTTCTCTCAATCGGTATTCCGAGGTTGACAAAGCTAGTGGATTTACTGATAAAAGTCAACCTCAGAGCCCTTCCAACCTGTGCTTTTTTGTGTTACAAATGGGATACAGAATTGATCCAATCTGCCCGATATGTAATAAAAATGATGAGACAATGAGCCATATCTTAAATCAATGTGAAATATGGAATAATCTACATTTTTGTGCACTTAAAAGAATCAGATGTGTAATGAAAATGAAGAGACAATGAGCCATATCCTAAATCAATGCAAACGTTTTTGTGCACTTAAAAGAATCAGGGAAGCAGCCATTATATGTACCAATATCTCAAAGGTAATAAAGAGTGGCCTTTATGTAAAATTAGACTGGCCACCTTTATAAATTTCACTATATGGATAGTGAGATTTAAGATTGCCTTTGACAATGGATTGAACAATAGGTCAGAAGAGCTTTTTCTCAAGTTACTTGGTGAGGCCAAAGACTACGACTGAGAAATATGCCAGTACTGGTTAGCCAGTCAGGACTGAAAATCTAAAGATCAGGGAACCATAGGTGTTTATTGGATTGTTATGGCAAGATTGATTAACATATCAGGACTCCTATGCAGAGTCTAAAAGTTGTTACATTAATGTAATCTAAATTGTGACATCAAATTAGAATTTCATAGATTCTCTAGTAAATTGTCACAGGCTAAATTAAGCAGTATCTAATAAGATTAATAAGCAGACTGAAGGAAAGGGGACTAAAGCAAAAACCCGCTTTGATGTGTGGAAAACTTTTACCTGAAATTGCCTGGATAGCCACTGTATTTCTGGTTTTTTTCCTTTTGTTGTTATTTATTGTTAAACACTGTATTGAGTGATCAACTTGTTGACCCAAATAATGCTTAAGTAGCTTATTTCAATGTAATCCTTTATAGATGTGTCAGGCAGATGGCCTCTTTTTTTTTTTACTGTTTGTTTTTTTTCTTATTTATTGTTTTCATTATAGAGCTGCTGCCCATTTCTAAGCAAGTAACCTATAATAAGAAAGATGTAAAATGATATCCATATGTATCTTCTTAAGGTATGAATAAAGTTCTTATTTGAAACTAATACTCAAGTACCGATAAATTTTGTTACAGTATGTCTGGAAAGTTATCACATGATTGATAGATGTGTGTAGATGCTTTCCAGGATTTGAAAGAAAGCTTCAATTATTTTTAAACTGATACATTCTGAACATTATAAATAAATTTAAAGACAATATTTTAAGTTAGTTTGTAAATAATATTTCAACTAGTAAAGTAAATAAAAATTAATATATTAAAGTAAACATTTTATTAAGAATTGGTGTTTTATATTGTTTAAAATATTTATATTGCATGAATAGAGTTACGAATATTTGTTTAGAATTAAATATTTTTGTTAATAATTTTTATTAAGAGATAATTCATAATTTATTTTTACTTTTTAAAACTATAAAATTTAATTTACATGCAATTGAGTCAATTCTACAACTGTATTCATCCAATAGGATTGCCAGATAGAAACCAGTATAAATAAGTAAATCGTCAATGTCTAGATGAATAATAAAGGGTAATAACTGGTTATAACAGATTATGTAATATAACAAGATTTCGTAAAAAAAAAAAAAAAAATTATATAAAGTCAAAATTTTAAATAATATTTTTTCTTTAAAGTTTTTATAAAAAAACATAAAGGATTAATTACTGTTGGCACATAATGTGTGAATAGAAAAACTACTATTCTCTATCGGGAAATCTACTCAAAAGGTTAATTCAAACCTCGTCAGTATTTATGGAGCACAGATTTAGTTTAATAAATAAAATGAGCAAAAATGCATAAAATAGATTGTGTGATATTTACAAACAATGAAATTCACATTACAGATAGAGGAGTCAAATATTGTCAGGTAATAAATTTTTGCTGCTTGCATATATACGATTCATAAAAAAAATTAATGAAGAATTACTTTTTGCAAAATATTTGGAAATGAATATAAGTCTTTATTTTATAATGCCAACATCCCACTTACAAACATAATTGACTGTGCCAAGTGATTGAGTCCCCCAACAATAAATCGCCAAGGAGGCATTACAGCTTATTTAAAAAAAGGCAAGCCAAATATTATTACTGTTCACTGCACCATTCATTGCCAGCATTTTGTTGTGAAAAAACTTGAACAATTATACAATTCCTTATAAAATGCAAGTACTATTAAGGCAAATTAAATTGCACCCACCAACTATCATCTTTTTTAAAATTTTGTGCTGAAAATGGTTTTGAGTAATTATTATTTTACATCAAAGTTGTTGGCTATCAAAAGATAAGTGCTTGAAATTATTTAATAAGGTCTTTGTGGAATTTTTGGAAATAAGCAGAATGGGATTAGTAATAAAGTTTGAAAAAATTAAAGCTATTATTATACGCTTATCTAATTTGCTTACTAAATTCAACAAAATGAATTTACAATATAAGTGAAATTTTAATCATTGATATTTATGGCAAAATTAATATTTTTTAAGCACAACATATGATGATTGAATTATATCAGTTTCAAATTTGTTTGCAATAGAAATGCAAAGAAAATAATTCATGATATATACATTGATTTTTGTGAATCATTTATTGAAGCTGGATGAAGATATGGAAAAGACATGAAGACATTTAAATTCCAAAGTTCCAAATTGAATAATAAATTCATATATATATATATATATTGAAAAGTAAATTAAATTAAAAATTATCAAAAGTTTTGTCTAAAAAAAAAAAATCCTGCTTGTAGGTGATTGTTAACAAATTTCTAATATATTTTCCAACATCATATTTAGAGAAAATTGTATGCAAATTGTTGAATGTAGAGATTTATGATTTCAATTATAGTTATTAAATCATACATTGATAACTTTTCATTAAGCTAGGTAAGCTTCAAATTAAATATTTTAAAATGGTAATAATATAGTAAGCAACAATCATTAGCATAGAGCAAAGAATTGTGTTCTCAAGTTTAACTTTCTTCTAAATTTAATTATTTATAATATTTAGTTTGTTTGTATATTAACTACCATTATTCAACTATTTAGATATGTTAAAGTTGTACTCTTTTTTTTCTCATGTGTCATAGTATCAGCCGGAAAGCGAACCCGCTAACCCGGGACAACTGCTTGTAAAGCAACTGTCGCTGACCTCTCTTTTGTGTTTTATTTATATTTTCATGAAGTCTGACTATTATATACTTATTTGAAAGTAATTTTTGTGATAAAAATATGTGTTAGCAAAAATAAATGTAGTTTTTTTTTTTTGATAAATATATATATTATAAATTATTTTTTATTTTATGCTTTTTAATATTCTTTTTAAATTTCATATTATATTAAAGTAAACTTTTATTGTTAATTTAAAATTTAATAATTTTTCTAAATTTAATTATAAATATTTTGTTAATCTTCAAAAAATAGTAATTTTTATGAAAAACTGTTTTTGAGCATACTTTGTCAAATGGCAGAAAGAACTAAAAGGATTATACATTAAAAACAAAAGTGTTAAGAACATTTGAAATAAAAATAAAAAAAATTATGGCTTGAAAAATAATGAGAATCACAAACGAAGAAGTAAAAAGAAAAAAATTGCAGATAAGTTTACATTGATATTGAAAACTGAAAATAGAAGATAATCCAAAATGATATATAATACTTATTTTCAAATAAACAATTTGATTCAAAAATAAAATAGTTTTTTAGGCAATAATTATACCACTAAAAGTGATAAATATTTATTCTTTATTATTTTAACATTCAAATTTGCCCAAAATTTATTATATTTAAATAGTCCCAATCTCTTTCTTTTCCTGATTAATGTAAAATTTTAAATAAATCCTTAAATTACTATCTTATCATTTGCAATCATAATTTTTTATTTTATAAAAATTGTAATAAAAATATTTCATTAATCCAGTATTTCCTAATATCATTTGAAGTAACTCAAAGTTGTACAAAATCCTTTTGTGGCGGCATTCAGACTTAAAACAGAGACCAAAATTAATAAAAGTGTTCTATAAAATCACTATTTTTTTTCTTTTCAAATGATTGATTATTAAATATATAGAAATAATATCATTTTGAAATAAGCAAGCTGTTTAAACTTTGTGGTGAGATACAAATAGATAAATATGACTTGCACTAACAACATATACACACACAAAGCTAAATTTTCAAAATTCTTTATATATCAAAATAATACAAAATAAAATAAATAAATTATAAATGTGGCCGAGCGCTTTCAAAGGACACAGCTCTCAGTCATAGCCATGTTGTAACAAACAAGTGCAATGCAAATTTATGCAAATGATTTTATTCCATTTCTTGGATATATTGTAGCATGTGTCTTCTCTGTTGATAGTATAATTGTCCCTAGCAATGAAGCAAGCCTCCTTCATTTTTCTTTTTAAGTCATGTCACTCTCTGCAAATGACCACAGGGTCCCTTGGTTCACAATTGTGCCCTGCTGAGATGCGATGCTGGCCGAAAACTGAATAGCCACATTTATAATATATTTATTTCATTTTGTATTATTTTGATATATAAAGAACTTTGAAAATTCAGCTTTGTGTGGGTAAGCGTTGTTAGAACAAATCATACTTAAATATTTTAAATTATATTCTATTCTAATATTACCACATATATAATATACTCACTTGTGCATCCCATACTCCCAGGATGGACACTACAAAATAATATTATCTGATATGAATGCTGAAATAAAAAATTGGTCGTTTCATATTTTTTTCAAGTTTTCCTCCAATTTTAATTGGTAATGATCAAGACTTAAAACCAACATAGTAACCACAAGCAGTTTGACCACAAAAATTAGAAAGTAATGCTTTGGCTAACATTTTTTATATTTATACAAGTAATAATTTAATTTTAGATCTATAGTGTTCACATACAAAAAAAAAACCAAATTAATTTTACTTAAAATGAATAAAAAAGAAATTCTATTGGATTCAATTTTAATTAACATTGTTATACAATGCTAAAAAAACAAATAAACAATATCTCTAATAATATTTAAATACATGTAGTCTATACTAAACTTGATGTAATTAGAAAGGATTTGAACTTAGACTTTCAAACTCCCTACAGCTATCCACTCCATCTTATACAACTAGAACACATATTTTATGCTGAATCAGCCCTCATCAGTTGGTCCATATTACCATCTCCCACACATATATACAATCAGTACTCAGTTTATATTAAGATAGCAAATCTTCAAACTTTAATGGACAAAGTTCAATCTTATCCACCCTCCAATTCTTCAGTCATCCATATTAAAAATCTAAGGATATAATGCTCATTGTCATATCCATGTTGACTTTAGGTCACTCTGATTCCTCACATATAGGACCTTAGTATATTTATTTAAATATACAAAAGAGAGATAGGAAAAATAAAGGCCGAATATGTAATATATATAAATACATGTACATTGCATATTGAAAGTCTGAGTTCCTGTCCTTTATAATTACATTAAGATTAGTATAGACGATATATATGTATTTAAAGATTACATATTCAGCGTGTATTCTGCCCATCCCTCTTCTGTATATTTAAATGGATATATTAAGATTCTATATGTGAGGGGTCAGTGACTTAAAGTCGACATGGGTATAAAAATAATATTGGTATAAACAAGGGCTTTGAGCATTCCATCTTTGGATTTTCAATGATATGAATTGTTGAAAAGTTGGAGGATGGAGAGAGATTGAAGTTTATTCAGTGAAGTTTGAAAATTTGCTATCTTAATATAAACTGAGCATGATTGTATCTAGGTGTGGAAGATGGTGATCTGGTCCAACTAATGCAACGAAATATGTATATTGAAGATCATTTTTATCTTTCTCACATGTATGTGATCATATGTACCAGTTGTTTAAGATGGAGTGGATAGTTGTAGGGAGTTTGAAAGTCTGAGTTCAAGTCCTTTCTACTACGTCTAATAATAAAATTTAAGATATGAGGAGTAGTGTTACTTCCAGAATAAAAAAACTTTTATATTCCATTTTAATATTTCCCCCAAAACTCCTTCATCATGTTTCACAGAGTAATGTACTATCTAAATTTTCCTTTTTATTTATAAAAAAAAAAATATTGGCCAATGTTTCAAAAACTCTGCTTATTTATTCTTGCAATATTTTATAAAGGTCTTAGACTCATAATAGCATTTAGATTAATACACTGTACAAGCTTACACCCATCTGCACATATATAATGTAATATATAATGGATTCAAACTCAGGTTTTCACACAACCCTCAGCTCTCCATTCCATCTCATATTGCTGACCTACCTGATTATACACATGTTGAAATGATAAATAATCACCAATATATGTATTTCATGCTGGGTCCAGATTACTATCTCCACATATATATACAATCAGTGATCAGCTTTATATTAAGATAGCCAATCTTCATACTTTAATG
Source organism: Epiperipatus broadwayi (assembly GCA_028023455.1). Taxonomy (NCBI): domain Eukaryota; kingdom Metazoa; phylum Onychophora; class Udeonychophora; order Euonychophora; family Peripatidae; genus Epiperipatus; species Epiperipatus broadwayi. The sequence goes on from JAQFVV010000018.1 coordinate 11,547,278, forward strand.
GAGAGGCTTCAAACTACTCCAATCCACAACACTTCAGCCATCCATTTCATTGAAAATCTGATGATGGAATGTTTAAAGCATTTAGAATAATATTCTCATTCAGAGAAATAATTTATTAATCTACTTATTAACAATAGTGGCATCTCCTATTATTTTAGAATCTACCAAGAAAGCATTAAGAAAATGATTCTTAATATGCATTACTCTAAATGCAAATTCTACATAAACATTTTAATAATCATTTTCTATTATAATTAAACATGTACATTTTATATAATTTAGTTAAAGAAATTCACAATTAATCAACTACAGGTATAAATATAACGTTATTATATAAAAACAAATATTAAAATAAAAAAAATTATAAATAGTTAATTGTCCATAAATTTTCATGCTTTTTATAATCATTAATAACTTCAATCAAGTGAAAAAAAAAATCTCAATCAATTTTATAAGCAAATTTCTATAATAATAAAAAAGTACATATATAAAATATTTAATTTTAATTTAAAACTGGATAAAATTATATCTATATATTAAAAGTTTCATGGTAATACATCAATCTTTCATCCCCAACAATATAAGTTCAAGTCTGAGCTGGTTACACTTGAAATTTTTTCAGTTTCTAATCAAGCTTATGACTTTTCATTCAGCCAATTCATGTAATGCAGTTCTCAGCTAAAAAAAAAAATTATAATAAAAATGGAAACGGTTAAAATTCTTAATGGCAGCTGAAGTCTAGTGAATAATAACTAGCTACAAAATAGTTTATTTGTTAAACAGGAATTTTGTTAATTTACATGAAGATTTACACATATTAAATTTATTTTTGGTAAAAATTACTTTTTTTTTTTTAAAGTATAAACAAGTTTGTATTAGTAGATAAGAATGCAGCTTATAGAATGAACTAATTACTGAGTTTGAAACAAAACAACTGTTCAATATATTAGGACAAAAATACTTCTGTTTGACAGACTGAATGTGAGTATATTTTTCTGTTAAAATAAGAAAGTTGCTATTAATCAGCATTAATGAGCAGCTAAGCTAAACCATTCTACCCTTTGGAAAGATACCTATCATCATACCTTTGCCAAAGATTAAACTGTTTGCATTGGAAAAAAGATCTTTAAAACTTTCAATGATTAGCTTATATAATATATAAAAAAATGTAAAGATAGTTGCTAAATATATGTGTAATCCAATGCTCTTTACTGATGAAACCCAAAGCCAAAAACTAATTCAAAGTTTAGTTGGCATTACCATCCAGTGTCAAATGATTAATCATACTTACAATAGATTCTGGAGAAGAATGATAGAATGGGTTACTGCTTCTATACCATTTTCCAATGTAAATTAGAAGAATCATGTAACGCCTTTTTTTAAATAAAAAACTTGCATTGGTAATATAAATCTTGTGACAATTCTTATGCATTATAGAAACATATTTTAGAAAAATTATTTATTAATTATGTGAATGTAAAAATTTAAACAAAATAAACTTGCAAAATAGGAAAAATTTTGATTGCTTTATTAAAAATAATTTCCTACTATTTTAGTAAACTTTTCAATTACTCCAAACCTAACATATACATATTCTTATTGACAAAAAGAATATCAAACATAGACATATATAGTTAATTATGATTTAGGTATTTAAAGAAATATTTAAAATACTTTCCATTACCTGCTAGACTTCACAATTATGGCTTCAAAGATCAAAAGTTTATAAAATAAACCATTTTAAAATATGGAAGCTTTAAAAAGAGAAGAAGAGAAAACTCAAAAAAAAAAAAAAAATAGAAATAATTTTAAAATGTTAAAACTGTAATTATCTTCTGATATGAAAATGACTACAGGAGTTTAAAATTGTAAACTTAACTATGACTAACAATTTATTACTGTACATATTTCTAAGCATTACACTTATATTTAATTACTTTATCTTTTAGGATAAAAATATAGATATTTTTTTAAATTTTGTTATGTCTTCAATGACATCTTCATTTAAAAAAAGGCTATACATACTGTAACGGTATACAATATGCCGTTACATTAATTTAAAATTAAAATAAAAACTTCAGTTCGTAAATAAAAATAAATTTATTAAAAACTAAAAGCTAAAATTAAAAAGAGTTGTTAAACGTATATATATTCCCACAAATGCAAAACTTTAAAAGTATTTTTTTAAATAAATAAAAAAAAGTATTTGAACATACTTTTTTATAAAAAAAAAAAAAAAGCACAAGATCTAAATATAAAATATTTTTAGTAAAAAGTAACATAAATGAAAAAGATCCCTATGTAATCTCAGTAAATGGAAATGATTGTGTTATTAATTATCGAAAAGCAAACTAGCCCTTGGGGCTCTTATATAAAAAAAGTCAGATGAAAGATATAGATAAGAGAACAAAAAAAAATAGATGTCCAATAGAAGCAGCAAACCAATGCTCGGACCTATGATTGGAACAAGAAACTATGTTCAATGAATCTGGAGGATTACTATAAAAAGAAAAATATCCAAATTAAAACAGTTCCAGCTTGATTTTTTTTTTTGAGAAGTGTGATAAGACGCACTTGTCACCCTCTCTCAACATTTCAAATGAAATGACTGTTGAATTATGAATGGTACTGTTGCAGACCCCGAATTATATGGGTACTGCAATTAAATAGTACCAGGATTGAACCAGCTAAGGCAGCCTCTGGATTGAGAACTATGGTATGAACAACAGATCAGTCTTCCATGAAATTATAACTTAATAAAGTCTTCACGGGAATTGGCAGCAGGAACCGGGAGCTCTTCTACTGCAAGATATGAACTATACAATTTTAAAATTTTTTTTAAAAAAAGCAATTAAGAACTTTCATCAAGATTTGACAAGCTAAACCTAATTTTTAAAATGAACTTTATCTGACTTAAGATTTCAAAATCAATTATTGATGTTTTAAATATTTTGAGTTTGCTGATTTAATCATTTCCATTTTTTTAATATTAATATTTATTGACTAAATCATTTAAATGTGTTAAATTTAAGTTGGGTGTAGATGGTTGCATAGATTCGTTAACGTTTAATTATTTTTTTATTTATTTGTATATTGATTAAAATATATAATATTCGGTAAATACGATACCTCATGTTGACTATCTAAAAATGCATTTATTTGTATATCTTTTAAGTTATTGGTGTCAATGTGGCATCTTATGATGAATGCCATTGGATTTATTGTAAATTTCCCTTTGCAATTCCATCAATAACTTTGTATTTTAATCGTTTATGTTTATTTTAAAGGGCTTTTATTTCAAGCAGTTAGGTCGATGCTGGTGGAGGGATATATGGGTGTTTATATCAATGTAATGTGAAGCGTGTTTAGCATACAGGGCAATGTGCCCAATTGAATGCATGACCAAAAGATGCAGTCATTGTGTTGCAATGGATGCAGACGTATTCCCTGCACCATTGACCCCTTTTTTAGTTCTATGGATAGGAACTATAAGTCGGCAGGTAGACCTCTCTCCCCCATATGTAGCACCTCTCTTTAATTAATTTATATACATGATTCCTTTGCCAGACAGATGCACATTCCTGTACTGGATGAGGATCATGTCCTTCAAATAATATCACGCTGTCAGATGCACATTCCTGTCAGCGTGGTTTTATGCTAGCACCTTCATATTGCATTGATTGCGGCTATATATCTGGAAGCAGGCATTGGTTTGGCTGCAAACTTTTAATCTTTCAGTCTGAGATTGAATGATTGTTTTGAAAAGTTTTTAACTGAGTAATCTATGTAGCCTATCTTATATTTCCATCTGTGCGGACTGTTTAAAAATAGTAATTTAAATTTAAAAATTAATATTAAAATCTAAAGATAAATTTTATTCCTCAATTTTATTTATATGTGTGTTAATAAATGTTTATGTGTTAATTACTGGCAGTGGCTTATTTTATTTTTTAAATATTAATATATTTTGAGAATATAAATCTTCATTAAAACTTAGAAGAATTTATATCTCTGCTGCTCCCTGAGCTAGTGGCATGGGCTGACGGTCGTATTGAAATGTATATGTGTAAAATTTGGATCTTAACAGTGTGTATCTGCCTACTCTATACATTTTCTAGGTTCAAATAGCCTGGTGGTGCCCTGATCACCCTGACCGTTATAATACAAAATAAACAAACTAAAACTGATCAAAAGAAAGAAAAAAATGAATAAACATTAAATATTGTTCATCATTTAGATTGAAATGCATATTAATCAATTACAGTTTATTAATACCCATACATAAGACACAATCGTCATATCTGACTTTGCCTTCAGAAGTGGGCTATTCCAGATTCTTTGCCTGATTGGCTAGCACCTGGTTGCTATCCAATGAAGATGAATCCTTCATTGAGGTTCGCACTCTGAATCAGTGTTCCCAGTAAGGTGAGGGATTTGACAATAAATAAGCCTTTTAGGAGGCAAAGCAGAGAGCGTTAACTTCTTTCAACCTGAACGACTAAAGGTGCTCTCCAGTGAAAACCTCTACCTACAGCAAGATTGTCGTCACTTATCACTACTGATATATCTACTCAGTGAGGCAAAGTCCACCTAGGACTGGAAACTGCTATAACCGCAGTAGACTCAAGACAAGCTGTCTGAGTATAGCTGGAAGATTCCGAACTAAAGCCAATTCAAGGTAAGTTGTCTGTACAGCCAGAAGTCTTACTTGAACTCCAGAGGCTATCTCATCATTAATGGTATAAACTATATTTATATTATTGATTAACTAATGTGTGTGTGTATTTTCTAACTAATACATTATATATATATATATTAATTGTTGAATAGTTTGTCATTACTTTTACTGTTAGTTTGGAACCTAACCTATAAATCAAGCCAAACACAACAGATCTGGTGCAGTCAGACATAAGGAGAATTTTTACCTCATGGCTTGGAAAACTATCATTATATAAAATAAATATGCGAGTGTGTATACTGCGTTTTGTTTTTGGTTTTTTTTTAAAAAAAAAAAACTGTAAATACATTACATTGATTATTAAAATCACTTAAGCCTGTTTCAAATAAGAATTAACCACAAATGTACAGGCAGTCAATTAGAAACCACAACCAATCACAAGAGCTTTACTCGCATTATAGTGACAGATGCATGTCCTAGTGGTTTAAAGATCCCTTGAGTTAGATACAAACAGTAGTGTAAATAATTAAGAGTAGTAATTCTGAAATAAAAAAAATAAAACTCGATTGTGAACAGCTACAAACAGTAGTGTAAATAATTAAGAGTGGTAACTCTGAAATAAAAATCGATTTTCAACAGCTACAAACAGTAGTGTAAAAAATTTTAAAGTGAAATAAAAATTGATTTTGAACAGCTTCAAACAGTAGTCTAAAAAATTATGAGTGGTATCTTGCATAAATAATTATGGCCAATGTAATCGACCCTATGGAAATTTTTGATCCGGCTCAATCTGAGGGCTGGACAAATTACAAGGAGCGCTTGATATTTTACCTACAGGCTAACCAGATTAAAAAGCCTGAAGTAAAGTCAGCCACACTAATGACCATTATAGGTCAGCAGATGTACAACATACTCAAGCCTCAATCTACGGTAAAAACCCAACTGACCTGGATTTTGACAAAGCAATGACAATTCTCACAGAATATTTTCCCACAAAATCCTTGATAATAATGCAGAGATATTACCTCAATCTCAGTATTCAAGACAGGAGGAAACAGCTAGAGAATTTGCAGCAAGAATCCAAACACTAGCATTGAAGTGTGATTTCAAAGACTTCATGAAAAAACCACTTCGTGATCATTTTATTTGTAGCATAAACAATCACAATTTAAGGCTGAAAATGTTGATGATTCTGGATTTAGATTTTGAAACAGCTGTAGCTTAAGCAGTATTAGCTGAATCAATACCACATTAAAAAAATTAAAAAATTATTAAGTATGATATGCAAAAAATTGAACATAATACTGGGACGGTCAAATACTCAACCAGCTCAGAGAACATAACATCAGCTTTGCTATAGATGCAATGAGCAAATAATGCACATGCATACAGAATGCCCGCACTGCTAACATGTACTTTTTGCAAGTGAGATGGACATGTAAAGGTGGCATGTCTGAAGACCGACGGCGAATATGAAAATGAAAAAAAATCGATTCCAAAAAATAGTGAAGGCAATATTAATTATAAGAAATATAAGCAAGTTGCATATCAAAGATGACCAATCTGGATTTATACACACTGTTGTAATTAATGACATGCCAGTTAGAATGGAACTGGACACAGGGTTTGCAGTGTCTATTGTTTCAAGAAAGACCTGGGTGATCATTAATAAATATAAACTGCATCAGTGTTGGACCAAACAACAGGAAAAATTACAATGCATAACAAGACTATATATCTACCACTAGTAGTGGCATTAGGTAAGCATAGTAATTTGATAGGGTGTGACTGGTTCAGTCATTTAGGGCTTAAAAGTGACAAAAGTAAACCAGATCAGAACATTGACCAAGATAAAATCCAATTACTCAGAAGTTTTCAACAAAGATATAGGTCTGTACTTAGGACAACCTATCCATTTACCACTAAATGGAGAGGTAGAACCTATCAGTTGTCGGTAAAGACTACTTCTACTAGCTTTGCATACAAAAGTAGAAGTATAGCTCGAAAATTGGGAAGCAGCAGATATAATAGAGGCCATATTATATTCAGAATGAGCCATCCCAATAGTTCTAATCATCAAAGAAAATGGTGATGTAAGTATATGTGGAGATTATCGATGCACAATAAATAAAGCTCTTGATCCAGACAATTGTCCACCTCCATCAGTCAAACAAATTCTATCATGCTGTCAGGTGATAGAATTTTTACCAAGATTGATCTAAAACATGCAACACTTGCAACTATCTATGAATGACCAGGCTGCAAGAGCATTATCAATAATAACCCATAAAGGGTTATTCAAAATGAACCGATTACCTTTTGGTATATCGTTTGCCCCACCTATATTCCAGAGAGTCATGGATCAACTGACTGCTTGAATACCAGGAGCACAACCATATTTTGATGATGTTTAATTAGTGGCGCAAACATTAGAACAACTCTGGAGTGCCATCAAGAAATTCCTAGATAAATTCAAAGCCTCTGGCATTAAAATAAACTGGGAGAAATTTATATTTGAAGCGGATGAAGCCGATGAGATTGAATTTCTGGGATACAAAAGAAATACCAGTGACATTTACTCAACTCAAAAGAAAATGTTGGCAATAAAGAAAGCTAGAACACCTGAAAATAAGAAGAAACTTCAGTCCTTTTTAGGGCTCATAAATTATTATGAAGGCTTCTTATATCATAAAACTGAGGTTGAGACTACCGGACAAAAAAGCAGCCTGGAAGTGGACAGTAAGCACGACAAAGCATTCAATATGATAAAGAATTTAATATCAGATACTGCAATACTAGCACATTTTCAATCCAGAAAACAGGTTGAGGCTACTGAACAAAAAAGCAGCCTGGAAGTGGACAGTAAGCATGACAAAGCATTCAATATGATAAAGAATTTAATATCAGATACTGCAATACTAGCACATTTTGAATCCAGAAAAAGTGCTAGTGCTGACTTATGATGCATCACCAGTAGGAACTGGGGCAGTATTGTACTGGTTGAAAAACCACCCACCCACAACCTCTCACTCAGAGTCGGATTCAAACTCAGTCAAACCAAACTGAATTCAAACCCAACTCATGAGCTCAGATCAAATCAATGGATGACTTATATCGACGGTACATGACTATGCGCCGAGAAACTAGCTCAGGGGATGATGATGATTTGAGACCCCTGAACTGACACTAATAATGGATAATAAACAAACTAAAGATGATTTTAAGTTGAATCATATGTATATGTTCGAGTTGCTAACCCAGACAGTGAGCATTAACCTTAAAATAATGATTGAATAAAAGAGTTAAGAAACCAAGTGTGTTAATAAAATGTTTAATAACAATAGTAATAGTTTTTGTTCAACTTTTAAATGATGACTATATTGATTACCTCTAGTCCTTAAAAAGAGTTTATAATTACAATAAGAATGATGATTATATTGATTACCTCTAGTCCTTAAACAGAGTTTATAATTACAATAAGAATGACAGTCCCTATTATATACCAACAACTATTACGCAGTATTATGGAAGTCTATATGTTTATACCCCCAACAAGAAAATAAAGGCAGATAAAGGTATTCAGTGGTGACGGAATTATTATTCTAATTTTATACGAAAGAATGTGAGATTTATTTTCACATTCGCAAATCCATTCATGAAGAGCAAGATATGTATTTAGGGCATAACTTTAACCTTTACTAGAAAACTTACTTAAATAGAGATGACTAAGAATTTGTTCAACTTTAATGAAATCACTTCATCACAAATTAAGAGCATAAGAGCGGGCTTTACTGGAACAGAGAGATAATGGTGCTGATGAATTATGAGCTATAAAATGAACAGGAAAGATAATAGCTTGTCGGTGATTTAAATAGTATGGTGGCTTCTATTTTACAAGTCTTACTGCCCTTTAAGGAGATGTGGAACACAGGGAAAGCCAGGCCGAGTCATAGCTATGAACCTTTGGTGTTCCAAATATAATATAAGAGGGTAGGAAGTGCTTTCTTCCTCTATAATTAAAATAATAGTAATCTCACCAACAACAAGCCTACAGAGCGGAAGATTACCCTGCGTCAGCAACGTTCGAAGATGATGACTTGATGGTCACCGTTTGAATAATAAAACCCAATTTATTATAGAATGCTCTACATGATGACTTGATCAGATTAATTAAAGTCAAACGAGGTTTTAACTAAAATTATTTTTAAGCAGTTATAAAATTATATTAATTATTCCCCAAACATCATGCCCCTCCTGAATATCAATATATAGTAAAAAAAAAAAATTTGGATTGGAATATATTCATTTGATACCTTTATCAACCCCTTTGCAAAAATATTTTAAGATTATAAATATAAATAGATAAACATTCGTAAATCTGATAAAAGAACCAGGGACATAGGTTAGAAATGGAGCTAACGATTTATTATTAGCTAATTATAAAAATAGTAAACATTTAATAAATTCTTTCAACTCGATGGTTAATAGAACGGTATAAATTTAGTTCTAATGGGCGGAAATTACTATCAGATTTAATATTTTATTACTTGTATAAGGCAAATGGAACAAAGGAGATCATCGAGTCGAAGGAGATCATCGAGTCGAAGGATTATTGGCATATAATTAAAAATAAATGACATTAATAAATTACTCAATAAATATATATAATACAATAAATGAACCGCCATCGTAAGAAAGGAAAGTTAAATCTAAGGACTAGAGATTGAGAGAATTACTACATAATTTAAAATATCATAAAGTAAGTTTTATATAGATTATTACATTTAGGAATGAGAAGAGCTTTTAAAGGGAGTATAAAGTAAAGTTCGGAAACTAGCCAGAAAGTTACGGTTCATTATGGAATTCCAGGCTGGTTCCTTAGTTTACACATCCGAGTTGGTGAAAACGTAGGCTGCATTTGGTAAATTACTTCGAACAGCATTTTGATTGATTTTTTTTATGATTTTTGGGCAGCATGATTGGTCCGGAAAGGATTTAGCAGCTTCATTGAAGATTCTCAGGGGACTTCAGGAACTGTAGTCAGATTCCTGAAGTTTAGTCCCTCACCATGATAGAAACACTATTTAACTTCATAATTTAAAAACGCACAGAGATTGATGGTACTTCTCTAAACAAAGATGGCCTCTCTTCTCCAAACTTTTCCAGGCTATTTATACTGTCCTCTGATGCCTTCAGGCTAGCGCTTCTTTCATTATCAATGTTACAAAATTTTACTAATTGGTTTTAGATACATTCCCTCTATAAGGCTTTCAAACTCATTAACTTGAATTTATTTTCTAATTAGAAAATGAATTTTTAAAATCAGAAAAAATGATTGAATTCATTTTCTAATTAGAAAATGAATTTTAGAAAATGAATTTTTAAAATCAAAAAAATGATTTTAATTAGGAACTGTCCTTTCATTTTAAATAATTATCTTTTTTCTAATTAATAAAACTTTACCCATTGTTTTTGGAAAGGGACACTCTGAAAGCTTATCGAAAGAATGTAGCTTTTAATCACTAAAATTTAAACAAACTATTTAAAAGTAAAATAAAACATTCCCAATGCAATGAAACTTTATAACGAATATATATATTTAAATATTTATAAATACATACGCACAATCCATGCAGTTATAATATACTGTATATAAATTCATGAATGATTCTATCATGAATTTATTAATAGAATTGATTAATTTAAACCTCAAACGAGTTAATTTTAACACACATTTATGTAATAGTTTTTATTTAAGGAAACTAGCATGGATTGAATGTATAAAGCCCCATTGCATCGGAAATTCAAGGTTAGTACTAGGGTTTGAAGTGGGCTTCTGGTAAGATGTCATGAAGCTAGGATCGAACTTAGATCCGACTGCTTCAGTATTATCCCATAGAATTAAGAATGGAACACAGGCCTTTTGTGTTTGCATCAGAGTGGCTCTCTGGAGCTGAGAAAAACTATGCTCAAATAGATATAAGTCCTGGCTTTGATCAATGGAATCAAAAAATTTCATGACTACCTATATGGTAGACCATTTATACTTCAAACAGATCATAAACTTCTCATGGGGAAATTTGCATCTGATAAAGGAATCCCTCGGTATGCTTCACAATGAATGCTGTGGTGGTTCAATTTCCTATCAGGCTACGACTTTACTCTTCAATACGTCAAGGAGAAGCATATCCCTCACATAGATGTATTAAGTTGATTGCTTGCAGAAGTCGCAGACAGTCCAACAACTTCATGCCAATCAATTAACCTGATTGATTTAGACCCGAGCATATTGGATTCCAAAAACTACAAAAATGGGTCCAACAGTCTTGGCCTAATAAGAAACCAGATGAGCTGCACTCAGACTACTGGATGTGTAGGTTGGATTTCTCAACTGAACATGGCTGTATTATTTGGGGATTCAGAGTTGCAATACCCCCAGCCAGACATTCCCAGGGGCTAGGATGCAGATGTTGGCAAGATCATATGTGTGATGATCCAAAGCCAAAATCCACCACTGGTGGCAGTGCAAGATGAATTAGAACATGCCAACAAAAAACAAGAGTCCAGTGGCCCAAACCTGAAGGGCCCTGGTCTAGACTTAATCTGGACCATGCAGGTCCATGGAAAGGCAAGCTGCTACTAATAGTGGTCGATTCATTCTCCAACTGGCTAGAGGTGGTGGAAAAGGCTATTTTCCACACATGGTCTTCCTAGAATATTAGGAGCAGCTTTTTGAGCCAGTGCATTCAAAGCCAATAATAACATCGAGCTAGTGAACAGCCGCCCTCCATTCCACCCAGAAAGCAACAGTCAGTTGGAAAGATTGATCCAAGAAACAAAAAAGGTGATAATAAAATGGATATGGGAAGCTGGAACACCATGATTGCCAAGACACTGCTAGCATAGTCTCCAGCAAAACTGTTATTCAACAGACCCCTACGAACTACTCTATCAATGCTGAAGCCTGATGCCAAACTTGAACAAAATGAAAAAAATCAAAATAAAAGTTCAAATAAATACACAGGTACTATGCAGGATGTACTATGTGTACACAAAATTGATATCAGTAGTCTCTATACTGTTATAGTGCAAACAGAAGATGGTCATCAACATCATCGTCATCTCAATCAACTGAGACTGAACCACACAGAAGCCATCAAAAGCAGTAATAAATCTGGGATTTAACATGGACATCAAAGTGAAGGTGGCAGCGAACATCCAGAAACAAGTTCTTCAAGCAAGGAAGAAAAAATGAAGAACAGCGATAAATGGGAGCCACCAACAAGGCGGACAATACAGCATCCAGTGCATCTCAATGACTACGTTCTCCAGGGCTAATTTTACCTGGGGGGAGGGAGGTCATATCTGACCTTGCCTTCAGAAGTGGACTATTACTGATTCCTTGCCTGAGCATCTAGAACCCGGTTGCTATCCAAGGGGATGAACCATTCATTGGGATTCGCACTCTGAATCAGAATGTCCCCAGTAAGTTGGAGGAAATAGTAAGCATTTGGGAGTCAAGGCAGAGAGCGTTAACTTCTGTCAACCTAAATGACTGAACGTGCTTTCCAGTGAAACCTCTGCCTACAGCAAGACTGTCTTCACCTGTCTCTACTGATACATTTATGCAGTAAGGCAAGTCCACCTAGAACTGAAAACTGCTATGACTGCAGTCGACTCGAGTGCAGCTGGAAGAATCCAAACTAGAGCCGACTCAAGGCAAGCTGTCCTGTACAGCCAGAAGAGTCTTACTTGAACTCGCAAGGCAGGCTAATCATATAGCTGGAAGTGAGTTCCATCACTCGGTACAATTATCTCATCATTAATTGTATAAACTATATTTATATTATTGATTAACTAATGTTTGTGCATTTTGTAACTAATAAAATATACATATTAATTGTTGCATAGTTTGCCACTACTTTTTCTGTTGGTTTGGAATCTAATCTGTAAAATCAAGCCAAACACAACAGCAATAAAAATTAAAAATAAAAGTAGTCTTTTGTATAATTTGAGTCAAAAGCACATTGTGAATAAAAAGTTTATTCAGATAAAAAAAAAAAATATCATAATAATTAGAGAATTAAATTTTCAAGCAAATTCTTAATATTAGCCGTGGTATTAAAAAAAAATAGTGGCCATTTTTAATTTATAAAACTGAAATTTTTGAAGAATATCATCCAGTCTTCATTATAATTTATTTGCAAATCTAATTTTTAAAGACATTATTCATTTGGCAAAATAAAATAATTATTTTTGAAGTATATCTTATTTTTAAATTTAAAGGTAAATTATTATTGGCAAGTTTACCAAGGAAAATATCAAAATAACATTTAATGTTTTTTGTTTTTTTTTTAAAATTAAATGTGAGGGGGGGGGTAGACTATTTTTTCTATAATATTCACTTTTATATTTTGATAACAATAGTTATGAAAAATAGAAGAAAAAAAATTTTTTTTAGCAGAAACTATTTAATTTTAACAGCAAATTAATTTTATTTCTTTGTTCTATCATTTAAACAAAAAATAAAAAGACTTATTTTCTTTCATTCATTAGCACAACAAGTAATCTGACTTTAATATATTGAACAAACAATTATTTTTTTTTGTTCTTTAATTTTTTTTTTTTTTACTAATCATTCAAAAAAAATATGATTTAAAACATACAGTTATAAATGAATAATATTATTCATTATTGGATAATCTCTAGTCTAATGAATGATTAATAAAAATTATTAATATACAGCTATAAATGTTTAATTTTTTTTTAACTTGAAAAAAATTGTTTTTTTAAATAAATGTTAGAATAAAAATTTATAAAAGACCAAATGAAAATGAAGTTAAATGTTTAATTTGTCAATTTATAACTAGACAAATATTCAATCCTTAAAAACCTGAGTTCATTTCAATTTATTATTAATATTCAATTTAACTTTATTTTGTAGTTATATATTTGTTGATAGTTTTTATTTCATGTTTTCTTTTTGTTATAGTTTTGTAAAATTTACTGTATTGTTTAATTTATTGAAATTTACTTCTATTTTATATTTTCAATTTAGGACAACAAATATAAAAATAATTAATTGTAAAAAAAAAAAAGGATATACTAAGGAAATCATTATCAAAATAAACAAATATTTATAAAAATAATAATAATATTCTGATAGATAGTAGCAACTAAAAATAAATAAATATATAATTAGTATCCTGCTAACTAAGTAGTGTTATTCTTTTTAATATCCCAAATAATGTAAAAAATTCAAACCAAATTAGATCCCCCCCTAGTCCCCCAAAATCTCAATTCATACTTTTTCTTCCTAAATAAAGCAAATTAATTACAACAATTTATTTTTCTAACAACTTTTCTAATCACAAGTTGCATTTTGACTTCCAAGCAAATTTATTTTAAGTTTTCACTTATGGAAATTTTAGACAATTAAATTGAAGATCATTTAATTATTTATTAACTTTTTCTCTTTTTTGATTATAAAAATGGAAATGACAATAATTCTGAACAAAGATTGAATTAATTACTACTTTACATGAAAAAAAAAAAGATATATAAATGGAGGGGAAAGGGGGCAATATTTATATGTTTAATCACAACATATATAATTTTCATTTAAAAGTAAATTTTAAGAAGATATTATTTACAAAATAAATAACTACTATATCTAAAATGAAATCTGCAATAATAACTAAAGCTATGCTTTTTAGCATAAGTGATAGGATTATGATTGATTGATAGATAGATAGATGGACAAACAGAATTAGGTAGTTCTTAAATTGAAGCATAATTTGTTCCTTTCAAGCATTACAAGATTATCTGAACAATAACCATTCAATTATTTTACCAGATATAATATACGAGTATTTTGATTGTGTTTCTATGGATATGTTATATTATTTCAAATGCACATAAATATTTTAATTAATTAATCAGGAAGAATTATATAATCTATTATAAATCTTCATCAAATATTAATTTAGAATCATACTAATAATTCATAAATGAAATATATATATTAATAATCTGTTTATATAAAAAAAAAAAAGAATTAATGGTTGCATTTTCTTCATATCAGAAAAATAAAATTAAGAATATTATGAAGAAGCCTGCAGGGTGAATTAAAAAGTTCAAGGTTAAACAATGAAATCATTAAAAAATATTGCTAATAATGTGTTCCTGTAAGATTGGTATATTAAAATGAGCAATAATATCACAGGACTCTATAGTACTATTCATTTATTATTTTTTAACTAAAAAACTCATAAATATCTAATACCTTACAACTGAACATCTCATATTGCAAAGTCAATATGATTTTCATAATAACAAAAAAAAAAGGATCCCATTTTCCAATTATCCAATTAATGTAATTACTTTCCAATTAATATAAAGAACTCCATTAGATTTAATATTTATTTACTGCTTTTAATTATTTATTATATTTAATAAAAATTAAAATGTTTGTAATCACAGAAATATATCTTATCCAGTTAATAGTCACCTGATGAGATTTAAAAAAAAATCATGATAATAAGTATGCTTTTTCAAAAGTTTTTTATAATTCAGTTTTATACATATGATAATATATTCATTAAAATTAAATGAAACATATCTCCAACATTTACAATGTGATTATGATTACTTCAACTATCCAAAGGTGAAAACTTATTGTAAACAAAATCAAAAGATTAAATAATAAAAAAATTAAATAATCATAATAAACAATCACACACACAAACACTGACAAATTAATAAATAAATAAAACACAACTAAAAATATGAAAACAAAAAAAAAGGCTATCCCACACCAATAACTTCTGTTCTATTCTGACTACAATTGGACAAAAAACAATCCTTAATGAAATGACCATAAAGCAAATTTTAAATTTTCTATCATTTTTCATTGGTTAACCAACTGATAAAATCAGTAACAACAAAAAAAGTCAGAATAAAATAGCAATGAGTAAATAAACTTTTAATAAAATATTATTTTGTGCCCAATTAAAATATATCTAAAAAGAGAATTATTAAATATTATGTTTGATGACTAGAAGAGGAAAAAGAGAAATTACTGGAAACTTTAGAAATTTGAATTTGGAGAAAATAAAAATTGTAAGTTGAAAAAATATTATTAAAGATTTAAAAATGCTTAAAATAGTAAATGATAATATATATATATATTTATTGAACAAATTAGAAAATGAAAGAGGATCTGGATTAAACTTACTTAGAAAAAAAAAATTTGTGATGAATATGTTGGGTGTGTAATGGAAAAGAAAATGAAAGGATTTTGAGGGGGGAAATAGCTGTTGGTAGACTCATTATTGGCTAATAAATAATAATGATCATGAATTTATCTTTGCCATTATCAATATATATTTTAAAAACATTTACATTTCCTGTATTCCAAAATTCTGAATCAAGGATGAAGCTATTGCTCTTCAATATCCAGAAGAATGAGGCAGCATTATTCATCATTAGTAAAATTTCCCAAGATGGACAGATCTCAAACAATATTCAAAAAAAGAAAAATTCTTAATAAAGAAATGAAGCACAGTATGAATAAAATTATCAATAAATATAATGGCAGAATTCAGTAGTCATTTCTTTTGCAAGCTGTTTTCAATGCAAATAATTGTTCAATGTTAATAAAGAATTAAATCATTACAACATATAAATATGTTTGCTTATTATTAATTTTCCATTAAATGTTTGATGAATATTTAAATAATACATAAACAATAAAATTAATTTAACCTTTATAAACAATATTGATTAAATATTACAAGAAATTTGATTCAATATAATACTTTTAATAGTAATAATTACGAGCTTGAATTATTAAATACAGATTTTATATGCTTAAATATATTTACTGACAAATGGAAGTCAATTTGTTTATTGCTTAATACTTGTCGGTGGTTATCAAGGTTATAGCTAAGTTTATCCACATTTATTTACTATAAATAATTAATTATGGTAAGTTATAGAATATTTATGTGATAATATCATATGTTGTATTAATTGTTGAAATAAATAAATGCAACAATAAAATTACAGTAATTAGGGAATATCTTTGATTATATCAAACTAGATGGTGATAGTAAAATTGTAAACTGTGAATCTCAAAATCCATGGAATTAATGGTTCAATCAATAAACAACACTTTGCCAAAGATAGCTTTGATAACAAATGTTCTGAGTGTGAAGTGTTATTTATATCAAAGCAATAAGATCCCATGAAAAATTAGATTTCAAAAATCTAGCCTTTAATTGATTTAATTCCACTACTAGTTGATTAAAACAAACTAAATAATAGATTTGTTGGTTATTCATTTCAAAGTATTTTTAATTATTTTAAAATCCTGTAATTGAAAAATAATATTACTGAATTATTCATTTACACAAAATAAACTGGTGATTGTAGGGAAATTAACAAAATATACCTCAATATTTCTCTCTATTTGTTATAGATATTTCTACAATAGTTTAATGTATCATCAAAATATATACATGTAAACAAAGTAAAGAATGGGATTCTTTCCATGTAAATAATTAGAAATATGTTTAGAAATGATGTTGGTAGATTTCTAATTATTTACATGGAAAAGACTCCTTATTTTACTTTGTTTACATCATAATAAATCCATAAAAATATATACATATACATATTGCCTTTATGTAAAACTTTAATATGTGTTAGTATTAAAATATGCACACATTATATAATTCGAATATGATATATATTGGACAATTATCTTGAACAATTCTATAAATAATAACAACGATTTATTAAATCTCCAAATGTTTTCGAAGGCTTACCCTTCATTATCAAGAAGTACAAACTCTCTTATCGTTTTTCAATGATATACTGATATGCAAATATTTGACCAAAACTGGGTGAATATGCAAATTAGAATCAGAGGGCCTCCACTCGCCATTTCTTTGACAAGGCGTAAAACAACTCTCTTTTGTTCATTGCGTGCTCATCTGAGATGATGAAACATGCCTCCTTAATCTTCCTCGCAAATCACTCCGCTCCCTACACATTACTCTAGGTCCATCTGGTCTGCACGCTCTGATTCTAATTTGCATATTCACCCGGTTTTGGTCGAATATTTGCATATCAGTATATCATTGAAAAATGATAAGAGAGTTTGTACTTCTTGATAATGAAGGGTAAGCCTTCGAAAACGTTTGGAGATTTAATAAATTGTTATTATTTATAGAATTGTTCAAGATAATTGTCCAATATATATCATATTCGAATTATATAATGTGTGCATATTTTAATACTAACACATATTAAAGTTTTACATACTGTATCTATAACACACATTTATTTTGTTATATATATATATATTGCCTTTAGTAAATATTTAAGATACACTTTTAAAGAACACATAACTAATAACTATTATGGTTATAATTAAATTTGTCTTTCCAAAAGTCTGTGATAATTGGGCAACATTTTAAATTTAAAATTTAGTTATTAATCAAAAATTGTAAGTTATTATTATAGAGATAAATATTGTATAACTAACCCAATTCACATGTGAGTATAAAGCATATATGAATATAAGCAAATATAGCAGGAAATCTATTAATAATGAATAATTTAATTAAACAGTAATGGGTATATTTTAAATCTAAATTAAAATAAATAAACATGCTAAATGCAATTTCAATAATCTAAAGTAACAACTAATAATTAAATATATATAAACTAATAAAATTCATACAAAGGGACACAAGGAAATTAGTAATTTATTGTAACTTATTTTGATCATGATTTGAGTAATGATAGTATTCATAATAGCCTGAACTTAGTTTTGAGAATTTTGGATAGGACAAAATAAAATAGGAATTTATTAACCACTATCAACTAGCATCTATTATTCCTTACTAAATTTTATAGTAAGTAGCATAGAAAAAATGAAAAAGTATGCTACTAAAACAGCAATATGTAAGCCGGAGTCATGTGACGGGTCCATTTGATATTTCATTGACTTATTCATAATATTTCTCTTTTTAGAATATGCAAAATCAAAATAAATAAAAAAATATATAAAATGACTTTAAAATAGTCATTTTTTTTTGGTCAATAAGAAAGTTGTTATACAAGTTAAAAAATATTCACAGATTTTAATTTTATCAAGCAGGATTGTCATATACCGTATGGTAATTTGCAATATTTATTATAGTACTGCACTACATATAAATACAAATAAAGAAAATCATTTGTATTTTTAACAAAAATTACTTTAAAATAATTTATAAAAATAAAATAAAAAGCTTTATTTTGCCCTCAATTGAAAATGAATAGAAAAAAAAACCCATCTAAATATTTTAAATAAATATAAAAAAATAATGAAAAAGTGTTCAAAATATAATTATAAATTATTTTTTAATGTTACTTTTCCAGAAATATTTTTTTTTAAAAATCTTAATTAAATTGCAACCTGAAGTAAATATTTTAAATTTTTTTTTTTTGTAATACTATATATATATTATAGAAAATATATAATAAATTCAGTGTTTTGTTGTACACAATCACATCAGGTTCAAGCACTAAAAGAAACAGATTGAGCTTTGATCCAGGAACATTTAGCTCTTAACTCTGCCTTTCTACAGGCTTAAACTAAAGATTTCTGGATCAAAATTTTCAATCTGTCATTTTTGATGCTCAAATCAAATATCACACGATCTCCCAAAAATAGTGCTTCAACAATTTTTATTATTGAAATCCTAATTAAACATCAATTTTATTTACATGAGACTTAGGATTACATTAAATCCTTCATTATACTTTTTCTCAAAAAACAATTAACTGTACAGAATGAATGTTTCTGTAGACAAAATAAAAGAAAAAAAAAATTTTTACTACAGTTTAAATTATTCAAGATAAAAATTCTTTAGAAAAAATTATAATCAAAATTCAAATTGTTAGTTATTCTTATTCAATATGTTAGCAATTCTATAATATTGGCATTTATCATCATATTTAAATGTATTCAATCAAAAAAGAATGAAGATAGTTCTTTATCTGAATGTAAAATTAAAAAAAAAAGCAAAATATTTTATGCTAATTTCCGGATATTTATACAACTATTATGTTATACAAATGCAAATATGTATATATTTTATATAAATGTAATTATTAATAAC
Source organism: Epiperipatus broadwayi (assembly GCA_028023455.1). Taxonomy (NCBI): domain Eukaryota; kingdom Metazoa; phylum Onychophora; class Udeonychophora; order Euonychophora; family Peripatidae; genus Epiperipatus; species Epiperipatus broadwayi. The sequence goes on from JAQFVV010000018.1 coordinate 11,567,132, forward strand.
ATTCCTATGTGCAGCATTATTTCATGATATTATCTCTATATATTTTTATGTTATGCATATGCACACTTCTAAATTTTGCCACTATATGAAAATATTATATATACATTTAAAAAAAGATAATTCATTAGCAGACAAAAATTTTAACAAATTTTTATATTCAAAGTTTAAATTATATTTTTCTAAGAAATAATTAAAAGCATGTTAATAAGATTATCAGAATTTAAAAAAAACCACTGCTTACTTATTATATAATAATCAACACATTAGCATCATTAATTCATTAAAACAGGCAAAACTCTCCATACAGTAGGGCCACTCAGTTCCAGCCAGAGTAATCAATGGATGCCAGAAGGATTGTGCATAAAATCCCCATCTAGTGCCTACTCATCCAATATCCCCAGACTAATTTCTGGCTTGTGGCATCCATTGATTACCCTGTCTGGCACTGAGTGGCACTACTGTGTGGAGAGTTTTGCCTGTTTTAATAAAACAGTTACATGCAAGCATGTGATATCATTAATTCATATTAATATATATTTCTTATTCAAAAGATGTTTATTAATTTATATATATATAAATATTGTATTGAAAGAAATATTAATGGTATAACAAGCACAATAACACTGATGATGAAGCTGATTATCTAATAATTATACTTTATATTAGGCAGTCATTATATATGAACAACCAATTATCAAACTAAAAAATCAATATCAAAATGCTCACAACACAAAATTTGATTCATCCAGTATAATACTGGTTAATACTATATCACTGATAGAATCACCTGTCATCATTGATTTACATACCTTGATTACTCAAAGTATTATTTTAATAAAAATAATATTGATGAACAGACTATGTTTCCAAATAAAATAATATTTTCATCTGGTTATAGGACTAAATCATACATGAAGTTTAATAAAAAATTAGTTTTAGAATAAAAGTTAATTTCAGAATGAAGCTTTAAACTATATTCTTTTTATTTAGCTTGGGAATTACTATAAGAAATATATTTTTATTTGAAATGATTTCTAAATTAGTTTAAAATATTACTTTAACTTGTAATGATGAAACAATGTAAAAAAGAGATGGCAGCATAATGGGAATAAAATTAATTTGATTTTAGTTCATTGTTAATGTTAAAACAATTCAGAAAGAAAATGACAAATAAAATATTGCTGATATAATGGCAATGAAAAATATTATTTTATGTATTAATCTAGCAAGATTTAAACCAAAGTAATAAAAGTATTTGTCAATCTGAAAGTTCAGCAAAGCAAAAATGAATAGCAGAGACAATATTAGGCAGAAATTACTTAATAGCAGTTCTTTTTAAACAATGTAGGTCAACATGCTACATTGTTTGTCATGGTGATAAAATAACAGATTCTGAAGTGCAAGGTCCATGAATCAATTCCAGTTCTGCCACTTCAGGCACTCAAATTTTTGAACTCTCAAATAATAAAGCTGTTCAATTTTTAATGTGGATCATCTAATAGATATGTAATAAATGTTGAAAATCTTTGAGGCATCATGCTGTTGAATAGCTTGTTAACTCTGAAAATTTCTATATTGATATAGTAAGATAAGAAATGAATGCTAGCGATGGCATTCAATTTTATTTTGTATTAACAAACAATTAACATCCAAAATTCTGAAGTCTTTTGCACCTAATACAACAATAATAACATCCAAGATTTAAAAATCCTGTTAGAAATATGTTAAATTAATCCATAAATCAAATGAAAGTGAAATTCACTAAAAGAACACCAATCAACTTTTGTTACTGAAAAGATTCAACTATAATGAACTATTTAGATCTATGAAAATATAATTAATAATCATGAGATCTAATTTATGACAGAATAACAACATTATTTTCAAATGCTACAAAGATGTCAAAGAAATTTCTGAATCCAGTGAACCATAATTAAGGCTGATGTAACTAATCTAAATATTGATATAAACTGTGATAACTTAACATATGAACCAAGTATCTGTTCTCAATTATGAATTATGCATTTGAAGAAATTAAAAAACCTATATCATTTTTATAAAATAGTGCTATTTATAAAATATACTAAACAAGATATTTTATTTATTTAACAAACAAACAAAAAAATGCTCAAATTATAAATAAATATAATTATTGATTTCTTCTCTATGTTTTTGAATGAAAAGCTAATTGTAGCACTTGTTATAGTATATTTATCTATCAAATTTATATTTCTCAGAATTGTTTTAAACAAATATATCTGCAATTAATAAATAATCCATGTCACATAAAAGTAAAATGTTGGAGTTAGTAACTTAATCAATATGGCAACCATGTTTATATTTTGCATATGTATACAGTGTATGTATATCCTCTACATGAGGTGTCCTGGAGTATCTAGGGTATAATAATCAAGTAATGATATTTAATTACCATCAATGATAGTTTAATACTGCTTGCTACCATAATGATTGATTCCAACATCTCAAATCTAGAGCTACATCATAAAATAAAACTCTTTATTTCATTAAAATTTATACAGATATAATTATTATTAAAAGTCAGTGATGGATTGTTTATATTATTAATAAAATAATCATCTATTATATATATGTTGAGGGTTTTTTTTTTAATATTATACATAATTATTTCTGAGAGCTATCCTGAATTGTAATACATAGTGTAGTATGTGTGTGTATATATATATCAATTAATGAATTTATTTTATGTCTAAAAGCAAATGCTACTTTATGAAATTTAAATTTACAAAAGTTCATGTTGATTTGAACAGAAGCTATAAGTCTATAATTATAATAAATAGATTATAAAGTACAGTATAATTTTTTAATTTGGGATACAAGCAAAAATATTTTTAAATGAAAATAGTAATCTTAACACTAAATATAGAAGAATACTTTCCCAGAATTTCTTTCTTTCATTCTGTGCTATCTTGGTAATTAATTATTTAATTTTTTTATCATTACCATTTATGTAAATGAAACTATGTTGCAAAAAAAATTATTTATGAAGCAATTAAGTGAGATCAATTAGACAGAGCCTGAGGATGTTTGTGCTGTGAACCAAATATCAGGGAATATATTTATAATTTGAATTTTATTGGCACAAATACTTTTATTCTAGATTAAATTTAAAATAATTTTTAAACTATGATAAAAAAATATTACAATCCACACCCAAACCTGGATATTTATTCGAATAATGGTTAATGAAGTGTATTACTAAGAAAAAAAAGTTAAAATTATTTTTTAAAAATGAATTTTCTATACATATCATCATCACAAACCATGGGCTTAGTGCTAGTAGGAGTATGATTCCCCCCCCCCCCAACTCTCAATTTGGATATCTCCTAGTAAAAAACTGAACAAATACGAATTAACTGCATATCACTGTTTAATATTATTCATTCATTTTATATAGACTCTTCCTTTTATTTGTGACGATATTACAAAATTAGAATTAGTTTCTCAACATTATTCAGTCTACATATAAAGCCAAATAAATGTAAATTCCTTTCTATAACTTTCTTCAGTAAAATTTCTTCATTAATTTTTTAGTACAATCCTTTATTAAAAACTTTTTCATCCATAACAATCCTAAATATTTGCTAAAGCATGCTTTTTTAAATACCAAGATTCTTCTCAATAAATGATTTCTCCATCTATTTTTCACAGTCAGTCATTCACAAATAAGTATAGCTATTCCCAATCAATGGGGGGGGGGGGGAATAAATGACAAAATAATAATAATTTTATACTAGAGATTAATTTTGTAAATAGCTGTTCCGTTTTTTCTGTTTATTTTATATTTTACGATGTTATCTTTTAACTTTTCTATAGAAAACTTTTCTTGCTGAAATATTTCAATATCATGTCAAAATGTATATTTCCCATGTATTCCATTCTCTACCATAATCTTCCCAAATAAAAACAATCAATATTGCACTACTTTAGAATGACTTTGAGATCATCCATATAATGTAGACAAGATCTACTCTTTCCCAAAAAAACCATGCTCGAGTTCACCACAGAAAACCTTTTTAGTAAATCTTATTCATTCAATAAGGGTGTGATTTCATATACATGATATACTAATACATCCAGCCAGTTGAAAAACAAATTGATTGGACTTTGGACCTTACTATTGTATTTTTAAAATTTTATGAAGTATCCCTAAATGAAGCTATGAATATGAGACTAAATGCCTTGAAGGCACTTAGCTGTCAAGTATTTTATCGATTCATATAAGTATTTATTATATTTATTATAGCTTCTCTTTCCAGCGCCTCAACACACTTGTAATTTTGTTCTAATTCCTTTATGTTATGTTTGTTTACTGTACAAACAATAAGTTAAAGTGATGGTAAGTTTAGTTGCAGTAGTTATTTCTCTGTGATCAAATACTTTTTAACTAGTTAAAAATAGCAGCAGAACGTTGGAATCTGTGTTGTATCTCAACATCTAAGTTTACTTTTCTGCTTATATTACTACAAAGATATTTAAACTGATTTACATTCTCAAATTGACATATATTTAAACTAAAAGCTGCTGAGGATTTTTATTCCATCCTGATAAAGAATCTGAGTTTTTTTTAACATTAATGAATAAGCTAAAGTCTTTATATGATGCATTCAAAACATTAAGAACATTCTGTAAATCATCTTTTTAATTGGCAAAAATAGTATAATCATCAGTATATTATAAATCCAGAATCCAATTTAAAAAAAAAGTCATTATATGATGCATTCAAAACATTAAGAACATTCTGTAAATCATCTTTTTAATTGGCAAAAATAGTATAATCATCAGTATATTATAAATCCAGAATCCAATATAAAAAGGGGGGGGGTCTTGTTTCTGCTTTTAATTGGTTCAAATTAAAAATTCCACTATCAAACCTGTATTGTCTTGATCCTTGTTTCATTAAGCAGCCTATAAACAATTCCAAAGACCATTGTCATAAAACATGAAAACAATTCCATTGGAAGTAATATTTGATTATATAAAAATGGCACTGCCAACATAGGACCCAATAAACTTATATCCATAAAAAGAAGATGGCCCTTGTCTCATGGAAAAGTCATAACATAATCTATTGTATAAAAATGACTTCCCAAAAATAAGATTCAATAAATCTTTTTATCTGGAAAACAATTCATAGCCTGATAAATCTGCAAGCCCAGAGAAATATGATGATCCAATTGATAATGCAATTATTTTAAATCTATGATCTAATGTTTACTGTTGAGATTAGATGACTTGATTTCATTTTCTCAGATTCATTGTAAAGATGTAAATTAAAGCATTTGTGGGTGTATTTCTGAATACATCTAGCTATGAAAGATTGTTTTGCTAAATATCCAAGACAGTCAGGTAATATTTGCACTTGTGTTTGCACTATATCATATATGCAAATGCAAATAAGGTACTAGATGCCCTATACCTAAACATCATATTTATCACATGTGCATTTTACTTTGTTTATTTAACATCATACAATGTTGACTTTTAACTTCTGTATTTACACTTTGGAAAACTTCAGTGCCTTGCTTAATTAAAATTCTATTCTTAGCCATATGTTTGGAAAAAATATTTATTATGAAAACGAGATCTACTTTCCCTTAAAAATAAGATAAATTCATCAAAAATACTTTTTCTTATATAGAAAATCTGTTATCATTCATTCATTTCAAATGCCTAATCTAATGAAGATGTTATTTTATAATAATAGATTCTGTAACATCATATACTGATATGTCTTAAAAAGTAACCACCATAGTTTTAGAACCTCACAGAACATCATTAAATGACATTTTTTTAGTACCTTTATATTGCATTGATAGAGAATCCATGTCTCACTCCTATACAATAAATTGGAAAGATAATAGCTCTATATATGACTAGTGGAAATACTCTCTTTTTACTGATTAAATACAAAAAAAAAAAATGCTAATGGCTTTATTGCTCAAAAGTTCATATGAAGTTCGAACACCAGAATCAATCTTGGGATCTCCCAATCCCAAGTCAGATGCTTTTGGATTAAACTGAGTAGGGCTTATTAAATACAGTAGCAGCATGTAAAAATAAACAAATCCATATCCATTTTTCTATTAATATTACCTGACTCCCATTCTTAAACTGATAATTATTTAACTTGAAAGTTAGTTAAGATTTTTCTTTTATCATTAGTGAATAAATAATATTTATTTTATAAAGTGCAAACAGTATTTGAAATTAAGTTGAGAGACTGCAAACCTCTCGCGCTTATTACTATCTAACAGCCAATCAGATGTTCTTAATAGCGATCAAATCATAAATACAAGACAGAGAATTTAACAAGAAGAAGGCGGTCCACCTTCTTCTTTACTTGTCTTTCTATATATCCAAGCCAGTCTGAAGTCTGTAGATTTGAAAGCGTGAAGCTCTAAATATCTTCACATTTAACTCACTGAGTTTTTAATTACAAATATACAGCGTGAAATCCTACGATTTACTACGCAGTAGTTTTCAGATGTTATAACTTTGCAGTAACGGGTGTAAATAATATTTATTTTATAAAGCACAAACAGTATTTGAAATTAAATTGAAAGACTGCAAACCTCTCGCGCTTATTACTATCTAACAGACAAGTAAAGAAGAAGATGGACTGCCTTCTTGTTAAATTCTCTGTCTTGTATTTATGATTTGATCGCTATTAAGTACATCTGATTGGCTGTTAGATAGTAATAAGCGCGAGAGGTTTGCAATCTCTCAATTTAATTTTAAATACTGTTTGCGCTTTATAAAATAAATATTATTTACATACGTTACTGCAAGTTATAACATCTAAAAACTACTGCCTAGTAAATCGTAGGATTTCACGCTGTATGTTTGTAATTAAAAACTCAGTGAGTTAAATGTGAAGATATTTAGAGTTTCACGCTTTCAAATCTAGATACTTCAGACTGGCTTGGATATATAGAAAGACAAGTAAAGAAAAAGGTGGACCGCCTTCTTCTTGTTAACTTCTCGGTCTTGTATTTACGATTTGATTGCTATTAAGAACATCTGATTGGCTGTTAGATAGTAATAAGTATGAGAGGTTTGCAGTCTCTCAATTTAATTTCATTAGTGAATAAATACATTTTTTAATCATTTTATTAATTGAACCCAAGTTTTTATAAGTTATATTCAAAACATTAGAAAATCCTGTGGATCATCTTTTGAATTGCAAAGAATATTATCATTATTAGCATACTCTAAATCTATCAACTAAAAAAGGAGATTTATAGTTTTTAAATGATTTAAATCAAAACTATTTATCAAATTTATTTCATATCTTGAAATCTGCTTCATAAAACTAACTAGAATTAAAAATAAAAAATAAATTTAAAGACATGTTTTCAGTTCAAATGCCTTACATTTTCTACCAACAGTTATATCTTTTCCTCTCATTCTATCATATTGAAGTTGTAATGATATAAATAAACTTTATTGGAATTTTAAAGTATCATAAACTTGTTCGATTAATTGAGTCAAATTCTTTAACCAAATTAATAAAAGCCATATATAATTTGGATAGTTGTTTTGTAGACATCCACACAACGTGAGGGCATTGCTTTTCTTAAAAAAATATAACTTATGAACATTCCAAGACCTTTTTTTATTATTATTTGAATTCCTTGTTTTTTTTACTTTTTTGTTATTTACAAATAAATTAAACACAAATTTTATTTTATTTTTTTTTGTAAACATTTATTTTTATTAACATCAACAATATAAATAAATATAAAATAAAATCAACATTTTTCAGTTTTTTTTTTAGTTTCTTTCTGTTTTTTAAATGTAAAACTTAGTACACTTATTACGTTTGTATTTTTGTTTTCCTATTTTTGTTTAAAAAATAAAGTTAGTAAGCTTTTTTTTTTTATTTCGCTTTTTTTCTTTTTTTAAATAACATAAACAAATTTAAAACTTATTACGATTTTTTTTTTTTGTTTCACTTTGGTTTTTTTTTCTTCAAAAAAACAACATCAAAAAAATTAAAACTTATTAGGTTCTTTTTTTTTTTGGTTCCGCTTGAAACGGTATTATTTAGCCAATATCCCGTTTCACCTACTATGTTCCATCGTAGTTAGTATATTTTCCAACAGTTCGAACCCTCACCGTCCACATATATAATCAAAAAAATTTATTTTGATATGTAATAGCGTATATTTACGTGTATGTGCAGATATGTGCGCACATTTAATATATATTAATATCTGTATGCATGTAATGTATACGCAGTTATAAATTTAAAATGAATAAAATGATCTAATTAAATGAAGTTGTGTGAACATTATTATATGTGTGTAACCACTTACATATATATGTAAGAGAAGCCGTAATGCAATACATTTAAAGAAGCATTACAACTCTTTTAAATTAATAATATAAATTTGAAATATTCTCAGTTAAAAACTCTTTATATTAAATACATTTGTATAGAAATTTCAATTCCTGGGATAGTCTCACACACATATATAATAAAATGATTACAAACTCTTTTAAAAAAAAGTTATCTGTTTTTATAAAAAAAAAAAAGTTGTCAATTCTTGGGAAACCATCTGTAAGCAATCAGCAACAACCGAAATCAACCTATCCTTAGGGTCTTATAGACATTGGCCCCGCTTATGTATTCCCTATTTAGTATATTCATTGCAACCTTTGAACAATAATTTGAAAACAATAAATTTCTTAAGATAGCAATTAATGAAACTTGGGATTAAAATTTTAAATGTATTTTAATAATAAATACTTTTCTTAAATTAAATTCTAAAACTCTAAACGCTTGTTAAATAATAACTTATTCAGTTATTATTCTATTACTTGCTAATATTTGTTTTATATATGTTTACTTTTTAACCCACTTGCATGTGTCGTTCAATGCATTTATGTTTATTTAATCTATATTTAAGAATTAAAATATATTAAATTATGAACAATGTGTTGCATATCATTCGTAATCCATTCCAAATCTTAGTTAAATTCCTTAATACTTGCGTTAATTATTAATGTATGCACCAACAAATTTCACATTTATTACGTTTTTTTTTTTTTTGGTATAAATAAATTTAAAAAAACAAGCAGTTCGCGGCTACAATAATATATCAGACGTATATCTTGAACAAAATGGTCGTTAATTGCGAGAATCAAACAACATCTAGGTTTTCCGTGTTCTTTGTCTCGTTGAGGTTATCGAAAATACGTTATTTGACGCATTACCTCCTTCAAAGTATTGTTCATACATACCCTTTTGACAAGGTTTTGTACCTTAAAACTTGACCTCAGAAGTGTGTAAACCCTCCAATAATTATTGCTTGCTCAAATCGTGTGATTTCTATAAAAAAAAAAAACTTTATTTACAATTAACCATTTATACATAATTGTAAGACACACACCCTTCACATGGCATCGTAAAAAAGTGTGCGAATTCGCCGAAATAATTTACTGCGATGCGACACCGCAGCCTGCAATGTGTAGTACAACAGAATGTTATCTACATGTAACACATGGCAGCAAATAATATGTTCGGCCGTGTAAACGGCGTTTTTATGTGTTTTAGCACATAAATCGCGCCATAACGCGGCATGGATGTCTATAAAACAACTACCATAATTTGTACTTCTGCTCTTGATATCTTTTTTCACATTTGTTTGTTAATTATTCATTAGGATTTGGAACCTTTCCATTTTAAAATTATGAAGAGCTGCTTTATCTTCATTAAATTCAAATGATCAAATAGGCTAAATATACAATTAAAAGACATCTCAGCTACTATATCATTATTCAAAAATGAAATACCCTCCCTCCACCTGTTTAAAATGTAGTCATTATCATTATAAACAGACTCAATTATGGATTTAATAGGATTATGATATTTTTCAGATCTACATATATCAAAGTTTTTTTTTGAAAGTAACTGTAATCAGCAAATAATTACATTTTTTTTTTTTTTTGGCAATTTCAATCTTCCAATCATTGTTAAGACCTATTAATTATTGAATTTATCATTTTATATTTATACTATTTAAGAAACTCAACATTCAATTTATTATACTTCCAAGTAAAAACGGCTATATGTTTTCTTTTAAATATAAAATCATAGTAAAAGAATCAATCAGGATTCTTCCTTTTAGTGACTCCAAAATAGAAATACTGGCATCCAAAATAGAGTTTCTTAAAAGGGATGATGGGATCTTGTTTTCCCAGGAATAAAAAATTATTCTATTATCCCAGGATAATAAACCAAATTCTCTAATTCTTATTAAGATTTTTTTTTTTAAAGATATCGAAAATATTTGCATTCAAAATTTAAGTATGTGTATTTGCTCTACTTTTTTGGTCATAATAATGAATTTTGGTCAAAATTAGAAAAATGCAATACTGCCACAAATAAAGAATTTACCATACAAATACATTGAATTGTAGACTTCTGTTATCTATAATTATAATTTACAAACTTTTCAGTATAAACCCATTGTTATGAAACTCATTTTCCACTCTGAAATTCTTTTCAATATGATTTGTAAACAAAAATGTAAACTCAGGGAATTCCCTTATTTGTAGTTATTTTTGTTGAATACATATATTTTATTTTATTATTATGATTATTACCAAGAGTAATTTAGTATAAACAAAAACATAAGTAAATAAAAAAGTGCTTAAATTACATTTGAAAATTTTAATTCTTAATTCTTAAAAAAAAATCTTTATGGTTAGAAAATTTTTTTAAAGAATAAAAAAGATTTTTTAAGCATGTTTTGAAAATTGAATTGTAAGTAAGACTAGAGTCAAGAATCCAGAAGATATATCATATAACATCAATATATCTTGAAGGAAATGAGTATTTTTGAAGCAACAGAGAAACACACAAATAATTTAGAAAAATTATATAATGCACTAATGACCATTCCACAGACATCAATTGAATCAGAAACAGCTTTTTCTGCAGCTGGTCTTTTCATCATAAAAATTCGATCATCTTTAAGTGATAGTGCCATTGACAATTTATGTTTTTTAAAAAATTATTATAAAAATTAATGTTTCATTTCTTATTATATTTTATTCAAATTAAAATGAATTTATTTTTGTTTTGTTTATAATGAATTATTTTTCGCATTAAAATGATCCTTTTTTAAAACTCATAATCAAATTTTTGTATTGTTTTGAACCGAAAAAAAAAACTTCATTCACAACACACAATATGAACTAAGTAGATTAATTTGTGCTTGTTAATGGATCCTGGGAATAGAATCATTTTATCCCGGAATTTGAATTTTACGGGAAATGAGAAACCCTATTCCAAACCATATTCCCTAAAAGAATTTCATGTTCCAATAATAGTTTATGTTGAAATACATATTGGCAATTTTAGTGTTCAATAGATATTGATAGTAGTTATTGACATTTAGCATGGGTGACAGATATTTCTAAAGAATAACATCAAATTTTGTACCAAACATTTTTGGAATGAGATATATTTTTTAATGCAAATTAAAAATATATATATATCTCATTTTCCCAATGATACATGCATATGTACACAAAAGTATTAAAAATATTATAACAGTTCTGTTATATGGTACACAATAATATAATAATATAGCATGTGTGCACAAATATATTGTATCATCTACATATAGATGGCCCAAATATATTTGGCATTTGGTAATATTTAAAAAAAGCTTTAAAAAAAAAAAGAAGTAAAATTTAAAAATATTTAAAAGATACAATTGAATTTTTTCTTTTAATTAATATAATTTTTTTTTTTTAAATGTACAATGAAAGTTATTTTTTTGTTTCATATTTATCTATATAATTTAATTAAAGTTGAAATTGGAAGGAATAAAAAAGATACGCAAATTACTAATCCAGATAAACAAAAACAAAAAAATTTCAAACGTAAAAGATTACGATCAGAAAAATCTTTCTAACGCTAATTAAAGATGGCAGAAGTAATTCTTAAAAAAATAAACTTTGTAGCTGAAAATAAGAAATAATGTACAAGATTATTATTTTGTATTGTGATAAAAAAACAAAAGATAATATACATGCAGAAGTCCAAAAACTGTCCCAAGGTTATAAAAGATCAGAAAAACTTCAAACTTGGTCTTGTCTTGTCTGTTTGTCTTTTGGCTGGTCCCGGATCATGAAAGATCCAGTACCACTCTATGCTGAAATAATTCGTCATGCAGGAGTGAACTGAAGCATTTGCCAACATCGTTCATCATGAAGACGTCAACCCCAAAAAAGCTTTCATGACTAGTCTTATGACGGACCAAGAACAGTAGTTTAAAACCAGTGGCCACAAATTCATTCTACCTCTCGTGAAAAACCATGCATAGTAATCAACAATCTATGTAAACTCGGTAAGTTTACTAGTAAGATTATTCATATCCTAATTTGTGACCAAAAGAATGTTCGCAACTAACATTAGCTGTAAGCTTATAATATCTATAGAGACATTAACTTTAAATATGAAGCTTAATACCCCTATATAGACATTCACCTTTTTTTTTAATCATTCAAGAAATCTAAGAAGAATGTAATAAGAACTGTGTTTATTTAATATTATCTGGATTAGCGTGTATGTGCTTTTCAGTTTTATTTGATAATTTACCTGTTAAATATTTTAATTTATTAGAATAAAATATTTCTAAATATCAACTTTTCATTGTGCTTTATTAATGTTAATTATTAAATTTATTAATGTTAGTTAATTGCATGATAAATGTGTAAATTACCTTTGCCAATATGCTTATATATCCCCAGGAGAATCCTCTGAAAATAAATTAAGTTATGGAAAATCATAATCCTGATCGTTTTAGCTGATTGCTTCAAAATTATAGGATACGAGGAAGTGATATGATGTGATATACTGTAGCTTCTCCTTAAACGAAATCAAGAATCTCTCAACAATTATGCCCAGAAAAACCTGTTAGCCACTTTATTTTCCATTCCCCAGTCTAAGTTTTCCCATATTCTGCTCCATCCCATTTCCACAACATAATCTTTGTCAACTCTATGGTCTTTATATCTAAATCCCCCTTATCTTTTCCCAAACCCAGCATAAAAGCAATAATCCACTTTCTGTATAATCACTTTTTTCATATTTATTCTTCCATAACTTGATTACATGTGCCCTTTCTGTTTTCAAGCATTTACATTCAATTAACAGATGCCTAATATTTTCTATTCCTTCTTTACATAATTTACAGGCTAAATCACCCATATTTTTCCACTTACATGTATATTCTCTTGTTGCTAAAGATCCCGTTCGAGCCTTAAACAATAAACTACTTTCCTTACTATTATCATATATTAACTCGCACCTAATATTCTCTTTATTTCTATTGTAACGGGCACATACGCCGTTACATTATTTTTTTTAAATTAAACATGAAAAATAAAAGTTCACAAATAAAAATTTTTTAAGAATTAAAAATTGAAAATTAAAAATCATCTAAACTCTAATATATAAAATGACACAGATGAAAAATTATTAAACAAAAACTTTATTAAGAAGAAAAAAGTATTTTAAAACTAAATTTTCTGTAAAGATTTAAAGATTAAAATATATCTAAGTTTGTACAATAAATTAATTAATGTTATTGTAAAATGGAAATGATTGATTTTAATTAGTCCAAGTAGCTAGCCCTTGGGCATTTCAAAATGTATAAGCAACGGTCAGATAGGATAAAAAAACAATAGAAACTAATAGCCAATAAAAGAAATCCCTCAAGAATCGGACCTCAACGAAAGGGTCATCATCATCATGACGTAATGTTGAGTTAATCCGCAAAATTAATATAAAAAGAAAAAGTTTGGAAATAAGTTTAGTGAAGAAAGAGCTGTGAGAGAAGATAGAGATGTGACAGCAGAGGTGTGCTATATGTGTTGCAGGAGAAGGGATTGAAAAGACACACTCTTCAATCTCTTCAGTTTTGCTTGAAAAAAAAAAAGAGAAATGACCAATCATTTTCTTATACTAAGGACCACAGGACATCGGGGGAATTAATGCTGGATCCCAAACTGCAAGCAACCGATAAAGATGAACTTTTTTAAACCGTAAGAACTTTATGAACTCTAATAAGCTTTAACTATAATTCTAAAACTCCAGTATATGAAAAGAATAAGAACTTTAAATTCTAAAACTTGTTCATATTTTATAGAAATAGAATCCTATCTGACCAACTTAATTTATTAATAAGTAATTTTATTTGATGTATTTCTTTTTTAAAATAATTTCCATTTTTTTGTGTGTGTGTTCTTTTAAAATTTTATTATGATTTTTTTTTTTTTGTATAAACAACTTTTTATAAATGTTAAATTTAAGTCGGGCATGAATGGTTGGATAGCTTCGCAAAGTTAGGTTAGTTTAAGGGAGGGTAAATCTTAGGTTATTTGTTTCATAGTTAAATTGGGTTAATCGATAGGATATAATTGGCGTAATTAGTAAATGTAGTATGAGGTCCGCTATGGGCAGGATCATGTGATATGCCATGCCACCCTTGGGTGAAATAAGCCTATGTTTTTATTGACCATCAGAGTCAGACGGTATTTCCTGCTCCATGAATCACCCCTTTTGCCTATGGAATGGGATCGTAAGTCAGCAAAAAGGACTGCAATCCCTTCCTATGGATTTTTCTTTTTTCATTGTTCTTCTTGCCAGACAGATGTAACATTCCTGTACTGGACGAGAAACAATTTCTTCTCTTAACCCTGCTGTTCAGATGTGCATTCCTGACAGTATGGTATTGTGCTGCCATATTCATGCTATATTGAATACATCGATGTACCAGATGGATTGACATTGGTTTAACTGCGAACTTGTGGCATAAGGTTAAATAAGAGATAGAATATTTTCTTTTCAAATGCAATCTATGTAGTCTATTCATACTCGACGCTCTAATAAAATATTAAACTTATCTGTGCGAACTTTTAAAATATTATAAAGACAGTTAAATTATAAATTAAAATCTAAAGTAAAATAAGTTATGTTTTGTAAAAAAATAAAAGTTAGACTAGAATAATAATTCTTTATTTATATGTGCAAAAATAAATGTTTGTGTGTTAATTACTGGCAGTGGCTTATTATTATTTTTTTAATAGTAATATATTTTGATAATATATATCATTATCATAAATCTCTACTGCTCTGCTGAGCTAGTGACTGGGGCTAATGGTCTAAATATATAAAATAAAATTTTTTTAACTTACATATCTGCCTACTATATAAATTTTCCAGGTTCAAATGCCTGGTGGCGCCCTGTATGGCAGATACGGTAAGACTCACTTTCGGACCGTTATAATTGGCACCCAACTGGGGCGATGTTTAATAAACCACGAATATCCTGAGCAAATTTTTTTTAAAGTGAAATATTTTTTAGTTATATTATATAAAGCTATAGTTTGAATATCTTGTAAAAAGCACTGCCAGAAAGAAATAGCACATATATTAAAAACAAGAAAGAAAAGATATTAATAAATTTTAAAACTAATTTTTTAAAAAAAAAGTCAAAAGGTTGCAATTAATGTTTAGTTTTTTTTAATGTGTTTAGGCGCGCACAGCCACGTAAGTTTATGATTGTAAATGTGGTACCTTACGATGAGTATTTTTTGGGAATTTACTTCAGTGTAACCCTATGTAAGCATTTCAATCAGTCATAAATAAGTTGGTGGTATTTATAATTGCGCTGCAAATATACATGTACAAACCCATTATTCTTAAAACATATTTACCTCAATGCAAACTCCTTAAATAATTAATTTGCTAGTTGTGCCATTGTTAGAAATAAAATATAGAAAAAATAGAATTCTTGGGAGGAGGAGGCCAAGCGTAAATGTAGATGGTCCTTAGGAAAATGATAGTAAATATTTTTTGTATATAGTCTTTTTGTAAAATTACTAACCGAATGTTTTTGTAAATGTCTTCGTTAATTGTGTACCGTAATAACTAACCCTAAGTGAAATATTTTTTTTTGTTTATTTTTTTTTGAAGCAAGTTTACTGATACACACCGTGTATATATATTTGAACTCTTTTTACTCTCCATCTCTCTAACTCCGAATTCTTTATTAATAACTCTATTCTTTTATCCCATTCCTTACCACTATAACACTCAACAATCCTCCTAACAAAATCATCCCATCTTTTGTACAAATATACTGATATAAATTCTTTATCCAAATCTTTTGCATACCGCATTACCTTTTTCACCCATCTTGTTACCTGCCCTTTACTCATAACCCAATTAAATACTATTTTGGCTATTCTTTTATTATCCATAAACTGCAATCTACGGATTATGGTGCCCTCTTTTATAAATTAAAATTAACTTTGTTGGCAATTCCAATCGTAATATTAAGTAATCTTAGGCCAAGTTAATCGGGAAATATAGCTATGTTTTTTAGAAATATTAACAAAATATTTTTCTTTTTCATAGCTTGATTAACTCACGCATACTAGTGCGCAAGGCCTATAGCTAATAAAATGTGAAAAAAAAAATTGTAGATATTTTCTACATATCATTGGGAATAATAACAATTATAAAGGGTTAAATAATTCTGAATTCAAAATGAAATTTTATTATAAACAGTTAAAAAGGTCTAAATAAATAGTTTTGTTGAATTCTGATTTGGAATTTAAAAACAAGCATGGTTTATTTTTGAAATCTTTTAATTAATGCTTCTAAAAATTTCTATCTATTTTTAAAAATCTTTGATAAAATTTCCAAATGTAGCTTTTAATTAAAAGTACTTTGGAAGGGATTAAATTTTTTTTAATCAAGAGAGATAAGAAAAACAGTTTGTAATTGAAACCAGTTTTTGTCACCTAATATATAAAAAAGGGTGGATATAAAAGTAGTATATTATTTTTTAAGTAGTTTAGACTAATATTTTTGAAGCAGTTGTCAGAAATTAGCTGGAAAATTAAAATAGCTAGCTGTAGTAGTGGGCTAGTAGTCTTCAATTGGTAATTGTAGCAAAAGTAGCTGGCTATCAGTAGTTGGTATTACAAGAGTTAGACAGAGCTCCCATGAAGAACTAAAGAAAGGCAAAGGGACAAGTCCAGAATTTGTTCTCCAGTTCACAATGGTGGAGTTGAATTCACTTGGGGGAGAATGGGTCATCACCCAGTGTTCAAATTCATAGCTACAGATGTGTTCTAAGAAGAAAGCTTGCTGGCCTGAAATCCCAAATTCCAGACAGAAGAGAGACCAACAGTTAGCTAATTATATATTTCCCAATAAGGACAATCCTGGACTATACCTATCTCACTAAGACCAGCTAGCTCACCAAGAGAAAACTTCTAATTTACCTAAAGAACCTCAACTTGCTGAAGAAGTAATTATATTATGCTGATGTAACTATATGCAGAGAAGCACAGATATTTATATATACAAGGGTGAGTAATATATATAATGATAACAAAATTTTAAATAATTTCTTTCCTAAAAATGACTTTGTTTAAGGAGAAGCCATAATACATCACATCACCAGCAGTACTGAGTTCAAACATGGTTTAGTGGTTCCACAATACACACTACGAAACAATGCATTTGATGCTACCTTAGTAAACATTTCTTTAGGCATGGGGATCAGGGAGATGCGAGAGACTCATAGACTTTATTTTCGAGTTAAACCAATAATAATATTAAATCTAGACATTTATATTTTAAATAATCGAGGAGATATTATACTGAAGGTGTGTCGAATAAATAAATATATGACGGCAAACATATGGTTTGCAATTATTTAATTATAACATTCCATACTGAAAATTATTTAATTAAAACATTATTATATTAAAATTCTAGTAGCGGTATTATTCTTCTGATACTGTTTTATATTTACAATGAAGTACAATTATTTGACTGACATAATCTAGCTATCAAAATTCTTGAGCAAGTATTTCAAGATCATGCCTTCGGGGATTTAATATCTTTGCAATGCACAAGTCTAAATTAGGAATGATAATAGTAGCTATGGACATATATTTTATTTAATTAAATAAGATATATTATAAGGAATTAATTATGGGCAGACATTGATTTGAGAGTGAATTTATGGCATGTAACATAAAAACAGAGTCATACTTGGAATCATAAAATTAATAATAAAGAAACGCGTGGTATGTTTAGAAATGCAATGCAAGTGTGGCAGTACATTAAAACTGCGAAGCCAATGGATGAATTTAAAATGGGCTGGCGTTTGCCGTAGGCCCAAAGGTAAAGAGGTCACATAAGCATCATCAGGTGTAAAGGGTCTGTGCCGCTATTACTACCTGATTGTGTGATGGGTGTCAAGCCCTATGAGAACATTTATTATGTCCACTTGGGTAGGACTAGGATTCAGTAAATACTGTATGATCCGGAATATCCAAGGCTCGAAGATGGATTATCGCATATCTAAACTGTAACACATGTATAACTAACATTATATACTGTTAAGATTTAATATAAAATTTGTGACCCGGTCTTACATTACCAACTTTTAATAAATAACGTATTCCGGTCTCAGAGAAATGCACTTAATGGATTTATCGAATAATAACTTTATTATTTAAAATTAAAAGCAAGTTTAAAAAGGTAATTGTAAGTTGGGGTGGTTATTCTAAGAACTAAACTGTCCGCCACCTGCTACGTAACAGACTCCCACATTTACAATAAGTGAAGCAATGAATGTGTGTCGATTAATATGAAAATAACTGAAACAAAATAATCTAACATAAATAAATATTAATCATAGGATTTGCAGAACACGCATCCACTATTTCATGTAATCATGTATTTATCTATTAAGGAATTATGGTGATTTCCAAGCTGACCAGCCAACAGAAGTATATAAAAGAACTTTAAGATTTGGTTGTCGCACAAGATGGCAACCATTATAATTAGAATTGATATTTAAAATTTGGCGAGGCCCGGTCGAAAATCTTATCGGCATGCTATTATTAAATAATAAAAAAAAATGTAAAAGTAGAAATACGCACCCAAGAAATAGACAAAGTTAGGTAAGCTAGATTATTAAAAGAATTTATAAAATAGATTAACAATTAAATTTATCAGTGTACAATTTATATAGAGTGAGCTATATCTTGAATAGAATTTAGAGTACGCTAGAGGCTTTGGATACAGGTACCTGTTTTATAAGAAGCTTTTCATGTTCCATGGTCAATTGCAAATTGTTCGTTAGTTTAGGCAGTAGCAGTTCTTTCCCGCACTCAGGTTATGGATTTATTTCAATAGCAACAGCAGCTTTCCGATTATTTGGACAGCAGATCCTCAGGATTTAATTTGTGAAGGGCACATGTGGAGGTTTGGGCACCTGATCGACCATCTCCGGGGGAGAATAGTCTGGGCGCTTTCTACTCGATCATTTTGTAATGGACGAATTAATTTAAGATTCTCTGATTCTCTCAACCAAGCAAGAGCACAGCACAAAGTCTAATAAAAAGTTAAAATCAAAATGTCCTTCTCTTTTCTTTATCATATCTTTCAATTTCATTCTATTTTATTTTTAGCTCCATTCATTTGCCCCGAGGAGAATCAATGCATTAACAAGAGTTTTAGAATTTTAATTAATTCAGAAAGCTACATTTCTATTGTTAGGTTTATTTTACCTTTTAAACATTTTAGTAATTAAAACTTTTAAGGGATTTTTCTAATTAATCTATCATATCTCTCACTGACCACAACTTGCCAAATTTCAAATACAAAGGGGATTTATAATTTATTTTTACTTTTCTTTAAATTAAAATCTAATTTCAAAATTATTATTTAAAATACGATTTTTAAAACAGCAATAAATTAACAAAAGTTTATAATTTAAAATAAATAGCTAAAGTTATATAAACATTATATAACTAAAAGAGAAATTTAAAATTATATCAAATATTTTTACTTATTGTTTTAAATTTGTTATCGAAGTCTGTGTGCATTTACGGTGAATTTTACAGATATATATTGTAACGATCCGGAGAAGAGAGCTTAACGTGATCTGCACTACAGGGCGCCATCTAGCCATTTGAACCTAGAAAAATTTATAAAGTAGGCAGATACGTAAGTCAAAAAAAAAATTTTTTTTTTTTTTATTTATACATTTTGATATCCGGTCGTTAGCCCAAGTCACTAGCTCAACGGAATAGCAGAGATTTATATTCATAAAAAAAAATTCTTATTTAAGAATAATTTTAAAAAAAAATAAAATAAGCCACTCCAGTAATTAACATGCAAACATTTATTTATGTACATATATATATAAAATTTAACATTATTATTTTAGTATATTTATTTTAGATTTTAATTTGATTTTATAATTTAAATTTACATTTTAATTTTTATAATATTATAAGTTTACATTCTAATTAAGTTCGCACAGGTTTGTTTAAAAATGTTGAGTATAGATCGGTTACATAGATTCCACGGTCAAAAACATTTCAAAATAAACATAAACGATCAAAATACAAAATCATTGATACCGTCAATTGCGGAGGGAAATTTATAAGTAACCCAATAGCATTCACCATAAGATGCTTGCATTAACACCAATAACTTAAAAGACATCCGAATAAATACATTTTAGATACTCACCGTAAGGTATCAGTATTTACCGAATGTCTATATATATTTTGATCGAATATGAAAACCAAAAACATAATCAACCTGTAACGAACCCATGCAAGCGTCTATACCCAACTTAAATTTAATGCATCTTTATTTAGAGTGTCAAGTATGAATAGACTACATAGATTTGCATTTGAAAAGAAAATATTCAATCCTTGTTTAACCTTAGGCCAAAGGTTCGCAGTCAAACCAAACTTCAATCCATCTGATATATCGATGTGTTCAATGTAATACGAATACAGCAGCACAATTAGGTTAAGAGAAGAAACTGCTTCTCGTCAGATAGGAATATTACATCTATCTGACGATGAGAGCAATAAAAAAAAAAACTCCATAGGAAGGAACTGTGGTCTCCTTCTTATAATTCCTCCCATAGGCAAAACGAGTGTGTGCGGCGTATAATAGCGATTCTGCCTCTAGCAAATCTCGTACTACATCTACTAAGTACACCAATATATCCAATCCATTGACCTAATTCAACTACGAAACGAATAACCTAAGATTACCCTCCCCTAATATAACTTTACAAATCTATATAGCCATTCACGCCCGACTTAAGTTTAATATTTATATAACTAGTTTAATGAAAAACAGAAATCATAATAAAACTTAAAGAACAAATAAATAAATAAATAAATGGAAATGATTTTACAAAAGAAATACATTAAATAAAATTATAACTAATTAATAAATAACGTTGGTCAGATAGGATTCTATTTCTTAATTATTTAAATACGGAAAGTTTTTAATTTAATGTTCATTAATTATAAAGTTCTTACGGTTTAAAACAGTTCATCTTTATCTGTTGCTTGCCATTTGAACATGAATTCCCATGCCGTCCTAAAAGAGATTGGTTTATCCGGAGGTCTTTTAGTTTAGTTGGTCCTTAATGTAAAAAAAAAACGATGTCATTTCTTTTTTTTTTTTAACAAAACTGAAAGGATTGAAGAGTGCGTCTTTTCAATCCCTTCTCCTTCAACTCCACACTAACACATATAGTCACATCGTAATAACTAATTAATTTATTTTCCAACCTTTCCTTTTATAATAATTTTGTGGATTAACTCAGCATTACTCATGATGGTGAAAACCTTTTCGTTGAGGTCCAATTTTCCGATGGATTTCTTTCATTTGCTAAAAGTTTCTATTGTTTTCCTATCTGACCAATGCTTATACATTTAAATGCCCAAAGGCTAGTTTACTAATTAAAATAATCATTTCCATTTTACAAAAGATTAATTAATTTGTTTTCAAACTTAAACATATATTTTTATCTCTAAATCTTTTCTGAAAATTTAGTTTTAAATTACTCTTTTTTTAATAAAGTTTTATTTTAATAATTATTTATCTGTGCGATTTTATATATGTGCGAGTTTAAGATGATTTTTTAATTTTCAGTTTTTAATTCTTAAAAAAAGAAATTTTTATTGGCGAACTATTTTTTTATGTTTACTAATAAAAAATAATGTAACGTACGTATGTGCCCGTTACAATATATATATTTTTAATATCGCTACACACACAATTCGATACCAAAAAAGTTTAAATTTAGATAGGATAGAGGTGGTGGGTGAGACATGATAGAAAAAGGTGAAACTTAAGATTCGAATTCAAATCTTACTGTTTCAATATATATATAAATCAATGTAATAACTTGAATTTTGTATTAATCATGTAAATCACAATATGATCCTTTTTTATTTTGTATATTAATCAAAATCAGAAAGCTTAAATGTATATAGCCATATTCTAAAGGTGTTAATTTCGATTCATTTATTTTTTTATTAATAAATATGTATTTCATTTTTAAAATTATTCCAGTAAACTTGATTCTAAATGGTTTGTTTGTAGATCTTATGTGTAACATCATCTTTTGGTCATAATACAGTAACAGAGTTTATGCACTCTGAGCTAGATTCATGCATAATGATCTGATATATTAAATGGAATGTATATTAGTGTTTATGGGCATCCAGTGATGATGATGACTTCCTATCAATCATCATCATCATCCTGGTTGGTACAAAGAGAACATTCTTTAAAGCCCATGCATGACATTTTATTTTAGTTTAGTCTTTATCACAATTTAAGTTTATAGTTGACCAGTACATTAATTGTATTTGGCCAGTACATTAATTATGCTATGTGGCCAGAGATGATGATCAGCATGTTTTAATATTCCAATACTATTGATTTTATGGTTGTGAATTCTGATGAATTAGCATTTAGTTTATATATCCAAATTATGTTTAAATAATTGCCCTAAGCTGGCAATGCCTAAATAGTTGGTCTGGTCTATAGTAGACCCATTTCAGATCCAGTCACCAGATGTTAATTTATATTTCAAATCCAGTCACAAGACGTTGATTTATTTTATTATTGATCATTCATGATGATGAATGTTTGATTTTGAGTATTACTTACTTTTACTTCTTGATAATGCTGGTTGATGCATGGTTAATGATACTTGTAGTTGCTCTAAGAAGTTAACTGGACTGATTTTTCATAGAGATCTCATGAGCTCGTGCTCTCTTTGATCTATAAAATTACTTATATATTTTTGATGTTAAACATTACTTGAACATTTTTTAATAATACCATATGTAATATCTATATCTTAATATCTTATTTAAATCTTAAATATTATACCTTTTTGTAAATTTTAAATTTTATATTTATATTTGGGGGATGTCCTTCATCCCAACATCAAATCGATACCCCATCCTGTTATAATATATATATATTAGAAACTATTTATAACATGATGTTTGTCAAGCCCAACACACTTCTTGCTGCCTAGCACTAACGTTAAATGAATTGAAAAAATTAAATCCCTAGTTCTATCTGTGTTTAACACTAATAACATGTAGTGAGGCGTATATTGGATTTCTTTGGCATTATGAAGTAATTTCTTTTTGTATAGCCTCTAATTAACATTAGAGTATAGAAATTTATATATATATTGTAATAATATAAAAATGTAATTTTAATTATCATCAGGCCCCACAAATTGGGCAAGCCAAAATCTGATAACAGTATAAAAATGAAATTGATCAACTATACCAGGAAACTTGCAATGAGATAAAGTTGAATACACCATAAATAATTTACCAAATAGCCCATCATATGTGATTATTAATTTTACTATACTCTAATTAAAATACTAAATGGTACTAGCATTAAATATTTGTAAATTAGTATTTAAAAAATCTAAAATTATAAAAATATTAATACCCACATTTATTAATTTAAAATAAATAAATATAATAACTTGACTAAGTAATATTTATTGACACATTAGCTTAACTTTTTGTAATCAATAAAATCTAAATGAGAAAATTACTAGAGGTCCCTAGTGACGATTTTTTCAGACGCTCATTGCTTAGGTTTACAGCCTTGTTAAAACTATTACTAAAATAAGGTAATAAATTACTAAGATATATAAATGTTTATTTATATTTTGACTAGCTAAATATTTAGTATAAAAAATAGAATTATGTAGAGAGCTCTTTAAATTGTTACCAAAGTATAATGTGATCAATAAACTAGGAATAATTATGAGATTCAAATTTAAATAATAAAAAGAAATATTTATTAGCATAAAAAATAAATGAATGGATAAAATAATTTAAAGGTATGTGTTTTTAAAATTTCTAATTTATGTATCTATGAGATGATGCAAAAGACCACTAATAACCAGAAAGAATATATTTTATTTGAATAAGCATTAACAAGTAAACCTTTGAAATATATTTAAAAATAACTAAGTCTGATCCAGGTTGTTTTTTACTTATCTTACTATTTAAAGTTGTAATTATAAATTTATTAAACGCTCAATTTAAATACAAACTTACACTTCCACATTATTACATTAATTATACATTATTTTAAATATGATTTGTTTATACTTATGTTTAAAATATTGCTTTTCAAATATATAAATAATAAAACAAATAAAAATAAACTAAAATATTATATAAAAATCAAACTTAATATTAAAAAAGATCTTTAAATTTTGTTTTAAAATTATCTAATTTTCTTTTTGGTTAGTTTATATTTATGTAATTATAAACAAACACTTATATTCTAAATTAAACAAATATATAAGTGATTATAATAACAAGACCTAGTTAACTTTTCTAAGGATCATAGAATATTCCTTCAACAGGTTATTTAGTTAAAATATTTATTAATATATAATAAACATAACAATAAAAAATTAAAAAAATACTATAAAAAAAAAACTATAATTCATAAGTACTGAAACTTCTTAATAATATAATCCATGTGTAAAATGAAAATCTTTCAATAAACATTATATTTGAAGTTTATCTATATTCCAACGATGTAGTTCAAAAACAAAATTTTATCCGATTAATAAAGTAAGCATTTTAAAATAACATATTCTATAGTGAATCTTTGTAGTATTAATATTTTTATTTTCATATAAATATTAGCACTATTTAATCCTTTGATAAACTAAATCCTTTGGTAAACTTAATCAACAATGCATTTCAATTCATATCCTTTTAGTTATTTTGTGACATATATATATATTGTACAATTTATATATATATGGTACAAGTGTGTTGGCATAGGATAATATTTAAAAGCTTAAAAAAAAATTAGATATAGTTCAATAAATAATATTTGATTTTTTTTTTTTTTTACGTAATTCATTTTTTTAGATATGTACAATGAAAGTTATTTGTGTTTGATATTACACATTTAATTAAAGTTAAAATTGAGGGGAATAGAAATGTTTATCCAGATAAATAAAAGAAAGACATTCCAAACACAAATGATTATTGGCAGAGTAATAATATCCTTCAAACACTAATCAGAAATGGCTAAAATAATTTATAGAAAATAACTTTGTAGCTAAAAAGTAATAAGGAATGTACAAGATTATCAACTTTTATTTTGATAATAAAACAAAAGATAAAAATACATGCGCAGAAAATCTCAAAACTGGTAGAGAGTATAAAAAGAAGACAACTGTGAAGAATGTCTGGTATTTTCTTTTTGCTGGCAGTTTTCATGGGTCCTGGATGGTTTCTCCATCTAGGACTACTCATATGCTGAAGTAAGTCATCATGCGAGAGTGGAAACCAGAGCATTTGTGGACACCTTCTTTCATCATAAAGAGATCACTCAAAAAAACTTTTGAGTCAAGCCTTAACGTGCCCCAGGAATGTGAAAATGTGGACAGAAAAAAAATCAAACTTAACATACCAATGAGCTCTTCAACACAAAAACCATGCATGGTATAATCAACAATTCACGTAACACAAGGAATTATCAGGAAGATATTATTCATACATAACTCATGACTAATTCCATATGTTTGCAAACTAAACTAACTGTAAGCTCATTGGTTAAGACCTGCAGAGGTTCCTACCTTCGCATTTTTAACCGCACAAGCTTTAGGTTTATTGCTTTAGTAAATATTACTTATGCAATCAATGTGCGTTAAATAAATTTATAATATCAATAAGCAGACATTCACGATTTTATTATTCAAGGAACTTTCATTTATGGCGGATTAGAGAAATGAAATAACTGTTTGAATCAATTATTTGACTAACATTATTATATGGACAAGTGTGTGTATGTTCTTTCCAATTTATTAATAATTCTCTTGTTTAAATATTTTAATTTGTCTTAATCAAATATTTACCTTTAATATCAACTTTTCATTATACGTTCTTAATTTTAGCTTATTAGATTTTATTTTAAAGCCGTCAGAAATGTATAAATTACCTATACCAACATGTTTGTTTAATATATGAACGCTGAGGGAAATGCTTAAAAAAATATTACATTTAGTTATTTACTGAAAAAATTTGATGATGTGATGCAATGGTACCAGTGGGTCTACAAATCCTGGCACTCTCTTAAATAATTAAAAAACTGATTCTGCCAGCAATTAGTATCGAGATAAAAATATTAGGTCAGTTAATCAGGAAATATAACTATGTTTTAGAAATATCCGAATTCATACATGAACGGAATTTTTTTTTTTTAAGTTTGATTAACACTAGTTAATAGTGTGTAAAATAAGACCTAATCTACCGGAAAACAGTACAATATTGATCACTGAGGGTATTCCAAGTTTCTTACACCTTATAATATATACTTTGAGATAATTTTACTCCAAGATGTTCTAGATCTCTCAAAAGACAATGTCTTTTGGAACAAACATTTTTTTTTTATATTCAACCATTCATTATTTTGCAACTCAACTAATAAATTTTATATAAAACACATTGACTTGCTTTTTAAAAAGACAGATTAAGAGAAAGAGTTCAATCTCAAAACACGGACTTTTTATCTCTTTGCCAATGATGAAACATTGAGATCATTATCTTAGATAATGTTCTCATAGTTTCACTCAAAAACAACTCATTGCTACTACCTGTTATAAAAACCTAAAATTTCACCATTTTTCAAATACAGCAGCGTTCCTGAATTACAAATGACCTAATTTTTTTAATACATAAATAGTTTATAAAATAATAATAATACATCAAATTTGAAACTTGAAATACACATTTTAAAATCATAATTTGAGTAAAATAAATATTTTTTATATATCTTATTTATTTAATATAAAATATTCCATAAATCTTTAAAATACTTATTAAAATAATTACATATAAATAATATTTAAAAATACGTATGATTTCATATTATTTTAATTACATTCACAACGCACATACACATGCACACACATTAAATAACAATTGACTACTATGTTTATGTATTACCTGTTAAATGAATGCAGCAAAAAAAAATATTAAGTACATAAAATATTAATAAATGAATATCAATACATATTTTAATTTATCCAATCTTTTTAATAATAAAATATTAACTTTATTACAATAAACAATTTAATACACAATCTGTTAAGAAAATTAAAAATCATGAATGTCATATCATTTTATATTATGCTGTTTTATTGATAACCATTTATCAATAATGTGAATCATTTGATCTTTAAAATAATTGAAAAATAATTAAACCAACAAAGGAATATAATAATTCCAGGTTTGAATCTAAACTAAGATGGTACAATATATATGTAATGCAAGTATGCAGTGATGAGTGATTGTATCTATAAAAACCATAAATAAAATATAAACTGTGGAAATATATAAGTGCATATACATTCACACATTCAAGTGTGTATATGTCTATGTAGATCACATAATTACTAAATTTTAAAAAAAAATTTAAATTTACTAACTTACCTTACACTTGAGACATGAATACTGCCCTAACCTATTACATGAAAGACCTACAATATATAAATAAAATTAAATTCAAATACACTATTAAAGAACACTTAATTAGAACTAACATAAACATTTAAAATAATGTATTAATATATAAACTGTTCACTAGAAAATAATTAATTATAATCCTTTCTAACATTTTTAACATGAGTGTGTTCATATCTTTACTAATGATTATACAACTATGTGAGTACATAAATTGCATTTAACGAGATTGGTCTATCATGTGCTTGATATTTTTTCAGGCTTTTCAATGGCATGATTATCATATTGTGAGTCATCTTTTACTAATGAATTACATCACCTAATATGACTTCAAGGAAAATTTCAACCTATTCATGGGAGCTTCAAGTAAAAGTTCAATCTAATCTAATTAAGTATTCACTACTTCATTTTCATATAACAAATTTTTTTATAAAAAGCAATTTAAAAAAAATTTTTTTTTTTTACATTAATAAAGAAATATCACATCACAATCATTTTCAGATAATTATTTACTAGCTTAAGCACACTCCATCCATATGTACAATGTGCATGCACACATGTGCTGCATGTATATATAGATAAAAAATAAACATTCTTTTAAAAAATCGTTTAAGAGTAAAAGCATCTCCAATAGCAGTCCGAAAAAAAAAAAAAATAGTGAAGGCAAAAACATGAACTAAGCTTGTCAAATGCAGTTAGTTGTTAAAGATTTTAACAGTTTTTCATTTCTGGAGAGTTAACTAGATTGGTCATAGCAGGCTATTTAAAAAAAAAAAATCCTAATTCTTTTTTTAAAACCTCTAAATTTTATATAGATTAGATTCAAACCCCAAGTCATGTACATTAGGAAACAGGTGTATATTAAAAAATATAATAAGGCCATAATTTATATAAATATGTATATGTACAAAATTTTAATAAAAATATAGTTACAACAGATTAACAGTATTTTGTAAACTCTTTTCACAAGCAATTTGACAAAAAAGACTTAGAGAAACTATTAACATTAAGTCCTAAAATGTAAAAGGAAAAAAAATTGATGTTTCACATAACTCAACTATTTGATATCTACATTCCTTTCAAATGTTTCAAGGATCTGCTCACAATGAGATCAATATATAGACAATGAATTACATGGGATGTATTAATTAATAATTCATTGAAACTTTATCATATAGACAATTTGGATTATGATTTTTTTTGGCTTAATTAAATTTCATTAAGTATAAAAGCAAATCTTTAATGATAACGCTACTTAGAACTATTGAAATATATGCCTTACTTATCGGTCTTTCAATATTGTAGTTAATGTTTACTTAATATATTTATTATCATTGACAAACCACTTAGTAATCAGCTAAACAGTTTTTTTTTTAATTTATATCTGAACTTTTGTGTAATTTATTGTATTACAATAAATAATGGTTAATGAGAAAAAAACCTTTCCTATGGAAAAAAATCTATATATTATTTTCATTTCATATCAATATCTCTGACATAGTAAAAATAAAAGCAAAGTCATAACCTTTACTTATTAATAAACAAAATAAGGTATTGTTTGTTTTGGCATACTGTTAACTGTATATGTAAATGACATCAAGTTATAAAGTACTCTTCATTTCATTGGCAATTAAATTAAGATTCTTTAGGTATTAAACGATTGCTAATTTCTGAAAAATAATCAATAAAATGCAAGGCCAGTAGTAGTCTTCAATTTCAAAAATATTTCTTCAGCAGGTATGGACTCCCAAAATGATCATGCATAACTCAAGTACTAGAAGAATCTTATTTACATAAACAGATGTCAGTTATTAGAGTGTGAAAGATTTATTAAATGCACTCTTAATAAGATTAAATACATGAATAATTCTGTATACATAGAAATTTTAATTTCTTTTTTTTAATAAACCTATTCTATACATATATATAAAGCATATGATATCACCAACTATACAATTAATACATTACAAACTATATCTTATATTATTATGAATGAGAGTACTGAAGTACTATCTGGTAGCTAATTGTTTAATTAAGATATAAAACAACCCTCAAATTGTATACTATGACAATATAAAGTTCGCAGGACCATTTTATGAAAACTCCACTTTTATGCAAACTCTAACAACCCTAAACACAAATAAGAACAAGTTTAAATATTATTTAAGATTTTATTTGTTTTATATTAAAGTATAAAAAATAAAATTTAATTATTAAAAACAAGACACTCTTTATATCTCACAAGTAAAAATTATAATCAATTACATTTTTTTACAAACTTATTAATATATATGAATATCTGTAAAAAAATATATTACATCTTACACAATTACTAAGCATATACATAAATATATTCAATCAAAAATTTAATTACATTTTATATAAATCATAACATATAAAATAAAATTGTAATTAATATTATTGAGTTATGCCTTACAAAATAAACAATAACATTTAAGTATCCTATATTAACTCACTATTTAATTACGATATATTACAATTTAGTTAGGGTTTAGCTTAGCTGATGAAATTCCCCTGAAATCAGTCCCACAAGCCTTATAATGTCATAGTCTACAATTTAGAATTTGGATATTACATATAATAACTTATATATCTCAACAATGAGATTTATATAAAATGGAATTAAAATCCTATCTCATTAGAATATATTTATATATGTACTTAATAACTGTGCACAAAATATCACAAATAATTTATGTTCTCACTTCTAGACACTTAAGATTGGCTCATATATTTACATTTGAGTTCAAACATAAGATGGCTGCTCTTATTTCATTAAAGACTCTATTTTGTAGCTGGGGTGAGAGTATCCTTGCAGATTGAACACTACAGTTTAACGGCACTTATGAGAAAGGGATGATTGCTTTCTATAATTTGTTACAACATAAAACACAGTGCTTGTAAAATTTATCAAATATTACATATAAATAATTGTAAATTTAAAGTAAATAACATTCTTTATAGACAGATTATATTATATGCACATTAAATTCAATCAATGAGATTTATATAAAGTGGAATTAAAATCCTATTTCACTAGAATATATTTATATATGTGTTTATTAAATCCTATCTCACTAGAATATATTTATATATGTGTTTATTAAATCCTATCTCACTAGAATCTATTTATATATGGATTTATTAACTATATAAAAGAAATCACATTAATAATGTGAATTTACATTCTTTATAGAAATATATATATATATAACATTTTTTATAGACAGATTATATTATATGTACATTAAATTCAATCAATGAGATTTATATAAAGTGGAATTAAAATCCTATTTCACTAGAATATATTTATATATGTGTTTATTAAATCCTATCTCACTAGAATATATTTATCTATGTGTTTATTAAATCCTATCTCACTAGAATCTATTTATATATGGATTTATTAACTATATAAAAGAAATCACATTAATAATGTGAATTTACATTCTTTATAGAAATATATATATATATAACATTTTTTATAGACAGATTATATTATATGTACATTAAATTCAATCAATGAGATTTATATAAAGTGGAATTAAAATCCTATTTCACTAGAATATATTTATATATGTGTTTATTAAATCCTATCTCACTAGAATATATTTATATATGTGTTTATTAAATCCTATCTCACTAGAATCTATTTATATATGGATTTATTAACTATATAAAAGAAATCACATTAATAAATGTGAATTTACATTCTTTATAGAAATACATATATTAAAGATAGTTGCAGAAAGAAGTTTGCCATTAACTAAAAAGAGACCTTTTTATTCCTTTCTAAGGCTTTAAAAGAAGTGGACAGGTCAAATTCCTAATGTCCATACTATACATTCTTGTCATTGCAGTTGGTATTATTATATGATTATTTATAGAGTAAATGAACATGGATTGCTCATCAACATTCATCAACCAGCATCGTGACTTAATTGGCTAGTATCTCTAAATTTAAGATCAAGAAGCATCATGCTTTTTCTTTTTAGTAACATGATAATTCTAAGCTGAAATATCAGTTGAATTTTCTTGAAGGTAGCATGAATATGTCCATGAATGAACTTTTTTTCTTCACATGTAAACATTTACAATCATGACAAACAAAACTAAATTATAACCCTTATTTTTAAGATGTAAAGTTGTCAACCATGACAATAGTGTTGGTGGACAAAGACACAGGATGCTAAGAATCCTCTGATTGCAGATACAAGCTTCATTCAATAATGATTTTTTTATATAGGTACTTTACAACTATAGATCACTTTCAAATATGGAAAACTGCATGAATTGGAAGAATGGTCTAATATTAAATGGGGTATTATTGGAATATATAAAGTTAGAAGAAAAGACGAAGAGACAACAGATTTAAAAAGTGGGCACACACATTACTATAAAAATACAAATATTGTAAGCAGAAATGGAGTGGGATTTATTTTAAATAAAAATTGGAGAAAAACCCCTGAGTGGCAAGATGAGTTATTTTAATTAATGGAAGATTACCAAGTGCAGATAATTCAGGTTTATGTCCCAACAAGTTATTTTTATGAAGAAATATAAGATTTTTATATGGATATACAAAATGCTTTTAAATAGATTAAACAACATTTTTAAATAGTCATGGGAGACTTAAATGGAAAAATTGGTAAAAGATTAAAAGATGAAAACAGTGACAGAATGAGAGGGGACACAAGCTTATGGAGTTCAAAGACAAAAAACCCTGTAAATTATAAATCCTATCCTTGATGAAACAGAAATGGACATAGAAAAATCCAAATAAAAATATAGCATAATTAAATTATATTTTGATACAGAAATTATGTACTTCAAGACTGTAATGTTTTTAATAATTACTAAGAAATCATCATTTAGTGAGATATGGGATGCATGTTAATACAAAATAAGAAACAAAAGAAAACACTATTAACAGAATATTCATAATCTTCAGAAATACTCCAATGAATTTAAATTAGAAATTGCAAATTATTTTAAAATATTAACAGATTTGGACAATGATTCAGACTTAAATGAAATCAATAAGAAGATAATTGATACATAATTAAGAACTGCAAAGAAAGATAGCTGATACAAAAAAAAGCAGCAATTTATCAATAAATTTTCAACTGAGACAAGATAATGTACGAAAAAAAGAATCACCATGAATTTTTAAAAAAATTATCCATTAAGAATTGATAGAATTTTAAAATGGCATGAAAAAGAATTAATAAAAGTATAAGAAAATATAATTGTAAATTAGTAAAGATAACTATAAAAAAGAATAAAAGCTCTCAAAAGTGTAAAACAATATCTTAGTATTGGAAGAAAATAAAAATAATAGTAAAGGTACATTATTTTGGAAAGATTATAAATTTAATAAAATATTATTTCTAAACATTGCTTTCAACCAGGTCAGTCATATTCATAGTACTATTATAAGTTTATATAAATAGAATTTATAAGTTAATAATTTACATATATCATTTAAGTGATAATAAACAAGACTTTCTTGTTTATTGTGTTATGTTATTTGAAATAAACCATGCCTCTTTATATTTTCTTTTTCGATCATTGCGCTCAGGCAAATGACTTTAATATTAAGAGAATCGAAATTATGACCAGATATCATTTCATGTTCTAAAAATATAAATTTAATATTAGGGTCTGTTTTAGAAAATTATTGCAAATAATATCAACACAATAAAACAAGAAAGACTTGTGCATTGCATTATCACATAAATGGTATATATAAATTAATATTTATAGTAGTTCTATGAATATGACTGACCTGGTGAAAACAATGCTTAGAAATAATATTTTGTTAAATTTATAATCTTTCCAGAATAGTGTGCCTTTATTATTATTTTTTATATTCAAATTAAAGAAAGAAGTATTTTATTGAATTATATGGGAAGAAAACTTATTTCTGCAATAAGAAAAAAAAAAACTATTACTTAAAAAAAGAGATGATATCATAAAATGTGTGAAAGAGTTCTATACAAAATAATAATAACAAAGATCAAGAAAACAAAGTATCCCTATATTTACACATCTGAATTACCCAGCATTTTAAATGAAGAAGTGAGATATGCAATTAAATCTATGAAGTAGGGAAAGGCTCCAGTAAATTATGGAATTATAATTGATATTTTAAAAGAAGTAGATAAAGAAGTAAAAAATGTATTGGTAAAGTAATATACTAGATGACTAAATGATAATGACGTTATTTGATAATTGCAAAAATGCAGTAATAATAAATTGCAGATCTATTAGTCTTCCATCAATTCTACACAAAATCTTTAATAAGATAATTACAACTCATCTATGACAAACTTGGGATTTTAACCAACAAAGAAAAACAAATGAGATTTAAAATTGACTTCAGCACAGTAAATCACATCCAAGTATTGAGAGAAGTTAGAAAAGAATTAATGAATATAAGTTTCCATTATGTTTGGATTTATAAATTATGAAAAGGCATTTGATTCTACATGCATTTTTACCATGATTAAACCATTGGATCATCAAGAGAGATCACGATATTTTCATACTCTGAAGAATATTTATCAAAATGCAACTGCAATATTTAGATTATATGGTGATGCTGAGAAGATTAACAATGAGAAAGGTATATGACAGGGTGATTTCACATCTCTGGATTTCTTACAGTATTTCACAAGAAGTATTTAATGGATTAAAATAGGAGATTAAGGGAATAAAAGTAAATGAAACGTATTGGAGTCATCTAGATTTTGCAGATGATATAGTTCAGAGCTTCAGGAAATGTTGAAAGTATAAAAATAGACTAAGATAAATAGATTTTCTCAGATAAAGTAAACAGTCTGATAAACATGAATCACAAAAGATAACTCAAATATCTTG
This sequence comes from Epiperipatus broadwayi, assembly GCA_028023455.1. NCBI lineage: Eukaryota > Metazoa > Onychophora > Udeonychophora > Euonychophora > Peripatidae > Epiperipatus > Epiperipatus broadwayi. Next base: position 11,601,986 of record JAQFVV010000018.1, read on the forward strand.
GTCAGATTATTAATACAAAAGGTAACATAATAGATGAAATTAAAATTAAATTGTATGGATTAAAATGATAATCACTCAAAAATTATTGCTGTACAAATTATTACTTCCACTCATGCTGAATTTAATACATTGTAAACACATGAGTAGTAATTAAACTCCACCATGTGTATTTTGGGAGCTGTGAAATATGCTTCAACATACAAATCATGTAATTAGAATGAGCACACTACCGCATTATAATTTTTTATGATTTTAAAGTTGGCTTATCTGAAAATGAATGCAATGAAATACAATCATGGCCAACTGTCTTTAGGTGATTTAGGAAATTCTGTAGAGGGTATAGTTCACTTCATGATGGCAAGCATATGGGAAGGTCTGTTACAGCAGTTTTCTTCAAAAATAAGACTCCTGTTTGTAAAATAATGAGATTAATCCCAATGTCCTACCAAATGACAGACACTACCCTTGATATTGGATCAGCAGCAATAAAAATCTTTCACAAAGACTGAATGTTAAAAAAAAATTGTTTTATGCTGGCTCCATACCAAATGACAGAGAAGCAAAAGGCTGAGTGCATGAGAAACAGTCATCAAAGTTTGCAATTATTTAATGATGATAATCACCGGGTTATTTCTAAAATTAGATGATAAAATCTATATTCTCTTTTCCAATGTGCCGATATGTCAAGAAAGTAGAATATAATGGGTGTTAGAAGACTATCCAACACCGACCAATGTGAAAAAGACAACATTCGATGAAAAAAATAATGTATGCTGTTTTCTTCAAAGACATCCTGGTACTCATAACATTGGTTAATGAAAGTTCTCTATGACTTGAGAATAAGAATTTAATGCTCCATCATGACAATTTGTTTTCTGATAGTGCAGCAATAACTTCAAACTTTTTAAGGGCAAATAAAAATCGCAAATCCACTATACTTGCAATATACAACTTCTGATTATTCTTTAATTTTGAAAAGAATTTATGTAGTCTCCATTTTACTTCAGAAGAGAAGATTGATACTGCTACATGAGTGTTTTTTGGCTTCATTATAAAAAATGAGTGGTATGATGCCTTCCATCCATGAAAAATTAGACTTCAAAAATGCACTCAAGTTGGAGTTTCCCTGTATCTCAATAATTTCACTAATTCTCATATAATTATGTGTTTGAAAGGAAAGTTTTAATATGTATGTTTTAACAATTCTTACTTATGGATCTGAGACTTGGACACTTAAGAGAAATTCAAAGATTTCAGACTATTCAATGAAATATGAAGATTAAGTATGCTAGGAATAATAAGATGAGATTGAAAATAAATACATGGATGAGAAAACAAACAGTAATCAATGATAACATTAAAAGAAGTAAGATAACAAAGAGTCAACTGAAGTCTAAAACAGTAAAAGATCCAAAAATAGACTATATGTAGATGGATAAGAAAATTTGCTGATGTGTTATGAAGATGATAGGTTAAGGATAAAAGAAATTGAATTAAACTTTGAGAATTTCATCCTGGGAATTGATAATGGTTGAAAATGATGATGTTGATATTAATGATAAGTTATGATAATTAAAAAAAAAAAACTATAATTTCTATTTAAAAAGGACAATACATTTGATAATTATACATAATCAACTTTTCATGCTTTAAAACAAAACAAATAAAATCTGCTTCATATAAAAAAGTTTTTTAGTTCATTTATGTACTGCCATAGATATTAATATTTGGCACAGCTGACAAAAGGTTTCCTCCGAAAATATTGTAAGCCTTGTATTGTGTTTAAATTCAAAATAAAGTTATTATATATAATATCTTATATCTAAAACTAAACAGTAAGGTTAATAGATAGTGCTTAAATGCTCCCATTATTATTATTTACTTAGTAAATGAAATCTATGGAGATTCTTACCAGGAGATAAATTCTTCAATGTTTGTGTGTGTGTGTGTCTTTCACTTTTGGCACTATATTCATAGATTCAGTAACCTTACGTGATTTATAACTTGGGTTTTTCCACATTTACATAGATCATTGGCTCATAAATCCCATTTATGAAACAGATAAGCACAATGGTCATGGATCATCCTGAAGTATCTAAAAAGAACACATGCAGAGAGCTTTATTATTAGAACTGGAAAAAGAAATTTGTAACATTATATATATACATGGCATAATTCTTGATTATAGATTCTTAATTGATCACCCAAAAAGGGGTTCTTGATTTGAAAAGACTTGGATGAAAAAATTATATCTTGAGTTATTAGTAAATCTGATTGGCTGAGAAATAACAGAAGTTATCTGCTGGAGAAAGAAAAAAAAACAGCAAGGCAATATAAAGAAAAAATATTTCTTATGATAATATTGAGCGTCTAGAAGTTTAATGTGTGAATTTTTTCCTCCAAACAAGGCACAGTTTTCACCAGTAGAATATTTACATCACAGGAGAGCCAGCTGACTTTTTAAGGAGATTATTTCTAGAAATTAATTTTGATGTAAATGAGGAAAATAAGTTATGCTACAATCTAAGATTATTTCTAAATAGCATAGAGTAGGATTGTTTTTAATCTATTGTTGTGAAAAGTTTTATTCAGATTATGAGATGATTCATTATTGTTTTAAAAAAAAAAATTGAGTGTGCTGTTTTCATAGGATCAGGAATAAGACTCCAATCTTTGAGTAAAATTTTCAATCTTTTCATATCCTTATTGAGAGACTTTATTATTTCAAGAAAAAATATCTTTTGAGAAATCAAAGCCATATCATCAGCATAAACAAATTTTCTGCATTTTATTATAAGAGGGTTACTGATGAATATATTACATAAAATAGGCAAGAGAAGTGAACAGTATGGAAAACTTCATAAAATTTTATATCTACTATGCTTATTATTTAGAGAAAAAAATTTCTATTGGAGGGTATTTTATCAAGTAAATTAATGTTTTTCCTGCACTTAAGCATGCTGAAACTTTTGGAAGACCATTTTTTCAAATAGGATCATAAATTAAGATTAAATCATTAAAGATCATACCAGTATTTAATTTTTTAAAGTCTTTAAAAATAATATCTGTTCATTGTATCTTCTTCCTGATGAAAACCAGCTTGCTCAATAAGCATATGGCTCTCAACTATTAACAAAATTTATGTTAATATGATTCTTTCAAAAAGTTTGTAAGAAACACATGATAGGTGAGAATTTTTTTGGATTATTGCTAAGTTTATTTCATTTTAAGTCTGTTATGGTTTTGCTTTTATGCCCAAATTTTTGGATATACAGTTCTGTCAACCACATTTGGCTTCAGATCCTAAATTTTTTAAGAACTCTGGAATTATATTATCTGAACATAAGTCTTTTGTACGACAATCAAAGGCAAGTTCAAATTCATCACCAATTACAGGTTTTATCAGATTGATATTGGTGGGACAATGTGAACGAAAAATCTGCAAATCTGCTTTTATGATGCTTTTTCTTATTCTACCAATCTTGGATTTAGATATCTGATATATAAGATTGGCAATCTGGTTAGTAGTAACAATAGTTAGTTCTTTTAGTAGTAACAATAGTTAGTTCTTTTAGAAGTAATTTTATATTTTCATCAAACTTTCATAAAAGTGAACAAGTCTTATAAAGTTTTACTTCTCCATGTTTTCTCCGCTGGTCTTTTCTGGCGTCATCTCATGATTTTATAAATTTGTCAGCAATTGCCAGATCATAGGTTAACAAAAATTAATTATAAAGATCATTGATAGTTTTGTTCTAACCTATAATAAATTGCTTTCAATATCCATGAAGAATAGATTCTCTGGCAGCTGTATTACGATTCTATTAGTATTCTTTTCAATGTATCCAATATACCAACTCCAGTTAGCTTTTCTTAATTTGATCGTGAATCAGGATAATTTTTCATTATAAGAAGATGAGTTTCAAGAATGATTAGACTTGGATTATAATGACTGTAGGAGAGATAAATGAGCTAATATCAGTAATTCAGCAGGTAATAGTAAACTCTTTTTTGTCAATACATATCAGTGTTTCTGTTTTGCATCTATATGAATGGAAGCTTCCTCCTTAATTGGCATTGTAAAAAAAATGTTATTTAAATCCCTCCATCAGACTAATAAGAGAATTGAAAATCTAGAAGAGAAAGAAAATTTGGAAATATTGCATATATAAAAATTATCTATCTGAATTGATTGTAATATCCTTTGAACTATCTATATTATATAGAGGTTATTTTGTTCACAAGATAATTTAAAACAAAAATAGCCATACCATGTTTACAATGCATTCTAAATCCAGGAGTTTTAAGAAGATATGCATTATTAGTAGAATTATAACAATATTATGCTGAACAATTAGTTAGTAAAGAATCTCCATTTTTGATTTTGATATATCTTCAATGTTAAAGTTATATTAATTTTATTATGTTTCTGAAATGAAGAGAAGGTCACTCTGTAAAGGGTATATCTGGCATTTGAGATAATCCATGGTTGCCATGACCATCTTTCAAAAACCTAGGACCTCCCTCACTTCTGTAATTCTACCACAACTATACCACATATAAAGATAATAAGGATATGCTACTGAGAGGAATGAAGTATGATAAAATTAAAAGTGCAGAAAGTGTATTATTAAATAATTTAATAGTTAGAAAATGTGTAAATTAGTTAGCTAGAAAGAATAGAGAACCCACCAGTATCCACAAGGTATTTAGGATTTTAATATTGTTAACAAGTTGGAAAAATAAAAAAAAATAATAATGTTGTGGTATTGATACTATTGATATTGCAAACAGATACAGAAAAATGAGAAAGGATAAAATACAGTATTGAATTAATTTATGATAAATTTTATTATCCATTAAACTAAGGAAGAAGGACGATGTATGTGTGTGTGTAAATGTGTATAAATTGTACCGTTCATCGGTATCCTAGGGTTTATGTTTTTCGTATTTGGCGACCAGATTACATTCACTTTGATAATTCCTCATTAGAATATATCAGATAATTTTATCGAATGCAACTATTTTTTCTGGTCATGCAACCCCACTTAATGTAACTAAACTTAAATAATAGTTGAGGGCAGAACCAGCTTTTAATTTATTTGAAAGGTGCCAGAATTCTATACAAGAATCAATCTTTATTAGTTACTATTATAAATTATTTGGTATACCTGGAGGATTGTACTTTTAAATATGGCATCGCCAATTTATTTGATAAAATAATAATTGTTGAATTTAAATAATTTTATCCTATTAATAACAAACTTAAATAGACACCAACACAAGTTATAATCTTATGATTTATTAAGTTATAATTATAATTATTTTAAAAACTAAATAGAGAATAATAATATAAAAACAAATAAACTCAAATGGCTATTAAACACTACTGTTTTCTAAGATTCAAATTCTTTTATTTTATAGTCTGATGCAACACAGCATTTGCTATCCTTATAGTTCAAGAAAGTGATCACTTAAATTATGAAATAGTCTCTTACCAGTAAGTTGAATTGTTCAATTATAATGGTGTGTAGATTACCATGCATGGTTTTTGTTCTCCTGGGAGGGATCAGTTGTTATCTCTCATTCTAGCTTGTAGGTAGTCCAGGGTTGAAAGATTTAAGTAGGCGATGGCTTCACTCTCGGCATTCTAAGACTTCAGGAAGAAAGAAACATCAGCAAATGAACTTTCTTTACTCACACATATTATTCAATACACTGGTGAAAGTAGATTGGCGCAATTTTTATGACTTCGTAGAAAATCAATATTATAGTAAACTGTTTTCTTTAGAAGACTAAGATTCAAGAATCAAGGCACATGATGTATTTGCTTTTTATACCCCTTTCCTGATTTTAATCAGCTACACACATCCTGTTAACATCTTTTACTTTGACAAATTTAAGGTAATTTTGTTCACAAAGTCATCTTTTCCCCCTTTGGTAGCCATCTTTGATAACGGCGATGGAATGCTGTGACTTTATCTTTCAAGAGTTGTTAATTAATTTGCGATAGGAATTTATATCCTTATCTTAACAAAAATCAAACTAAGGTCTGGTTATCTTCTTTATCTCTTTTTTAAATCTCTTTAACTTAAAAAATATATACAACCCACATTGTCTAAAAAAATACAATCAGATGAGATTTGAAAAAATATTTTCTTTTTGATAATTTACAATTCTAAATTGCCAATGCAAACTTGTACCAAAAATACAATACAATATATATAATCTTATAATTGATAGTGGCTAAAGTATATCGATAATGTCGGAGGTAAATTGAAGAACACTATCAGCAGCTAATACTAGTATAAGACTAGGAAAAACAAATGTTAATGTAAGGAGTAACACACTAAAGTTACTGGAGTGAATACACATACTGCTCAGATACTGTCAAAAAATATATTAAGTTGCCATTATTCATAGTACAAAGTAAAATCAGCCCTATAATAGGTAGGGAGTGGTTTAGTGCAATAGAAATTCAGGTTAGCATAGTTAAAAAAATTTCCCTTGAACAAGAAATACAAAATAAATATTTGAATCTATTTAGTGAAAAGTTGAAGGAAATAGCAACAAGCCCAGTAGAGGTTGGATTAGTAGAAAACATACTGCAAACCATGTAAAATTCCATTCAGCAAAGATCAAAAGTTCATAAAAACATTCAAGCATTGGTTAATAAAGGTGTATTGTAACCCGTGAAAATGGCAGAGTGGGTTATGCCTATAAATCATAATTACAAAACCTAATGGTCAGATACGAATATGCAGTGATTATAGGGTACACAATTAATAAATATTTAAATAAGGGGATGTATCCTATACCGAATATAAGAGGTATTAACTAGTTTACAAACCGCATCTCATTTCATGAAGCTGGACTTAAATTCACCTTTTCATCAAATTCCAGTGATTGATAAAACTGCTGAAATATTAACGCTTACTACCCCTATGGGATTATTTAAGAGCAACAGGCTTCCATTCGGGATTTCAACAGTCTCAAATATATTTCAGATAAAAATTGATGCATTACTGCAAGGTTTCGAGATCATCACACCTTATTTTGTTGACATACTAATAACAGCGGACTTGGAAAGATACTATGTCAAAAACTGTTTAAGGTATGTGCAAAATTATAGAAATTTGGAGTAAAAATTAAATGCTCAAAAAAGTATGTGGGGCACTAAGGAATTGATTTTTCTAGGGCATATAATCTCCGGCAAAGACAAATGTCCATCGCCCGAAAAAGTAAAAAACCTAGGAAAAAGAGGAAAACCAAAGAACATTAAGGAACTTCAAGTATTTCTAGGTTTAATAAATTACTTTGAACCATTCTTACAAAATAAGCAAAAGTTTCAAAACCCCTTTTTGAATTATTAAAAAAAAAATCAAAAGTGGCAGTGGCTAAAAAGCCATGATGACACTTTTTTAAGTACCAAAACTCTGTTGTCATTGGATAAATTATTAGTTCATTTTGATAATAATTGTGAAGTAAGATTAACTGCAGATGGGGTAAAGGAGCTGTACTATGTCATCCATGTTATAATGGCGAATGTTCTATAGCATATGCATCTAGAACCCTTTCCAAAACCTAGAGAAATTATAGCCAGATTGAGAAAGAGGCTTTGATTATCATATTCAGTTTTAAAAATTTAACCAATACATATATGGCAGATCTTTTCAAATAGTGACTGATCATAAGTCGTTATTAGGTACACTGGAAAGCACCTAAACATCTAAGTCCATGGATGCTACGATAAATATATTGGCATCATATAACTATGACCTGGTCTATAAAAAAGAAAAAAAATCAGCATATGAATGCATTGTTCAGAAATTGGGACAAAGAAGAATCTCAGAAAAACGAAATTGAAATCAATTATATAGACATCATGCAATCGTAGCCAGTGAATAGTAAAACAATAGCAAAATGGACAAGAGATGATAAAAGGATACTAGCTATTCAAAGGCTGGATCAGGAATGACTGGCCACGTAAAAAACCACAAGGTGTGGCACCAGCTTTTTGGACAAACCAGGAAAATCCATCATTTAATAAAGGGTGTTAGTTAATGGAGATAGGGTGGTTATACCAACTGAGGGTAGAAATAGTCTTAAAAATTATTACACAAAGACCATCCAGAAATAATGCATGCAAAAACTTTAGTGTATGGCTACATCTGGTGGCTAAGAATAATTGTAGATATAGAAATTACATTGACAAAATGTACAGCATGCCAGTCTGAAAAGACAAAAAACCTAAGAAATATATACCATGGCCTAAAGCAGATAAATTGGGGAAGAGACTACACATGAATCACACTGATCCTACCAATGGAAAAATACTATTAGTACTCGTCCGCATTGTTAAAAAGACTAATGTGAGTGAAGCAATACAAAGTTTAAATGCTATTTTTTCATGCCAGGGATTACCAGAAATAATTGTGTCAGATAATGGCTTGGGCTTTACTGCTCAAGAGATAGATTATATTTTATAAATAAAGGGATCAAACACATCCATGCACTCCTCTACCGTCCTGAATTGAATGGACTGGCTGAAAAGGCTATTCAACAAATTAAAAAAAGTTTTAAGAAAATCTTCTAATAACAACATACAATAAGTTTTATACAATACATGCTTCATCAACATTCCATACTGTCAATGATTACAAATAAATCCCCAGCTGAGTTGCCGATGGGCAGGAAATTGCATATTAAACTTGCAATAATCCCACTACAATGGTGAAAATAACACAACAAATACGTGAAGAAGTTTGGATACGTGACTGTTCGAAAATAAATGGATTAGAAGGATAATCACCAGAAAAATTTCCAGACAAATAGTAACCATTCAAAGGAATATCGGAGGCATATAAACCATATTTGTCATTGAGTCACAGAAGACATCCAGTTTCCAACGGTAATATTACTGGATAGTAAAGAGACAGCGAATGAGTGAAAACAAGGAATGAATGTAAAAATAGACATCGAAATTCAAGAAAACCTACAACCTCACTTAAAATATAAAGAAGCTGAACTAGAAACCAAGATAGTATCCAGGGAAAGACAAAGATCACTTAGATCCCAACATATAAAATGTAAGCCAAAAAAATTACAGGATTATGTTTAAAACATACTAATCTATTTTCTGGAGTAAGGGAAGGATTAGTGAAATATATATATATTAAAATTATGTGAAGAGATAAAAATATTAAAAATAAATAAAGTAATAAGAGAAAATCAAATATTAATTAAATAAAATATTTAGTCACAATAGTGTAACAGGAACTAACTATGGAAAGGAAAAAGGAAAATCAGATAATGGAGAAAATTCAATTAATATCAGCTAACTATTAATTGAAGTTACAGTAAAGATTAAACTGATAAAATTCTCCACCTAGATCCTTGTGAAATATATTATTACCCCAGAAAACAAAAGAGACAAAAAAGTATAAAAAGGAGTGACTTTTTTTCCCATCTTCATAATTTGAATCAACTGGAATTCCCACCAAGGAGAAGCAACAGAAGAAACCAGCGGGGGATATCTTATTGCTCAGGATCTCAACCCCTGAAGGTACCCAAGCAGACTAGAGTTAAAACAGTCATCTCAATCTTATTATGATTTTAAAATACCTTAAGGGCCTGCATGATTAAAAGATTATGCTGAGAGATGAATGATGAAATAAAAAAGTTTACCAGAATGATTTGGATGAAAGAGCTATGGAACAAAAAAATTGGATTAAACTTGAGAATGTAAATTGATATTAGTTGAAAATTATGATAATATTCTAACATAAAAATCTTTTATGGAAATTTTAAAATATTATCTGATATATTGAAAAGCATTCTATGCATTTATGTAAAACTTTTCTATTTTTTCATAAGAATGAAAAGTTGGGATATAAACCTGAATCATCTCTATTTGGTATTGAACATTCATTTTCACAATACTGTTTTCTACCTTTAATTTATAAGAAATCATATTCCATTTATACTGTCAATATTTGTAAGATATTTGTCATTTTTCAAATTAATTGTATCTTCACCTTTCCTTCTAACTTCATAAAATCTCACAATGTTCTGTTCAATACCAAATAGTTATTTCACTGATTCACATCATATGTCTTCAATTGAAAGTGAATATATGATCATATAAATTTAACACAATAAAGCATAAAACATGGGAATCCTAGATCTACTGCACACTATATTTCTATTTAATAATTACATAAATAAAGAAATTGCACATAAGTCTGTGCATTTAAAACTTCAAATACAATTTGCTTTAACACTCTGAGAGATATAAAAATGAAAACTATCTTAGGAATTTAAAATAATCATTTTATATACATACAAAATATTTTCATAATGCTAATTTCAAATCCCTATCTATTATCTACATATATAATAAGAAGCTCCGGTTTCATCTTCCATAATACCATTATTAAATAATTTAAATTCTTATACTGAATTGAAATAAGATGATATATAACTTAATCTAGAGTGTAAATTCTTTTAAAATGTTTTATTAAATTGCACAAATTTAATATTTTTCATAGTTCTTTTAATTGTAAAAAAAAATAAATAAAATGGGTCGTCCTTCTCCTTCAATTTTTAAAATATACCAGTAGACATTAGAAAGTCAATCTACAGATCACATTTAGATTGTTTAAGTTCATTAATTTTGAAACTTTAAGTTAGTGCCTATAGAGGCAATAATGTGAGAATCTCAAATATTACTTTTTACTTGTCTTCTTGCAATGACAATTAACTAAAAAAACATTTCTAAATTATTTGCTACTTATCCCAGGTAAGTGATGAAAGGAGACCACATATTGAACTTCATCTGTAAGGATAGTTTATCTGAAATACAAATTACTAGCCAAGAAAAGCCCACAGAAAATTATATTTCCAGCATAAAAAAGCCATCTTAAGATTTAACAATTTCAAAACAAGAGAGGCTTTACAGTTTCTGTATTGCCTAAATGCAATTACACGCATTCACATATATATAAACTTAGTCAACCTAAATTATAAAAAAATAGCTTCAAAGAATTAAAAAATCCATGAAATTCAGTCATTAAGAACTTTATCAACAAGTCACAATAAATGGCTAGAGAATTCCTATGCAAAAACTTTCCTTAAGTTTTAATAATCAAAATATGTACAAACTGGTTTCATAAATCTGACTAAAGTTAAAAAAAAAAAAAAAGGTTCTATATTTTTCTTATAATTTTTTGTCATATTTAAACTTTATTTGTTCAATTTAATTCATCTTTTAATAATTTCTATTTATAAATCAAATATATTCAATATTTGTAACATGCTAAATTATATTTCAAATATTTTAAAATAAATATCAAAAGAGGATGTGTTCTTTTTGCACACTGAATTAAATTTACTAATTGAAATATGAAATTAAATTAATTTAATAATTTAGATATTTTATCATAAGCTAGTTATTTGAATGAGCATCTGAAAATAGAATTGTATTTAGAAACATATTCTGATTAACTCTATTGCATATATAGCTATTCATATTTAAGCAAATATATATGTAAATTAATGCATATTATTATATATATTAACCAATCTTGTTATTGCTTAAAATTTTTGTTATTAAAATATAGTCTTAACTCTTTATTCTTAATTTAGTATTCTTTCTATATATATATAATTGATGATATTGTGGATAAATATTATGCTTCATTTTTCATAAAAGAGAGTTTGTTTTTCATAGAATGAGTTTTACAGTTGGTGGTGTAATGTGTATGGATGTGTGTGAAAACTTGCAAATCAGTTGCCTTAAACAGGAAAATGAAGTACCATCTTTAATAAATTATAACAAAATATGTTATAAAAAAGTAAAATCAATTTTTACAAGAATATTACTTCACATGATCACCATTTCTTATGCTTGCTCATAATTAGATCCTAAGATCCAGATGCAGTGCTCTCATCCAAGGCTCCTCACTGACGAAAGCCACAAGCTAGAAACTAGTTTGGGGATATTGGATGAGTAGGCACTATATAGAGATTTTATGCACAAGCCTTCTGGCATCCATTGATTACTCTAGCTTGCACTGAGTGGCACTACTGTATGGAGAGTTTTGCCTGTTTTAAAAATATTAATTAGTGCTTGAGTATACTTTTAATAATATAATTATTATTTAAATTAAAATTATTTTATTAAAGTCATAAGATGAAATTACTTATTTCATTAAAAATGTGTAAAGCCCAGAAAAACTAAAGATGAAAAAATTAAAATAAATGGAAATGAGATAAATGTATTCCACCATCATAATATAAATGTGCTATCAAAGAGACTGAAAAACCACACAGATAAGTCATTCTGAAAAAATGCCAATAAGCATCATATTAATCACAATAATAATCATTTTTACAAGTGAATAAATGCTATTTAAAAATATGAATACTGATTTTCATATTTGTATAATAAATATTTGGACTCTGAATTAAATTCATGAAAACGTAAGCATTTGCAAGATTTTACACAATCTATTTTAGTAAATGTGGCTCCAGAGTCACTCTTATATTTATATAATATCACAAACTTCCAATTATAATAATATTTGTATTATTAAAATAAAATATAAAATAAATTAAAATATTTTTTTCCAACTTTCTAATAAGTTTTTCAATTTCTATAGCTTTTGTATAAAATTTCGCTTATAAAAATCAAAACTAAATTAGAAAACCTCAATCACTTTTAACAAAATAAAATATAATAAATCATGTCCTAATTTTAAATAAGTTGAATCCATTAATCTTTTAATAACTCATGAAGGAAAAAACAAAAACAATAATAATTTTTAAATGTTAAATTTCAAACATACATTTATATGACTCAGATTCCAAAATTTGACAGCTTGCTTGATGTTCAAACTGATCATCTTCACAGAGAGCTGAATCGCAAAATGAACAACGAAATACTCGTCCACCTGAAAATAAAATTGTCATTCTATTAAATAAAAAATTTTTTGAAAAAGACTTATTTGTAGATTTATCTACCTAAGTATGTTTGATAAATTGATTAAATTTTATGTTCATCAATATATAGCTATCTATAAATATTATTAATATTTTATAAATATAATGTTACAAAATTGTTTATAATTTACATTATAAATACATCAATCAAAATATCATACAATTATCAGCATACTTCTTATACACTGGTTTTGATAACAATATACTTTCCTTAAAGGTTGTTTTTTTAAAAAAAGACAGTAAATAAAGCTAAAAACAACTGGTGGTTTGTTGCTTAAATATTAAAAAAAAAGGATGTGCACAACATTTCACAAGTGTGTTGCATATAAGATTAGACTGAGAGTAATGTAATATACTGTTTGGTATATATATATATATTAGTATTAGATTGAAAAACTCTTACATTATCCACAAGATATTTTCATCTCATGTTTAATTATGTATGAGAGTGTGGTTGTTTGTTTTTTATTTTACTAGTCAGCAGGGCAGTGATATGGATAAAATCTTAGTCACAACAAACACTGAATAAAGAGTCTTTTGATGAAAAATGATTTACTCAGAGAAATTTTATAAATCTATAGCAATCAAAAAGTTTGTTTTTGCTTAAGATTGAATCCATATATCTTTTCAGGTAAGTGACAATTTTATTGCACTATGATATTAGAATAGTGTAGTAATATTATTTTGCATTTTTTATGTTCAATTATGTAATATATAAAAACCATTATGTGTTAATTCTAGTTGTTTAATAACCAATTTAATACATGAATATAGACAGATCTTCAACAAATAAAACAAAAAAAGATATAGAATACAAACTATGTTTATAACTATGGTCTGGAAAAAAACTCAAGTAATGTTTTCAGAAAAACAGAAAATTAATTAGAACACCATAAATATCTTGGGTCAGAATATTAATATAGATAGAAACATTAATCTTTAGAATGAAATTAATTATAGAATAAATTTGAAATGAAGACTTTTGATAAATGTGTCTCACTAATGCTAATTTATTTGGACATTTAATAGAAAAGTATTTACAAAAACTTCATACTACACGGCATACTATGATGAGATGTAAGTTGGGATTAAAAAAGAAAAATCTAAATATATGGATGAAAAAACAAGTAAGTATCACTGATAACACTGAAAGAATTAAAAAACTAAAATTAAGAGATCAAGCAATAATAAATGAATAATTAAAATCTTAAACTGAATTGTAAAATATTTAGAAATTACATGTGAAATGAATGGATAAACAAAAAAGTTTGCTGGAATATTACAGAAAAGCTATGGATTAAAAAAACTTGATTAAATTTGAAAAGATCATTCCACAGTCATTTAATAATAGTTTAAAATTATGATTTCTGGTAGTGGTCTGGCTTCAAAAACTTTAAGATAAAGTTTCAAGTTATTAGTAGACAAACACACATAAATAAAGTTTAATGGAGAAGATATAATTTAATTAGTAGCAAAATAGATATAAGTATGCAATAATTACATGTTGAAATAGCTTTTGCTTGAATAAAAAAACAATAAAAAGTTAAGCACTTATAGTTACTGACTGTACAGATATTTGATATGTTTGCAGTAAAGACAAACATTATACTTTTACAATCAATATTTATTAGACTCATACTTTTATTGCATTCTGAAATCAGAATTTAATGTATGTGAGTACCATCTATTGTTTATATTACAAATTGTATATTGTTTCCAACATTTTTTTTATTAATCTACTAAATCAAGTTTTAAAAAGTGTTAATAAATTTTAAAAACAGATTTACATATATTTTATTTATGAGCGGGTACCCAAAAATAATCAAAATCGTTCCTGGTTTGCATGCCTGATATAGTATATGCTTCTACTGTTACTTCTTGTAAGAACCTTCTGATCAATCTGCCAAATGATATCACCATGTGAAATCGTGGGCTATGTAACACAATTTTTTTGTAAAGTGTGTTTCATGTAGTAGGCGATTTTTATAATGAATGGAAAGTTTGAACAATGTGAAATTCTGTTTTCGTTTACAGAAAACGGCAGGGAAAACAATTCTAGTGCTTGAAACAGATTACAAGCAAGCTGATCTCATAAAAACACAAGTTCATGAATAGTTTAATTGAAATGTTAAATTCATCACGTCCCTAAAAAGCATTTTTTTCTCCGATTTAGTTTGCAATGGTCAGGCATTTTATCTGTAAATTCTAAAACATTTACATGATCTGTAAAATGTAAAAATCCCATTTTGTTGCAAACAAAACAAACCCTTGAGTGTGGAATACTTTGTAATTGAATTCAGCATGACCCACTTATCTCTCAGCCATATTCATCGATTCTGCTTTGTATGGTTTTTTTTTTAATCTCTCAAATGCATCAAATGGTTAGTAATTGGAAAGAGATTAAATATATAACACAATAAATAAACAATTTTATTATAAAATTCCAATTATTTTTGGGTATCCCCTTGTAAATATCAATTTCTTTAATCAATGAAGAATTATTTAAAAACTCAACTTGGACTTCAGCTGAATTTTAAAAAAAAACTTCAAAATGATCAAGAAATTTCAAACTATTGAAAGCATAAAAAAAAAATTAATGATTAAATGCACAATCAAAAATTCAATCTCATTAAATAATGAGCTTTCTGGGAAACCAGAGTATAAACTGAAAGTATTTACTTGATTACCATAAATAACTATGTGAAAATAATTTAAGAATTAACTTATATTATCATCATTAATTATTTTTCAAAGAGCAGTTTCACATATCTATTCAGACACATTTCTCCAAGCCTTTCTATCACTTGCTTTACCCCTTAAATATTTGTAACTACAATCCACTTTCTCTTTCTTCCTCTCTTTCTTTTATTCTCCAAACTTTTTCTAATATATACTTTTATAATCCCTTTGCCTCAAACTTCATGCTCTTTCCAATTCCTATTTCCCCTTTTAACTTCTTCAATAAATCTCTTTTGACTCTTATTTTTCAATATTACTAAAATTATCTTTTCAACTTATTATTTTCATTCTCCTCCAAATCCGAATTTGTAAATATCCCATCTTTTTCTCTCAATTGCCCTTTTTTTCCATATTTCAGCTCCATTTAAAGTAACAAGCTAAACAAAATATTTAATAAACTTCTTACTTAAATTTGATCTGAGGATCACAAAATAATTTCCTACTATTATTACATCTATTTAACTATTATCACTCTAATTTCTTTATCATTTATGAAATAATGATAAATATATTCTGTAAAATATTTCCAGAAAACAGCATATATGATGAAAAATCTGAGCACAGTGCAAATTCTAACAAATTCACAGAAAAAAGGAGATTACACATTTTATTAAACTTATTAACTTAAAATAACAAGACTGTAAATAATTTTCTTCCACCTACAGAAATAATTAATTTTGATAAATACTGTGATTGGTAGAGAAATTAAACAAAGACTGTATTCCAAGATGTTTGACAGTATATCTACCTCTGAATTTCTAGCATAGAAGTACATATATCCCCGATAAAGGGATTAAACAGAATTATGTCACAGAATGTTTATGATTATTTGACAGATGTTTATAAAAATTATAGAATATTAGTAATGGCAGACAGTTAAAAAAAAAAAGTACCATATGAAACTAATTCGAGAATTAAAAGCAAAAAGTTGATTGGAAAAGAAATGCTGAAATCTATTGCAAAGATTTAAATAACAGTAATATATATAGCTTCATCAAAAGAATTTATGTATTAAAATAACTAGTCTACAAGTATATAGCATACAATATGTAATTATTTCAAAATATATATATATTGAACCGGATTGAAATCCGATTCAATGGTGTTATTACAAAAAAGAAATTTATTAAGCTTTTAATTTTCATTAAACGTTTAAGGTTTAAATTTTCATTATTATTTAAAAAGAGTACGTGTATCAAAATACATACGCGTTTATATGTAAAACGGATCATTTCAATGTTTATCGATGTATTTTAAAATAGTTTTCTTATACCACTTGTTTTTAAATCAATTTGATTATTAAAAACAAGCTGGCTAGCTAATTACATTCCTGTTGCTTTTATTTTAATTATTGCAAATTAATTCTAAAAGCGGAGATTTGATTTTTATGTAGTTGTTTTTGTTTTAATAAACCCTGGGTGGAATTCTTAGATTAGATTGAGCTGGAGATTAATATTTGCCCTGCCTTAGGTGTAGCATTCAACAACAAGGAAAGTGTTTCGCGGGAAATGGAGCAAGCTATAAATAGCCCCAAAAATTTGGACAGTTAGTTAATTCATTATTCTTAACTAGACAAGCTGTTTCTGAAGGGAAAGTTTATATTCTTTTACGCAAGAGTGTTGACAGCAGTTCAGACATTTAAATTCTTCAAGGAAATTCGCTGTTGTTAAATCCTTTTGCTTGCAACAAGATGACAAATATTATACGTGTTATCACCACCAGAATGGCTTTCTAACTTAACAAAAGACAGATCCCTAACTTCCAAATTTGCTCCAGTAATGCCTTAAACATCTAGAAGAAGCCGGAACCGCTTTACCTCTACCTTGCTGCTGTCTAAGATCTTGAAATGAACTAAAATAATAGTGTGCACTCTACCGAAAGGTAACTATTCCTTTTATTCTTCCCAGGGTAAATTAATTCTCATTAAATCTCCGCTCAATCTAATCATAAATATGTATTCATAAACAATATAGCCTCATATTTAATATTTGCTGTGTTTTCTAGTATTTTGTAGTGTGTCTTGGAATCTTAGTTTTAAGATTCCAAGCTTTCAATTTTTGTTTATTGGAGAGTGACGAATGAGTTTAATATTTTTATGCCTCGCTTTTTATAAATGCTTTAGCAGTCGTGTATATTTTAAATGCTTACCTGTAATTATTTTATTATTCAATAATTAATTTGTAAACACTGTGTTTGCGCTTTCGCAAACCTCCAAAAATCTTTTGGCTGATGACTTTACTGTCTAATTTTCCGCAGGTGGGATTTCGTTTCTTAAATCTCTGAAAGCGGAAATTAGAATTGTGTTTTTCTTTGTAATTTTATAAGTCGTCAGCAGGAAGATAAAATTTATCCCTTTTTAAATTACAGGTGAGCGATACTTTCGTTCTGCTAAAGTATTTAAAACTTTTAATATTTTCGTACTCATGTGCATTCTCCGATAGATTTATTTTTGTATTTATTATGTGTGCTTTAAATTTATCAGAGCGTGTACTCAGAATTTGTTTGTAAGTTTATTTTCTTTAAATGCTTGGGCAGACGTAACTGTTTTTCTAATTATTTGCCCGTCTCCTATAGAGACCTTTAATTCTTATTCTTAGAGTAATTTTCGCCAATCGTTTGGCTGGGATTCACCAGTTTTAATTGTTTTCCTTTCATTTTCAATCATATTTTCGGTTGTTCTTGGGGTAAATCAACCACCTTTATTTTAAACGTAATAATAGGTGCAGCTCCTACCGACATAATGACATTCGGAGTCCGACACATTTTTTTTGGACCTCAAAAAGCTCGTCGGCGCTGGTTTCGTTGATTTGTTTCAAGAATGAATTGTTTAAATATCTGAAGGTGAAAACCAATGTTTGGGTGAATCTTCTGCTGAATAAAATTTGCTTCCTCCTTTTTTAATTCGTTTATTAGAGAATCAGTAGATCTGCCTGAGCATTGCATTTAGTCTTTCTGATACACGCCTGAGTTAACCCCATTTATTGTGTCATAAACTTATACTTAATAATTTATTTTCTCATAATAAAATTTTTGAAATTTGTTTAAACCTAATTTGGCTGACGTTTGTCTTTGTGCTTTTTGTCTCAATTGTCTAAACAATTTAAGATCTCTTGTTTCTCCCTGAGTCTAGTCGGCGCAAACCATCATCATCATCTATTCTGATCACAGTAAATAAATTGTCCATGTGATGTGATGTATTATGGCTTCTCCTTAAATGAAGTCAAGAATATCTCAGCAATTATGCCCAGATAAACCTGTTAGCCACTTTATTTTACATTCCCCACTCTAAACTTACCCATAATCTGCTCTATCCCATTTCCACAACATAATCTTTGTCAATTCTATAACATTTATATCTAAATCCCCCTTATCTTTTCCCAAACCCAGCATAAAAACCAATAATTCACTTTCTGTATAATCACTCTTTTCCATATTTATTTTTTCACAACTTCATTATATGTACCCTTTCTGTTTTCAAACATTTACATTCAATTAACACATGCCTAATATTTTCAATTCCTCTGTGTCAGAATAGACTGAGTATCCAGTATAATATATATTGTACCAGATGGTCTAAGGACTTGTGTCCCAACTTTGGTAGCCAAATGTACCAGATGGTCTAAAGGTTCTTATGACTCCATTTTGGGTAGCCAAATATACCAAACCCCGAAAGGATCTTATTTATGCCCTAATTGGATATCCAAATATATCAGATGGGATTCAAACCTTAAACAAACTCCACTTTGGCAACCACATGTAACTGATCACCTATAATTATTCCATATATATATATTTTGGTGGACAGATTAACTAGATTTCTCACCATAATTCTTCTGGTGGTTAGATTACCTAATGAGAAAAGATGAGCACCAGCCATTTTAAACACTATGGCATTTTCATCAAAACATGTTAAATTAACCCTCATTTTCTTTATACCTGGTATCAGACATAGTGCTAGCTCTTCTATAATTAATTTAATTTCATACAATTAATTTGCCTCTCAGCTTATAAGATTTTATATCTATTTTTAAATGCTGTAAAGAATAACTAAGAAAGATATTTTAATAAAATTAGCAAGAAAAAAAAAATTAAATTACAAATGCACTTTAAATCTAAACTACCTCCCAAGAAATAAATAGGTATTTTTTTAATATATACAATAACAATCATAATTTTTAAAAATATATGTACAACTAAACCAAATACCAAAAAAAAAAAAAATTCATCTTAGCTTTTTATTGAGCTCAATTACACACAATACTTTAAACATATATATTTTTATATCTCAACTGCTCTGGATTTTAGATTATATGCACACATGTAATTCTTATTCATTTTTTTCCCTTTAATAGATCACAATAGGTTTTCTATATCCTGTCCTTGTACAGTGTTCACAAATTGGCTCTTTGCGATTTCCTAATTTGGGTACATGTTATTATAAAAGAGTTTTCCTAGATTTTTTTATAGTAATTTATATCCAAGATAATAACACATTTGTCTGCAGATTTGATCATCTTGAAATGCATTGAATGTATTGATTTTTTAATGGTTTTCTTTCATTTTCTCTCCTTTAGCAGATTATTTTAACAAAACTTTAGGCAGGCTGAGATGTTCTCTTTGAAATAGGCTCCCCAATTTCTAGCTAGGGACTGCAGCAATCAGTACTTAAAAGTTTATACTAATTGTTCATATTGAAAATTACTTTACCAAAGTTAATATTTTTCATTTCACTATTGGAAAGTTAGTTTCTCCTTCACTCTCGATTATTATTACTAGTTTTAAAAGCAGTTTGCGGTAGCAAATGATTTTATTTTTTATTACAGTCTAATACATAGATAGTGTTTTTCTGAAGGTTTGTGATGATGGTGTTCTAGCTGTATTTTTATATTGGACTATTTCCATCATCTAATATGTGTGTTGAATGTCTTTAGAAAAGTTTAATTTTTAGTTAAATATTCCAAATGCATTCAACTGTTAGTAATATCACAGCAAACAGGTTAGTATATGCACCAACTGTTAGTAATATCACAGCAAACAAATGTTAATAATATCACAGCAAACAGGTTAGTATATGCACTAACTGTTAGTAATATCACAGCAAACAGGTTAGTATATGCACAACGTTTCGAGAGGTATTTTTCTCCCCTCTTCTTCAGGTGTCACTGGTCAGGCCAGCAACACCTGAAGAAGAGGGGAGAAAAATACCTCTCGAAACGTTGTGCATATACTAACCTGTTTGCTGTGATATTACTAACAGTTAGTGCATATACTAACCTGTTTGCTGTGATATTATTAACATTTGTTTGCTGTGATATTACTAACAGTTGGTGCATATACTAACCTGTTTGCTGTGATATTACTAACAGTTGAATGCATTTGGAATATTTAACTAAAAATTAAACTTTTCTAAAGACATTCAACACACATATTAGATGATGGAAATAGTCCAATATAAAAATACAGCTAATACATAGATAGTTTGAGTCATCTACTCCAGGTCAGCAACAGGCAGAAAGAAAGTGACCAAAAGGAAGGAAGTTCATTTTATAGCAAAATTGCTCAATTGTGTGACTAAATTCATACAGATAAAATAAAAAATTTACATTAGATTTTTTTTCTTATTTCTTTAATTTGACTTAATATGATTTTTTAAACTCACAATATATATATATATAAACAACTTAATCTTCTTACCGATTAATTAAATCTGTTTATCTATTCCAATTAACAAAAAAATGTAAAACAAAGCTTTAAAATACAAAAAAAAAAATTAATTGAAAGTGAAATATTTTAACTTTTAAAAAAAAATGTTATAAGTTTATTTTTTTAAAAGGTTTAATAAACCTTGATAACTTATCTAATCTTCTTACAGTAATATATAGCCACACAGAACTTTTTAATTATACAATTTAAACTTTTTAATATAACTTAAAATTATTTTTCTCATTTTTCTACTTTAAAAAAAAAAGCCACTTTATTTTAATGGGGTGGGATTTACAGGATTCAAACCCATGTACTATAATGATATCAGTACAATATATATGCATCTGATTTAAAATATTTTTGTTATTTTTTAACAATATTCAAAAACATCAAATTGTAAACTCACTTTAGTAGCTGTTATTTCCAATAATCCCTTTATAATAAAATGAATTGTAATCTCACTGTAAAATTTTATAACAAAACCTATTAATTTTGAGAAAAATGAATTTATTTTCTTCTAGCTTCGAATTATATTTGAAATATGTAATTTTTTTCATGTTCAAGTCTGATTTTACAAAATTCATTCATGCACAGGTATTTCATAACATTTTCCAATAAATCTTCATTTAAACATATTTCTTCTTCCTCCTCTCTCTCAGTCCTGTCCTTACTATTATCAGCTGTTAAATATTTTTCAAATACATTTTGTCTGACTGCAGTTGTTATCTTAACTGGATAATATTAAATATATTATAGTCTCTTCCATAAACAATTTTTTTTACTGCTCTGATAGTTATCTAAAATTTTCTGTATATATTCTTTTCTTAATTTAATTCTTGTTAAACTGCTTTAATCACCCAAGTGATCTGATTTGAAATAATAAGTTTTTTGTCATTTGTTTAAATTAGCAGAAAAATAGTATAAACTATATATGTGCTTAATATTTTATTTAACAATCTTTCTAATGATGTCAACTACATTAGTATAGCATTTATAGTACTTTTTTTAATGAATTTTTCAGAGGACTTTTTTATCACAAATTTAAAATAAATAAAAAAGAAACTATATTAAAATTCTTAAAGAAGCGATAATTACGAATTTTCAAAAAAAAATTTAAAAGACTCTTATGATTATTAATTCAAAATTATTACTTTATTTCTTAAAAAAATTAGTCAGTTTGTCCAACTAATTGGATATATATATTTATATATGTATATGTGGGTGCATTTAAGATATAGTAGTACTTTCAAATTAAAATTTACCAAGTTTATTTTTAATAAACATTTGAAAACAAATTATTGCACAATCTAATATTTATATTATTTAATTTACTTATTTATTTATTTCAATACTGAGAGACCCTATGTAAAAAATGAAATATGACATTTTCATATCACTTTTTGTATACAAGTGACAAACTATGATAAATAAAAAAATTATATACTATTTTAATTATAATTCTCTGAAAAATAAGATTAATTTATCATTAAAATATTTATTTTTAAAACAATTAATTAATAAATTATAAATAAAAATAAAATTAATATTTTTAAAAATACATAAACTCCTTATTTCTTTATTTTATTTTATAATTATATTTTCTCATCTTAATTGCCTTTTACCATATGTTAATTTTATGACATTATAAAATAATTTATCTTTGCATTATGTAAACTGAAGCCATTATGGAAATTATATATTCAACCAAATGCATAAAAATTCAATATAGCTAGTTAAGTATTATTTAATACTAGCTTCTATCATTTATACCCATCTTTTATTTTCATTTGTCCTTCCTCAGCTGTTATAAACATTGAGATTATTAAATTTATCAATTTTTCAAGTTATAATTGTTCAATGTACAAAGTCTGATATATTAAATGATTATAACAAAGGCATTTAATTTATATTTCTTGTAAACACTTTCTATAATTGTAGCATCATTATTTTTGTTGTTAAACTTTATACTGTTTCTATTCTTAAAAACTTTTCTATATTCATTCATTCTTCTTCTCACATTTAATTTTTTATTTCATACATTAAGGTCTTTACTTATTCCTTTTTTTCTCTCTGTTTTTTTTTCATTCAATGATTGTGGAATAAGAACTTCTACACTTGACTCATCCTTTTTAGATGAGACATTGTAGTGTAAAATCTCCAGCAATATCAGGCATAGTGATATAATTTAACACAGTCATTATTTTTGCTTTTATATACTTTCCATCACGACTAAATTTTGTGAATATTTAATATATCTGATTAACTTTTATTTTTAAAGTTCTCCATTTAAAGCCATTTTATTATTTTACTCTCATTATTTTTTCATATTTATTTTTCTTCTTATTTACTAACAGAATATTTGTAGTCTACCCTGCAATTTAAGATTCAATATTATTCAATGCTTATATTACTTCTTCATATGCCAGTGAATTAATTCTTTACAACAGTAAGCTTTATTTCTGTTCCTGAATTATTATAAAAATCTAATTAACTTTAATTTCTTTTAAAGAATCTTTATCTTTTTTTATATTATTTCTTTTTTGTTTTTTTTTTAATGTTAAATTCTCTATTATGAAAATTAAGTATTGAATAATCTTTTGAAACAATCCCTCATCTTTCTTACTTACAAAATTAATTTTATAATAATTTGATCGCTTTTTCATAACTGCTCATTCATATACATCCATGATCTTTTTTTAAAACTAATTTAACATGGATTATATCATCTATCTTTTAAAGTCTGTTTTATCATTTTGTGCAATTATATATTGACATGAATATTGTCATGGGCAAAAGATGTTAAATGTGTTTTCAGATTTTTCCGTATAAAAAAGATATTTCAATAACCTTCCATGAATAACTTTGTAATATTAAAAAAAAAAAAGGGGGTATCTGATATTTAGAAACTCCTATTCATTTATAGAATTATTAACTGTCTCCCACTAATATCTTACAATCGTGCTATATTTTATTTTCACTTTCTTCCTTAGTTATTTAGAAACTCAAATATTTTTTTTTTCTAATTATTATTTTTTGTAGTTTTAAATACATATAAAGATTTTGTTTGATATGCTTAATTTGTTATGGAAGGGTATTCATATTTATTGTGTATGCTATATTACTGGGGGGAAAAAACTGTCAGCTATTTTTAGGAGTGAGAAATAATTAAATATATTTTACACTATGTAAAGTGCATAGATGAATGTGTTTGCAATGTCTGTTTATTTTACTATTAATATCACATAGTAACAACTAGATATCTTTTTTGGCATCTAATTACAAATTGTCTTAAAAGATAACTTTGATATTATTAAAATGTTATGCTTACAGCTATAAAAACCTGAAAAAAGATTTGATATATATATATTCATGTAAAAGAACTAATTTTATAACAATAAATTAATGAAATAATTTCAACTAATAGTAGACATATTTACACAAAACATATAAGCTATCAAAATTTTAACTTTTACCTTACCATGATCCCAAACACCTCGTGTACATTCTATACAAATGGTATCTTTCAAAGCACAAAAACAAGCATGAGATGATAGACATTTTCGACTATGGCAAATCCATGTTTCACAAAAATCACATATTGCACCCTAAAATAAATTTAACCATAAAATTTTAATAATATTTTAGCTTTAATAAAATAATTTGCCTTAATAATAATAATAAAAATTATCTCTAAATGAAAAAATATGTATTGAAAAACAATGTATATATATATTTACCAATAAATAGTAATATATTGTACATAAGTGAAACTTCACTTGGCTCCAACAGGTGCCAGAATTTATCTTAGCTTAACTATTTATTTGTAATTGTCTGATTTTAAAAAAAAAATAATGATAAAAATAGAAGACATTATTTAATTAGTGAATAATATAGGATAATATTGTATAGTATTGTAATAATTATTGAATTTTGTATAATTATGTGTAAATATTTCAGTAGTATATGGTAATTAGTTATTTCTTATTTCTTCCTTTTACATTTTTTTCAGTGCTTTTTATTTTTTATCTAAAGTTTGATTATCTAGCAGTTTTCTTCAAAGCTGTAAATGACAATGTTTACAATTTTAGTATTTTTAAATATATAACTACGAACACATTTAGATCTTAATATATGGTCACTTAAACCTGAATAAGATCGCTAAACAATTGAAATGGAAGAAAAATAAAAAGTTCTGGTGAAATATGTTAATAATTTAAAATTACATCAAATGATTGCTTTGCTATTATCTCATTATTTACTAATATGTCAATTGATGAAGTTTTAGATATAGTTCTTTGTTATTACTATTAGAATACATTTTGGGATTAACTAATCATTGCTTTATTAATACTTTTTTTATTTCCAACTATCAGCAATATAGACAAGTGATTGAAATT
Organism: Epiperipatus broadwayi; assembly: GCA_028023455.1. Taxonomy (NCBI): domain Eukaryota; kingdom Metazoa; phylum Onychophora; class Udeonychophora; order Euonychophora; family Peripatidae; genus Epiperipatus; species Epiperipatus broadwayi. The sequence continues at coordinate 11,627,827 of JAQFVV010000018.1, forward strand.
CCAATGAAATTCCTTATCTCTAAAATTTTTTTTACAATTTATTTATGAAAGGATTTGGGATATGAGTTTTAAATTCTGTAATGTACAAATTCACTATCTGTCTCAAATATGTCAATGTGACTTTTTATTTGGTTCACATAGAAAAGAAAAAGTGAATGATTTCTGTATGAATATTAATACCCTTCATCCTCAAATTAAATTTATTATGGAAACAGTCAGATGGGCAATTTCCTTTCTTGGATGTTATTTGTACTAAAACAAACAACAATATTTTCTATATATATAAAATGCACACATGCTGATTACATTAGAAGGTATCATCTCATAATTACCCAGCTCAGATCTTATTCGTAGCTAGGTCACAAGGACTTTTCAGCTTCCAAATTAAATTATTTTGTATAAAGAAATCAAACATATACGTAGAGTTTTAATAATGAATAGTTATAATAACAGTGACTTTATAAACAGAGCAATGCAACAGATTAAAAATCAAAAAGGAGAGAAAAAGAATAATTTTTTTATTAGAGTGCATGTTTTATGTAAAAGGTATTACAGACAAAATTGGATATGTGTTGAGGCAATTCAAAATTAATTCAATATTTATCACTGACAAAAAAAAATAATATTTTGATCAAATCTAAAGATAAATATTGCTTCAATACTAGAGGAGATAACACATCACTCATTATTTTTTAGCTTTTGCTCTTCTCGTCTTATTTTTACTTTAAATGATCAAATTCCAATTTTAAAATTTATCCATAATGCAGCATTTTATATATAAAATTTAAAATAATCAATTTAAAACAAAACTGAAACAGACAACTCACTATAAATATAAAAATTATTTAATACGTCAAAAGCATTCCTTATCAAGATGTTTCTTTTTACAAAATCACATGAAGTCATGTATTATGACTTCTCTATATATGGAGTCAGAAATCTCTCCGCAACTATGCCCAGAGAAATCTGTTAGTCACTTTACATTCCCTTCCCATCCCCCCAGTTTTCCCATATTCTTCTCTATCATACTCCATCCCATTTCCACATGGGAATCTTTGTCAACTCCATGGTCTTTAAATCTAAATTCCCCTTATCTTTTACCAAAGCCAGCATAAAAACTAATAATCCACTTTCTGTATAATCACTTTGTTTATATTTATTCTTCCACAACTCCATTATTTGTATTCTTTCTGCTTTCAGGCATTTACATTCAATTAACAGAGCCCCACATTTCTTCATTTATGTGTATATTCACTTGTTGTTAAAGATCCTGTTCAAGCCTTAAACAGTAAAATACTTTCCTTGCTATCATCATAAATTAAGTTGCACCCAATATTCCATTTACTTCTATATATATTTAAACTCTTTTTATCTCCATACTAGTTCTCCGTCTCTCCAAGTTCCTATTTCTTATTAATGCATCTATTCTTTTATCCTATTACTTACCACTATAACACTCAACAATTCTCCTAACACAATCATCCCACCTTTTATATAAGCACAGTGGCATAAATTCTTATCCAAATCTCACATCTTGTTAACTGCCCTTTACTCATAACCCAATTAAATACTATTTTGGCTATTCTCTTATTATCCATAGACTGAAATCTACTAAACATTTTCATTTTGCTTTTCCATCTCTCATATAAAAACTTGACCATCCCATTTTTCTTGAATTACCTCCTTTGCCGTCCACACATCCACATCTAATGCATATCTTCCTACTTCTCTTTGTACTTTTTCTAAGTAATCTAATACCCTTTACTAATACATAACATTTCATTAGCATATGTTAACCCTGCTACTACCACTCCCTTCCATACAATTCTAGCTACATCATATTTATTATATGAAAACACTGTTAATTTCTTTTATCAATCCCTTTCTTTTCTTTGCTTCATTTGTTAATTTTTTCTCCCATTCATCCAAGCAATTTCTCTGATTAGTTAAGATGATTCCCAAATAGTTATACCTATTCACCACACTTTATATCCCCCAATAAAAATTCTTTTTCTTCCCTTTCCCCAAAATTAATCATCATTTTTGGATTTTTCTTCACTAAATTTAATCTCCATCTCTTTACCCACCCTTGCACATGTCCTCAGCATAACTTCCTTATCTTCCCTTTTTTCTGTGCACACAAAGACATCATCTGCAAATAAAAGACTCAACGATGTATATACTCCCTTGTCACCTATTAATGGTATCTCTATCCATCTTCCTAGCCTTTCTATTGCTCTCTCCATTTCTCTCAAATAGAACAAAATAGGTGACATAGGACATCCTTGTCTTAGTCCCACCCCATTTTTAACTTTAACTGATTCTATATTCCTTAATTGATACATATAGTAATTATTTTCATATAATTTCTTAATAATATCCACTAAAGCTCCATCCATTCCCAAATTTACTAAACTTATCCATAATCTATTTCTATTTACTCTATCATAAGCCTTCTCTATAACTATAAAAACCATATATAACTGTCTACTTGTATTCTTACCCATAATCATAAGTTGTGTAACTACAAATAAACTATCTCCTATACGCATATCCGACTGAATATCTCCTTGCATTTCTCCCACTATATTATTGTCTTCCATCCATTTTGCAACCCTTCCAGCTACCATATCAGAGAAAACTTTATATAACACTGACGTTACCACTATTGATTGGTTTATAATTACCCTTTCCTTTAAATAGTAGTCTTACTCTTGTATTACTCCAACTACCTGGAAAATCTCACTTCTGTGACATCTTATTAAAACATGATAATAGTTTTAATTTTGCCCTATGCCCTAAATTCATTATCATCTCTGCTGCCCATCCATCCAAACTTCTTGCCTTTCTACTTTTCCAATTTGTTCCCTGCCTTATTCGGTTCATTTTCTGTAAACCTAATATTTCCATTACTATATGCTTTCACATTTGATATCACTCTGTCCTTCATATCTACCATCTTTTCTATAGCCATTACATACTTATTTAAAATTATCTCTAATTCTTCTCTAGAGCTACACTTTATTCCCTCATCATCTAGTAATACTATTTCTCTTTCCCCTAAATTCCTTTTTTTAAATGTATTTCCAAAATTTTTTACTCACATTTCTTCTACTTTTATTAATATCCTTCAACAATTTACTATTCAATTTCATTCTCTCTCTATAATTATCTATTTTAGCAAACTGCTTTTTTGCTAAGTACTTTTCCCATTTGACATTAACATCTTTTTCACTATCTTTGTTCTTAATAGCACACTTATATTTTCTGCGTGCTTTTTCCTCTCTTTTACACTTTTACTAACTCTCACTTTCCTATTATTTTTATTCTTCTGAATATTCTCACCTAAAACCCTATTTGCCACTTTTTCTATTTCACCACACCAATCCCTATACTAATCCTCAATCAACTTTTCCATGGTTTCTTCAACTTTTATTTTATACTCTTCTAACTTATTCTTATCATTCACTCTCCATCCACATCTTTCACTATCCTTTCTACTTTTATTACTATTTTCTATCACATTACTAACCATTTCTATTATAAATTATGATCACTATTATATAAACTCTCTTCATTATCAAACACCTTAATTTTCCACTTTATTCATTCCCTCCTTCTCTACTAATACATAATCTATTGTGTGAAATATATTATTTCTAGACCATGTCCCTCATAAATATTTTGACAACTTTCCATTGCTCAAATTCATTCTCTGATAAAAAATACTTCAAAAGTTGACCATTCTTATTACCTACATCATCAATTTCTTCAATATGCCCATTCATATCCCCTATAATCATTATTCTCTTCACCTTTTCTTTGAAACTCTGTATATGCTTAACTAGGCATTCATATATGCTAATGTTCCACTCAATTACAGTTTGATTATCTCCAATCGCTATATACACTATAGCCACCATCCATTCTTGTCTTCCTAACCTTAACTCAAACCATAAATGTTCTTGACATTTAACAGTATTTAAATAATTTTTTTGACATAAATTCCTATACCACCACCCCTTTCTTCTTTTTCTTTTCTATTCATACCCTGCCGTATCAAGTCTTCCAGAATAAATTCTTCCTCTCTTAGATGTGTTTCCACTACTGCTAATAATCCAAGCTCTTCATTTTTAACTGCTTTATTTAATTCCAGCCACTTTTCTGGCCTCCTACTACCTTGCATATTCAAATACCAAATTTTAACAATTTCTTATTTCCTAACTACTACTCTTTCATAAACTCTTTTGACTCTTTCTTCCCCATTACATTTATAAATAACTTGCTTATCATTAATTTTACAGACCTATTCCCTCGACACATCTACATTTATATCTAAATCAGCTACCCTTTGATTATTTCTTACATCCTGTCCATTCTTCTTCTTGCTGATAACACTGCCAATTAAAACTCCATCCCTCTTTATAAGTTTCCTGAGCTATATTCTTTATAAATCAAATGATCACTATTCTACTGCAGCTCCACTCAATGGACATTATTTACATTACATTACAATAAATATAATTAATAAAATATATGTACATAAAAATGATGAAACTTATCACAATTCTTTCCTTTTTTAATATATATTTATTAAACAATTTTTAAAAAATATTTTAAATTATAACTCTAAAGTTTCCAATATTCAAACAATGCCCATTTCTTCCCTAGTAGTGCTGGATCGTTAATCATGTTTGCAAATTTGTTTAAATTTTCTTGAATATACAAAATTTCATAACATTTTCTTTCCTAGTAATTTTTAACATACTTTATTACCTGAATATTTTTTACACAATTCATTTTACATCCAGTATCCAAAAATATATATATATGGTCCTGATCTTTAATCCTTTCTGGTTAGTTGCCCTATCATACTTCTTATTTATTTTAATGGCAGTCTTTCTTGTCTGACTGTATATATCACCTTGCAAAATTCACAACTAATTTTATAAACTAACCCTACCCTATTTTTTATATTAAAAAATATAAAAAATAGGTAGGGTTGGTTTATAAAATTAGATGTGAATTTTGCAATATGATATATATATATATATAGGTCAGCCGACTGCCATTGAAAAAGGTAAGAAAGCATAATAGGGCAATTAACAGAAAGAATGTAAGATCAGGGCCATATATATATTTTTGGATTCTGGACATAAAATGAATTGTGCAAAAAATATTCAGGTAATAAAGTATGTAAAAAATTACAAGGAAAGAAAATGTTATGAAACTTTGTATATTCAAAAAAATTTAAACAAATATGTAAACATAGTTAACGATCCAGCACAGCTAGGGGCAAAATGGACATTGTTAGATTATTGGAAACTTTAGAGTTATAATTTAAAATATTTTTTTAAATTGTTTAATATATATATTAAAAAAGAAAAGGATTGTGATAAGTTTCATCATTTTTATGTATATGTATTTTATTAATTATATTTATTGTAATATAATGTAAATAATGTCCATTGGATGGAACTGCAATAGAATACCTGTCATGTGATTTTTTAAAAAAGAAACATCTTGATAAGGTTCCAATAAGGAATGAAAGCCTCATTGATGGATTAAATAATTTTTTTATCTATAGAGAGTTGACTGTTTCAACTTTGTTTTAAAGTGATTGTTTTAAATATTATTTTTACTACTATAGATGGAAAGACATAAGTAAACTAAAATAATTACCAAATTTTAGCATTTAGATTGTCAAACTTTTTTTACATCAAGAATAATCAGATTTGAATTTCATTTTTGTTTTTGGCTCATGGCTAAAATTATTACAGTATACACATGTAGCAGAATATTTTAAAATACGAATTTATATAACATTTTCTCCTCTAGAAACGCAATGGGCAAATTAAATCAATTACTAAATTTTAGCACTTAGATTTCTGACATTTTGGACAAACTTTTGTTTTGAAATATTTTTTTTTACAATTATTTTAAACAAAATTATGTATAATATTTTTAAAAACTTAAAAGACAAAGAGATATATTAACTAAATTTTTGCAGCAAAGATGTCTGCTATTGTAGTTTTTGTTGCAAGTCTTTGTATTTGTTGTATAAATCTTAACTTAATGGAAAAAAAAGATCATCTAATTATTCATTCTATAAGCATTTATTGTAGTAAATCTCGCTAACTTGTTTTCCCAAAAATTTATTTCTCTAAATCACAAATATATAAATGTCTTATTATAAATGTTAATATTCATGAAAAGATTTTCAATTTAATTTACTTATTTAAAAAAAATATTTAATTCTGTTAAGGACAAATCTACAGATGAAAATGCTTTTATTTCTAAAATTATTATATTTCTAAAGCAATACTCAACAAAATTATAAATAAAATCTCAATTATAAATAAAAAAAATTAATTTAAATCAATTGAGAATATTAACCAAGCAAATGTTGCAACCAATAATCTATTGCTGATTTAATTTCTTTTAAATATTAAAAACACATATAATAAAAAAAATGTATAATCTAATGCTTTGAAGTAAAATATATTTTTCAAATATAGCCTTCTAGAGTAAAAATATTTATCTAAATGATAAACATTATAGATGGTCAAGATAAGACTTTTCAGTTTAATAACATATTAAGAATAAAAACAATAATGGATCTGAAATCCATAATGTTCCTAATAATATTAAAGCATTTAATAAAATGCTAGTAATACTCAATAAAATGTCTTAAAATCAAAAATAAAACTTCAATTATGAAATAAAGTACTTCTACTTTTTTGTATGAAGACCATACATTGTTTGATAATTTTGTTGGCTCCCAACCAGTAATAGCAATCCTAAGAATTTGAATTGAAATTTATTTACTAATGCTTACAAGATAATCATTATTATTGGGCTACTTAATATTTGCATTTCTATTTCTAAATACAATAATGATTTTCTTACATTATCTGACAAATGAACTCTCAGAATATACTATTTGCTGATTTTTAACCAGTATAAGTGATATTTAACAATTCTCCTGTATTATTCTGATTGTTTACACATTATTTATTTACCCTACTATTTATTGTAGATATTTATTAATCTTTATGCCTATCCTTGTAAATAAGTTGTTTTTTTTTTTAATTAAACAAAAAAACTGAAGCAATGTAAAGGCAATTTCTGAGTAGGACAAATAATAATCATTTAAAAACATACATTAATCTCATTGACAAAATTAAAAATATTTAAATTGGAACAATACAAAATTTACTTTAAAAAAATTGCAATTTTATTAAGACATATTTCCCCCTGTCACTTTTAGCGATCAACCCACCCACCCCAATTCTCTTCTTGACTCCATCTTTTCAGTAGCACTTATGACAAAATATTTACTTCTAACATTTTTTTTTCTATACAATATATTGAAGCTGCAAATATCATCTCATCTATTACATGTCACCTAGTGCTAATGTTAGTAGCACTAGTATGGGTTTGAACCCAATCATATATGTTAACTGACACCTGTCTTGCTTGAGGCGGTAGTATATGTATAATTTATAATCAATATTATAATTTTTTATCTGAGTCATATTTCATTAATTTATATTAAAGCTAGCCTTTTTATAATAGTCATTTACTTTATAATATTTGTAGAAAAGTATATTTTGTAGAATTATTCTATAAATTTCTTATTAAATGTAAGTGTTAAAAGCCATCATATTATAAAATTTCTTATTTATAGAATATAACAAATTCCTCAAATTTTTGTGAATAAAGTTCTTTTTTATTATTATATTTTATTTAATTTTCATTACAAATCTCAAATTCAATAGGCTTTGTTTAATATGATGGCTTGTGAAATTTAATTAAGCTGAAAATCAGATTTGTTATTGTTTTTTTTTAATTAGCAAATGAACCCTTGGGGCATGTTTTAATGCAGGATTGTAGATTTCCCACCCAGGCAGACGCTGATCACAGAAAAAGTCATCAAAAAATGTCATGCACATTGGATCCTGATAGATAAGGCTGAACCATATAAATAGCTAAATTTTGGCTGTCAGGATCAGTTGGAATCTTGTTCACAGAATGAATACACTTCAAGCCAGTTTAAGTTTCTTCTAAATAATGTCGGGATAAAAGAAGACTATTCACCTCCTATATACTCTGTCTCCTCCAGTCAATCATGGTGCCACTCCGGTGCAGTCAACATCTTGCCCGTGATATTAAGCTGCATCAAGAAAACCTATCTTAGTTAATGAAGCCTATCTCCAGCTATGTTTTGAGGTAACCCTGTGTGCTACAAGCTTCTGATCTCTTGGCAACCTGGGTCTTAAATTAATATTAATCTATGATTAGTTTATACTCATTTATTTGCTCTAAAATATTATATATCTAATGTTTATACCACTTTCTTTAAAGACGTCATTAATTTTATTTTCTATAAAATTTAACTGTTTTAATCTTATTAGAACTCCATCTTATTTTGATACAGCAATTTATTTATTTTAATGTTGACTTAAATTAATCTGCCAAGTTAAGTACAAAATTCAAAGAGCACATTACAACCCTAGTTTATTATTTTCTCCGGTCAAAATTATAGCAGGAAATGTAAATTTTACCACTAAATAATTAATAGAGAAGCTCCTTTAGTTTTGTACTTTGTTATTTTGTAAACAATTTAAAATGATAGGAATAGTCTTAAAAGTTGTTGTTTCCTTTATTTAACTTCAAAATAGTATCTACTTTGCCAATTGACTGGTTGGCCCTGGATATATTAGTATTCAAATTTGCAGTTATATATATTAAACAATTATTTCAATAAAGTTAACAATATTCATAAAAAGAAATGGCTAAGTCTCACATGAAATAAGAGAATATAAGGCATAAATCCTTTGTTCATTTAAAATTCTATAGTTTAAGTGTGGAAGACGATTAATTTGTTGTAATGCATACAAAGACTATGAAATAATATTTAATAATAACAATAAGTCACTTAATTCTTTATCTATATAATACATATAAAACAAGTTTTCTAATTCTAATGTCATTCACTGTAATTTGATTATTTATGTTACATTGCTAGTTTGAGAGTAATGTGATATAGAATAACTGCTATTAAAGCAAATATGCAAGCCAGAATTGTTACATAATGATTCTTTTTCTTGCTCATTGGAGAATTTATTTTTCTAAATACTTTTTTTAAATACTTTGTTTTACAATTTTAATTTTTGTTATTTAATAATCATAGTTAATTTCTAAATGTCAGGATTTATTTTTTTTTTAATTTTGTAATAGTTCATGCCCTTAGTTAAAATGCTTCAGAAATAAAAATTGCAAAGTAAAGCATTAAAAAAATCGAACTATAAAAATATAACAAAACTAAAATGTATAAAGTTTAGCAAAATTTCTGTTTTAGTAAGTATCCTTTTTTTAAAAAAAAAAAAAAAAAACTCTATGCATGATGTAAAAATCAAATAAAATGTTATTCTTTTTTACTTACTACCATCCCAAGACCTGTAGTAAAATTTCCCGGATGTTTGATAATACAATCACCAGTTTTCTGCATACATTTTATTTTTCCTAAAATAACATTATACATCATTAATAATAATAAAAGTTTAATATAGCTTATTTAAAATCAAAGTGTGAAAAATGTTGTGTGTTGACTTCTAAAATAAATTAAATATCTTAAACATTAGGAATAATTTTGCCATCACAAATATTCATTGTTAAATTGTGTTATTAAAAAAAAAAAAGTGAAATTTGAATTCATGAACAATAAGAGCCAAATTCTTAAAGGTATATTAGAAAGATACTGAATAAAACTGCAGCATATATTTTTATAGATTCTACTGTACATAATCTTATATATATTGCAATATATAATTTCATATATTAATATTACATATATAGATGCTTTAAATTTTTTTTTTTTACTTACACAAGAATATTTATAATAACACTAGCAAAAAAAAATTAACTTCTATATCTAAGCAGTTATTTTGCTAAATTTTATCAGGGGAAAAAAATTTGAACACAGTTATTTGCTCAGACCATGTGATGACATTCAACTGAAGAATCTTTAGCTTTATCAGGCATTAAATCAAATTTAAACAGATTACAAACTATGCTTTCTATTTATTTATAAGTAATTTGGGAAATCAAAACATCCAACAATAAAGTAGCTAAATAGAATTCCTTCCTCTGTACCATCTCTCCTTTTCTTCTTTTTTCTTGCCATTTTAATAAACAAAAGTTAATCAATTTTAAAGAGAAAATTTATTTTTAGCTTTTTTGTAAAAAAAAAAAAAAAAAACCTTCTATGCCTGATATTAAATTTTCTTTATATTAAAAATTATTGGAAAAAATACAAATGACTTTTTTGTGTGTATTTAAATTTTGATCAATACTTTTATATAGCAATAATATTATTGCAATTTTATTATTTGGAATAAGAATAAATTATAATTAATTTACTCATTATCACATAGAGTTATGTCTAAGAGCAATTTAGTTATAATATCTACACCCATTGATTGTTCTGATATTGTTTGTTGCAAGAAAAATGTTTATGGCTGTTTAAAAAAACTATCAAAATATTTTAGACAGTTGTAAAAACTTTCTGTGTAAAAACAAAGCATTCTTTGCTGTCATGACATATTAAGTCACATTTTCTTTGAATAATCATATATAAATATATGTTTCTATACATCATTGAAGAGTATCAAAACCAAAGATTTTTTTATCTTTTCTGAATAATTGTAATATTTAATATTTATCAAGTATACTTAAAAGCAATGTTATGATTATGATATTTGACATATCAAAAGGATGCTAAGCATTAATAAAAGTTAAGTTTAAATTATAAAGACTTTTTTTTCTGTATAAATGTCCAGAACATTTAGTTGAAAATTAAAGTGTATATATATATATTTAAACTTCATATCCATTGCAAAATTTAAATTTAAAAAAATAGTAGATGGCCTAAGATTGCAAACATTTGAATAGTAAGTTTTAATAGCTATTTAATGATTAAAAAGCAATAAAAAAAAAAAAGTATCTCTTTTTAAAATCATTTAAAGTTGATTAGACAATTATTATTTATCATTTTTAAGCTTTTATGTTTATGTAAATTTTATAACTGAATAATAAATCATTTCATCATTGCTTTATTTTGACATAATAATATTTTCAATTGTCTAGTTCTATATATTAGAAAACTGATTCAATTCAAAGCTATTCTGCTTAGCTCTCTGATTTATGACATCATCGTTTCCATTTTTCCAATATAATATTCTATTATCTTTATGGTTAATATTTATCCATTTACAACTTTTAGAACTCAAGAATACGTTTCTTTTTAAACTAAGAAACTTTGATTGCAAATAAAAAAAAATTAGTATTTTCTGACAAAGAGTTGATTTCTCTATCATTATATTCAATAATATTGGAACCATTATAATAAAATTATCTACAACAATTTAATTATTATTCTTATAAAAATATACATTTTTCTTTAAAAAAATAAAACTTTTTGTAACAGTAAATTCTTGCATCATCTAAAGATTTAAATATTTTTTAATCTAGAATCAGAAAATATGCAAGCAAAAAATCACTACTTTTTTACTGGTGATAATCAAATGGGGTGCAATGAAGTGGTTATACTGATTAATGAAATGTGGAAATACATCCAGAATAATTGTTATAAATATGGTAATAATTAACATTAAAGCAAAGTAGTACCATTTGTTTTAATAATCAAGAATTTTAAATAAACTTTAAAAGAGAAGGCTTCAGAAAAGTTTCCTAGATCTCATAAACATAAAAACAGAATCTAACAAAACAAAGAATCACAATCCTGCTGGTCACAATCAGATCACAATCGGAACAACAGTTATTCCTAAGCATGCAGTTTTAGCTTAGGTTTTTGTGATTCTTCATCACAGTTGCTCTAATAAATTATTTTTTAAAATGTTGTAACTATAAAAGAAAGTTTAAATGCAGCATATATGATTTTTAAAATTTATTTAAATTAGTTTTCTTCTATTATATTAGCTCTCCTTCAGAAAAATTACTGGTGAACTGATAGCTTGGTGAACACAAACAGTTTATTTTTTAAAGTTATGATGACAGTTTGGAACACTAAATTTAAGTCAAATTTAGCCCTACAGAAGTATATTTCCATTGTTTATTATAAATAATTTAGTTTAAGCGTATTTCCAATAATAAACATTTATGTCAATTTTTCTCTTAGGATATGCTTTTCTCTTGTAATGTTTTGCTTAATTAGTTTTAATTATTTTTTAATATTTTTAAAAGTTTATATTTTACTTTATTGGAATTAGGAATTTACTTATAAAATGGGTTTCTGTATGTTATGTAATGAATTGTTGTCTAGAAATGGAAATTTCTTTTCATGTATGCAGTGTGATAAAAGTTCACACTGTACATACTCAACATTAGAAGCAACCTACAGAGAGATGTCTTTGAAAAAGAAGCAGGTCAAGAGATGTAATGTTTATAAAGATCACCAATTTAATAATAATATATTAAGCTCTACCATAGTGAATAACAATTCTTCAGATTTGATGTTATAGATATTTTTGAAAAAATAAAATTACTACCAGATATACATATCTGCTATATTAGAACTTTCAATTATGGTTGCAAAGCTACAGGAAGATATTGTTTCTATACACAATAACATTGACAAAAATAACCAAGAATTAATTCAGTTAGAAAATTCATGTAGTTTGTGTGAAAATAAAGTCTTTTTTTTTTTTTTTGGAGGCAAAATTAAAGCTATGAAATATTTTTAATTGGATTATAAAATCAAAATGCAAGAGACTCCCTATCATGAAAAAGGAAGATATACTGATAATTATTACAAAAATATTGGAAAAACTTGATATTAAAAATTTTCTAGTAATAATTCTGAAAATGTTTTTTGCATGAAATTAATATTTCGGATTTATTAATTATTCATTTTAATTCACATAATTTAATCAAATCATTTTTAATAAAAAAAGAAATCATCTTATATTGGTCTTTCTAATATTTTATTTAAGTCAAAGGAATCAAAGTATTTATATAAATTAATGCATTAACTTTATGGACTTGACATCTTTTATGGTTAGCTAAGCAAAGAATGTGAGAACACAAATATTTGGCTTTTATATAGAATAATTTGTTTTACATTAGGAATGATGTGAATTCTTCACGCATTTTAATTAAAAATGAAAGGGAGTTAACAGTTTTCTGATATTTCATAAAATGAAATCTGATACAAAGTTTTCTAAAAAAGAAACTATTTACTTTTAATATTTTTCACTTGAATATATGAAGTATTAGATCTAATGTTGATGAACTTGTAGCTTATTTAAATAATTTTCCTATAGGTTTTTATAATATAATAAATCTTGGATTTCCATGGAAGAGCAGCATTTATTTATTCTAGATGGATATTCTAGCATTCTTCCTCCATGGTCTTATTCATGCTTGGAAGGTGTAATAATTTTTATAAAATTAGGTATTAATTTTAATTATATTTCAACACTTGCTTTGATTAATTTGAGTTTTCTTAGATTAATTGTTACTGCTGATGCTTTATATAGATCAAGCATGAGTATCATTCTAGATTATATTGTTAATCTTTATGTACTGCTATGTTCTATAGCAGTACTTAGAGATGACATATAGATTTAAAAGATAATCCGTGTAGACTTGATTGTATGTTATGTGAATTTATTGCCTAGTTATGGTTTTAATCACTCAGTTTTGTTAATCTATATTGGATCATATATTTCTGAGATTAAATTATTTTGACTAAAAATTTTATTTTAAATCATTTTCTAAATGTGTTGATGGCAACAGATAAATACTCATTTATATACTAATAATATCCCATAATAACTAAAAACTTTTTTATCTAATCAGAAGTGGGACAGTATTTACGCTTTAAATATTTGATTCCGTATTTTTAAAATTTCATATATTTGTAAGTCTTTGTTTTAAAATAACAAGCAATATTAAAAGATGCTCAACATTAATAATGATAATTTAATAGAGAAAATTAATCAAAAAAATTATTTAAAATCTTTGGGTGGAGATTAAAAAAAAATAAATATTGAAATTAAATATTTCTGGAAATTAATATTATCAAAAAAAATTTAACACTAAAAGTATTTCTTTGAAATGAAAATTAATTATTTCTTTAATAAACTTTTGTTAAAACAAATAAAATTTATTAGTTTTTTTCTTGCCTTAATTCCTTTTTCTGTATAAACAGAACTGATTTTCAATTATTTTATATAATTTGTTGTTAAAATACTGTTTGTTCAACCAAATTAAATAAAAACACCAAAGATTTTTAAAGAAAATAAATGTTTTCATACCTGTTCATGTTTATTTATTTAATTTTTCATTAAGAATGGTATCACTTCCCATATATTTGAAAGTTTATGTTATTATACCTATTTTTTAAAAAGGGCAATCCTTTACTTTTTGATAATTATATACTAATTTCTATTATTTCTGTGATATCTAAACTGCTGAAAAAGTGATGTTATTTTGATTTAAAAATAATATATTGTTTGAGTATCAGTATGATTTTGTCTTTGGTAGAAATACATTGCTTTTTATAATCATGTACACAATTTGATTTCAGCTCTAGATAATGATTTCAAAACTACTGCTACATATTCAGACTTATCTAAAACTTTTAACTTTGCATCTCATAAAAGTTTATCTAAACATCTAGATTCACATAATTTTCATGTTTTTTTTCTGGGCTTGTAAATTATTTAAAGGACAGGAGAGAGGCAATAAAAATTTCTCGTGTTAATACTTTCTTTCACAGTTGTAGATCATGGTATATCAAAGTTTAATCGTGGATCTTAGTTTGTTTTTAATTTATATAAATAAAAATATATTTTTACAGACAACATTGTTTTATCTTATAACACAGTTTCATAAGTTTATTTTGAAAAAATAACTAATGATTATTTACTTTCAATTAGCAAATGATTAACTTTTAATTGTTTATCAGTTAATTTGAAAACAACAAAAGCAATGCAACTTTCTTATAAATTTATTCCATATCACTATTTGTAATAATTATTTTTGTATTTCTGCTAATATTTGATTTATTAATAATTGTTGTTATTGACATGCATTTATCAATTTTAAATTACCCTGACTAAATCATATTGACTTTCTTTGTTCTCGTTTATGTAAACTAAATTATATTATCTTCCATTTATCTAAGCTTTTACCTCAGTCAGTTTTAATTACTGTTTATATTTTTTGTTATCAAGACTTATTATGTAATATTATCTCTGACTGGGAGAACTATTCTATTTTTGCAATGTCTAATTTATCTGTTTTACAGAATTATATAATATATATTATTTTTATCAGATCTCATGCCACATCTATTAAGAGATATTTATGGAACATGTAATATACTAAATATTGTTAATTTATATCAGCGTAGAGCAAACCTTGATATATATTGGTGATATCTCATTTAGATAACCGATTTTCTATTGTAAATATAAGATTATCTATTAAATATCAAATAACTATACCAAATTTTCTCAAGACTTCCGACAGAAATAGTTTAGTTACAATAATTCCAAATTATTTAATATGTTTATGTTCTTTAAATTTAACTAACATCAGTCATTTACATGATTGGTTATATTACACTAAATAATATTTTTTATTTACTTTATTTTATATTATGTTTTCTATTTTATATGTTATATTTTAAACTTCTCGCACAAAATTTTTCTTGTATGGAATTTATCTTTCAAAGGACTTTATTAGACTATGAAAGGTTACAATCTTCTACATGGGCTACCTGTAACAATACAGAAAAACTGGGTGATGCTTAGTTGAAACAGTACAACTCAAGTTATCAGTATATAAAGTGCCTGCATATGGTTTACACAGAGAATTATTACATCTATAATTGTGAATAATAGTGTTCCTTAATAATTTTTACTAGTCACTCATTAGATTAGATTATCTAATAATGAATAATATTTCTGTAGTGTAATTTAATTACATTACTCTAATGCAAGGTAGAGAATGTTTTCTATCCACTTTTAACACCTTGTGGAGGGATGTAATCATAAACATATAATCAAAGACATGTGAAAAAGATCTATAATCCCCAAGATCCACATTTTGTGCTGATCCAGCATTCATCAGTTGGCTCAGACCATAATCTCTGACACATATCTTAATCATTGTTCAATATATATAGAGAGATAGCAAATTATTAGTTTAGTTGATAAGTACCAAACTTTCAACCTCACAACTTTAATATAAATTACTTTCTTGAGAATCATAGATCTTTTTACATGTCTTTGATCATATGTTTATGATTATATTCCCCACAAGATATTGTGTGAGAGATGGTGTAATGAAAATTATAGTACAGAAATATTATTCATTACAGTGTTCCTTGTTATGCATTTCACTGAAAGTAGGAAACAAATTCTATTTTTTCAGGTTTTTTGGAGGAAGGTGTATCATGTTACAGGCTCGAATTTAGAAGCATCAGTACCCAGATATTGGTTTAAGTAATTATATCAATTAGTTTCTAATCTCTTTGTTGTATGTTTTTAACTTGTTAGTGTGTGGGATGCCTTCTGAGATTATTATTGTAAGTGAAATTTCATTTTTGAGCACTAAAAAGCATATAATATAAATGTGGTAGCTCTTATGCTTGTGAAGGATCTCTTTTTAAAGAATTTTACAATGTGATGGCATATTTAAGTCATTATTTTTTAATATTATTATAATAAGATTGCGGATGTTGTCTAGCTTGAAACAGGTATAAAAAATATAGTGCTGTGTTTATATTACTTTATTATTTATTTGTAATTTACTGAATAAAAAAATAATTCTATTTCTTCTATAGAAGCAAATTATAAATCATAAGAATTTAATTATAGCTTTAAAATATTAATAAAATATTTATTAATTATGTATGTAATCACATACTTTGCGAAAAAAGTTAGCCATATATATACTATATATATTCCAAATATTATTACTAAATTACACTCACCACAATGACCACACATAGGAATCCTCTGAAGAGCTGAACAAAAATAACAGAATGCTCTATTTTTTTGTACCCTAAAACAAAAAAAAAAGTTATTAAAAAAATATACAATACATACATTTTTATCATACTAAATGTGAACTGATTGTACCAAAAAGCTTTTTAAATAAATGTTTTATTTGGATTTTGTTTCAGAAAATGTTTTGATTATATTTCAACAGTGATCATTATTCTTTAGTTTTCAAAAAAAAAAAAAAAAACATTTTGACACATTTCAACTATCACAATCAATTTTTGAATATTGAAAATAAACAAGTGACAACTATTTAAAACATAATCAAAACGTTCCTAAAATTAAAACAAAAAAATGATTTTAAAACCACTTGATACAACAACAATTCATATGCTAAAAATATATAAATAAATATATATGCTATAGAATGAAGAAAAAAGCAATATATTACAACATAATTTCATACTGTGGCTGCCGAAATGAATTTGCAATTAACAGAAAGGAGACGCCACCCTTTGATTCCTCCTACAGATATTAAAGAAACCAAGCAGGGAAATTCCTAATGCCCACTCTGTACATTCTTGTCATAGCAGCTGCTATTACTATGTGATTTCTCATATATGAGCATGGATGGGTTGCTCACCAACACATATAGTGAGTTTATTGCCTTTTTACTTTCTGACAGTTCTTAACTGAAATATCAGTTGAGTTTTCTTAATGGCAGAATGTGTAAATTATTTTTTTTTCTAATAGATATTTATAATCATGACAGGCAAAAATAGATCATGACTCAGTAGCCAGTCAAGACAGAAATTGGCAGCCAAAGACTGATAGTGCTAAGATTCTTCTGGTTGCAGACCCAGACTGCCATTTAATGATGACATTTTATTGAGATACTTATAACTGCAGATCACTTTCAAGTGAAGGAAGATTCCAAGAATTGGAAGAACTGTCTCATATTAAATGAAATACTATTGGACTTTGTGAAGATAGAAGAAAAGGTGAAAAGACAACTGATTTAAAAAATAAATATATCATTGGAAGTACTAATGGATTAGGATTTATTATAAATAATAAGTGGAAAAACAACATTGTGGAGATTGATGGTGTATTACACAGAATGGCAAGATTAGTTATTTAATTTAATAGCATATATCAAATGCAGAAAATTCAGATTTATGCCCCAATAAATTCTCATTGTGAGACAAAGTAGAGGATTTTTACATGGATGTACAAAAGGCTTTTGATCAGACAAAACATTTTAAATTGTTCTGGAAGATTTTAATGCTAGAATTGGTATATAATTGAAAGATAAAAGTGCTGTAGGCAAATTTGGTTATGGTGATAAAAATGAGAGGACAGTGGAGTTGGCAGAAAAAGAAAAACTTTATATTATAAGTTCTTTTTTTTTTTTTTTTTTGAGAAAAATGTTAAATGGAAATGGATATGGAAACATCCAAATGAAGATACAACAGAATTAGATTGTATTTTGACTAGAGAAAATATGTATTTCAAGAGGGTAATGTTTTTAATAAATTCTGTACTGGAAGTGATCATCAATTAGTGAGATGTAAGATTCATGTTAATGCAAATCTAGAGACAAAAATTATTAAAAAAAAAACAATATTCACAGTTGATATTCCTAATCTTCAGATACATTCCAATGAATTTTAATTAAAACTTACAAATCACTTTCAAATATTGACAGATTCTGAACATGATTCAGATTTCAATGAAATCAATAGGAAGATAACTAATACATTTTTAAAAACTGCAACAAAGATGACAATTATGAAGAAAAGAATGAATATGAAATATTTAAAAATGATGCATTAAGGATTGAATATCTTAAATTTTGTAACATGGTACAAAAAAGTGTTGATAATGATATAAGAAAGTATAATTGTGAACTAGCAAGAAAAGCTATGAAAGAGAATAAAAGTCTCAAGAATGTAAAACAACATCATGATATTGGTAGGAAACTTATTTCTGCAATAAAAAAAAAGATGGAATTATTTCTAAAAAAAGGGATGACATCATGAAATGTGTAAATGAGTTCTATCAAGAATTATATAACAATAAAAAATAAAAAGTACCTCCTATAACTATAATATCTTCTGAATTGCTTAGGATGTTAAATAAATAAATGAAACATGCAATTAGATTTATGAAAAAAGGAAAAGCTCCATGTAATGATGGAATTATAATCAATATCTTAAAAAAAGCAAGTGAAAAAATAGAAAAAATTTTGGCAAAGTTATATCAAATGTCTAAATGATAAAGATGTACCAGATGATTGGAAAATGCAGTATTCCTATTAATATTTCAAAAAGGTGATAAAGAAGATAATAGAAATTACAGAATCTATCAATCTTTTATCAGTTCTATACAAAAATTTTACCAAAATAATTATGACTCATCTACAGTGAGCTTTGAATTTTAACCAACCAAAAGAATAAACTGGATTTAAAAGTAGGTTGAGTACAGTGGATCATATCCAAGTATTGAGAGAAGTTATAGAAAGGATCAATGAATATGAGATGACATTATGCTTTGAATTTGTAAACTATAAAAAGGCAATTGATTTTATAAGTATTTCTTCAATGATTAAAACATTGGGTCATCAAGATATAGACCCAGAAGGTTGTCATATTCTGAAGAATATTTATAAAAATGCAACAGCAACAATTACATTACATAATGATACCAAAAAGAACATTGAGAAGGATGTATGACAGGGTGACTCCATGTCTCCAAAACTTTTTACAGTACTTTTGCAAGAAGTGTTTTAAAATGGGAGCTAAAGGAATAAAAGTAAATGGAGATTATTTAAGTCATCTAGATTTTTCAGATGATGTAGTTGTTTTTTGTTTTTTTTTCAAATAATGCTTTAGAGCTTCAGGAAATATTGCAAGAGTTATCAGATAAAGGTAAGAAAGTAGGATTAACAGTAGATGTTAAAAAGACTAAAGAAATGTTTAATGGATTTTCTTAAAGAAGAAAATAAAGATTGATAATGATGAGTAGGAAAAAGTTAACAACTACAAATACCTTGGTCAGATTATTACTATAGATGGAAACATTATGGATGAAATTAATCATAGAATTAAACTTTATTGGAGTGCTTTTGTTACAAATAATTTAATATTAAAAAGAAATTTAACAGAAGAACAATACAGACTTCATATCATTCAATGAAGTATGGAGAGATGCATATTAGGAGTAATAAGAAGATCGAAAACAAAATACCTGGGTGAGAGAACAAATAGGTCTTACTGATATCAGTGAAAAAATTAAGAGACTGAAGTGGAGTTGGACTGGACATTGCTAAAAGATATGATAATAGATGGACAGTTAAATCTTAAACTAGATAGACCTAGAAAGAGATCACATGTGAGACGGATGGATGAAATAAGGAAATATGTTGGGCTGATGTGAATAACAGAGACTAGAGGTTAGAGAAAATGGATTGAACTTGGAGATATCTTCATCTGTAATGGATCGATAATGGATGAAAATGATGTTGATGATGATTTTCGTACTACACATAAGGAAAAAATTATGGATTAGAGTAAAAAAAGAAAAAGATGAAAGTTTGATAAGTTTTCATAGAGAAAATAATATGATAATAAAGATAATGAAAATATAATTTACAAATCATACAAAAAAAATGATTTCAATAAGTTTATATAAATTGAATTAGAAACAGTATTAAAAGTGAATGTAAACTAAAATATTTTTTAAAAGACTAAAAAGAATAGAGGAAAAAAAAAAAGAAATAGGCAATTAACAAAGTAAAAAAAAGAAAAGAAGATATTTAAAAAAAGAGACTTGGTAAATACTAAGTATAAACAATAATAGATTAATTCAAATAAGAGATAGTAATTATTCAAGGAAAATTTAAGATATATATATAAAAAAAGAACACAAAAGAATTGCAAAGCAAGGAGAGGGATTAAAAAGGGAAATAGAAAAGATATAAAAAAAATTAGATTTAATTTACTATATATATAGGATAAAATAAATGGAAGTATGAATAAAATAATGATTAAAGATAAAATGTATAAATTATTAATGAAAAAGATGCATCATAAAGAATATAAAAATAATTTCTATGACAAAAATAATGAACATTCATCTGTATATTAAATAAAACAATGTCATCCAGGCAAGGATGATATAGGTTGTGCGATAACCAAGTAAGAATCAAAACAATTAGTACTGAAAAATAATCCTTAGCCTTTATTTAAAAAACGTTTTTAACCATTGCAATTCTTATTTATATCCTTAAAATTATTTAAATTATCAGTTAACAATTTTCAAATATTCGAAAAACCAATCTATTTCATAATTCCTGTATAACTGCAAAATAATTAGTTTTAGAAATATATAAATGTTATACATTAAGAATGCATAATCATAAATATATTAAAGTATTTTAATTGGTATGCAGTTTTATTTTAAGCTTTACTATTAAATTTAATGCAGTGTGTAGTTTGGCACAATAATAAAATAGTAGACTGGGAGAGCTCAAAAGTCCATAGATCCTGTTATTTCTGATGCTTCAATTTCTTATAAGCTCCCAAGCAATAAACTATTTGATTATTTTTTATTACAATTCATTTTTAAAGTGATTTTTTTCTTTATTGTACAAAATGGAGAATTTTGGATGCTTTTTTTTTTTTTTTAAATCGTAGTTAAATCAGATTTAATATTTTCGCAATTTATAAGCATTTATAGCGACCCCTGTGAAGCATTTTTACAAATACTTTAAAATTCTAATACCATTATAATTTCTGAAAATAACTGTATTGATTTTTAATAACTATTCATTTATCACTTTAAAAAACTGAGACAATATGAAAAACATAAAGATGCATTGATTTTGTATAATCGTGGCATTCAAAACATTGTAATAGGATCACAATACATTTGATTTATGATTTCAAAGGATATTGTCTTCCTAGAAACAGATTAGGTTAATTAGACAACAGGCACTATAATCATGTGATAACCTTGATCATCATTATTGTTTCATACATCTTTACTGAATTATTTTAATACTGTACATCAAATTTAGAACTAACTAAAGAAGAAAGAAACTCATATCATTAAGATAGTCATTAACAATACTAGTAATCTATTTGTATCAGTAACAATAAAGCAATTTTAAATATTAATTTTTTTAGGAATAAATTTTTTGTATGTTATATGATATTCTAAAATGAGATGATAAAATAAACAATTTATTATTATATTACAGCGTCTGTATTATTGCAAAAATATAGACATATTAACACTATTAATAATAAGATTTTATTATGATGTCTGAGATGATGAGATCAAAGATGATTATAAAATATAAACTTAAGAATAAGATTTGAAATACCAGGCACTCTTATACCTGGAGCCTAATTATAAATATAGAGAATTTGAACCCAGACTTTCAAGCCCCTTCACTATCCACCCAATCTCATACTACTGATACACATGATCACACACATGCAGAAAAGATAAATAATAACCAATATATGTATTTCTTGCTAAACCAGCATTCATCAGTTTGTACAGACTATTATCTCCCATACAAATATACAATCAGTGCTCAGTTTATATTAAGATAGCAAATCCTTACACTTTTATGGACAGTCTTCAACCTACTCCAACCTCCAACTCTTCAGCCAGCCATACCAATGATAATGTGATGACAGAATTCCCAAATCCCATGCTGATGTCAATATTGTTGTCATGCCCATGTTGACCCCAAGTTATTCTGACCCTTCACATATAGGACAGTATCCATTTAAATACATAGAAGAGGGATTTGAGAATTCTATCATCAGATTTTCATTGGTATGGATGGCTGAAGAGTTGGCAGTTAAAGCTTGTCCATTAAAGTATAAGGATTTGCTATCTTAATATAAACTGAGCACTGATTATATATATGTACGGGAGATGGTAATCTGGACCAACTGATGAGTGCTGGTTTAGCATGAAATATGAATATTGGTGATTATTTATCTTTTCTGCATGTGTTGTTATGTGCATCAGTAGTATGAGATAGTGTGGATAGTGAAGGGACTTGAAAGTCTGAATTCAAATCCCCTATATTTAAACTTAAGAATAATAAAAAGCAAAGACACATTTATTTTTAAAAAAATTAAAATGATTAAAAAAAAAATTCATACTGACTGATAGATTTTCGATTAAAATTTATAGTTCTTTTAATTACAAAAAAATATTCACCTTGCTTTTGTAAACTTGGTTAACAATTATTAATGTTGTAGTTGATTCAAATGTAATTAAATTTTTCCCATTAAAGAATACCATTGTTAATTAAAACAATCTATAAAATAGTAATATTAACACAGATTCTTTCAAATATGACTATAGTAAAAATTCATCATGTTCAATTATTTTACAGGAGAAATTGGATATAAAGGATTTGCATATTATATATTAAAACATCAATCACAATTCTTTTTTTTACTTTTAATTGTTATCTTAATTTATTATTGTAATTATCTAATTCAATGAGTCATCATCATCATTAGATGGCAAATAATATCAAGAAAAAAAAAATGAATAAAGTAGTAATTAAATAATTATCTTAATTAGGAAGCATATTTGTTAAATAAATGTCTTAATTCTATCAATTATTCTTAGAATAATATTTATTCAATCTATTTCACAATTTACTTGTAGATCTGAAAAACGAAAGAGCAACAATGCCATATTTTGATCATTTGCTTTTTTCATGAACAATCACTTATGATAAATTAAAGAACAAAATGTGCAGAGTGATTTTTATGAATAATTCAAGTTTGTGTTATAATTTAATGTTACTCTATTTTAAAAATGAAAACTCCTGGAACATTTTTCATAAAAGCACATTGAATTAAGATGTAGCCGTAATATTAAAATACTAGAATAAATTATGCTAGTTAAGAAGGTAAGAAGCATTGTCACTGAAGATAATTATGTTAGTATTGGGTCATGAATTTATACCATATAGTTAACTCAATTTCAAACAGGGCATTAATAATGTTTATCTTTCATAAATGTGATTCAATGTTAAAACTGCTAAATAGTAACTTATCAAATTGAGAAAATAGCAACTAGAAGTTCCAATACAATCTTATTAGTACCAGTTTAAAAAATAAATAAAAAAAAGAAAACATGTTCATTATCAAAATTATTATCAAAATAAAATTTAAAAAAGGTAAACATATAAAGTTCTACTCACATCTTTTATTATGAAATATATTATCAACTTATCTTTTTTTTATACACTGATAAAATTATAAAAAATTAAACCAAACCCCCCTTTCCTATTAATTTTGCAATGCTTATTTTATTAAAATTAATCAATTTGACTATTTCGATTGACTAGCAATCTTCTTCAGGGCTATAACATATATATAAAATACACAAATATACAAATAGTTAATAATATAAACAAAACAACATACTTCCTTGTAAATGACTATATATATAATAAGATATATAGATAATGATTCATTTAAAAAAAAGTATGATGTTATTTTCTTTAAATTATTATCTATTTGTGCATTCATGTGTTTATATATATGTTATAGCTCTGAAGAAAAATGCTGGTCAATTAAAACTGTCAAATTAATTAATTCTAATAAAATAAGCATTGTAAAATTAATAGAAAAGGTTTAATTTTTTAACATTTTTTATTCTAGTGATGTTACTTATAATAAAAACAATAATAAAAGTTAATGACTGTCTTAGCTTTCATTTAATTAGAGAGTGGTAACATTCACTTGTAACATTAAATGCCACAATATAAGCAATGAATATATATATATATCATGTAATGCACTGTGGCTTCTCCTTTATCAGTCAGGAATCTCTCAGTCACTATGCCCAGAGAAACCTGTTAGCCACCTGACCTTTCTTTTCCATTCCCCACCCTAAGTTTTTCCAATATTATTCTCTATCTTGCTCCATCCCATTTCCATAATATAATCTTTGTCAAGTCCATGACCTTTATATCTAAATCCCCCTTATCTTTTCCCAAACCCAACATAACAACCAAAAAACCACTTTCTGTATAATCACTTTGCTTATATTTATTCTTCCACAACTGCATTATGTGTACCCTTTCTGCTTGTAGGCATTTACATTCAATTAACAAATGCCTAATATTTTCTATGTCTTGCTTACACAACTTGCAGACTAAATCACCTACATTTTTCTATTTATGTGTATATTCGCTTGTTGCTAAAGATCCTGTTCGAGCCTTAAACAGTAAGCTATTTTCCTTGCTATTATCATAAATTAACTTGCACCAATATTCTGTTTACTTCCATATATATTTAAACTCTTTTTACTCTCCATACTAGTTCTCCATCTCTCCAACTCCCTATTTTTTATTAATGATTCTATTCTTTTATCCCATTCCTTGCTACTATAACACTCAACAATTCTCCTAACATAAAACCTTTTGTATAAGTATTCTGACATAAATTCTTTATCCAAATCTTCTGCATACTGTACTACCTTTCTCCCCCATCTTGTTGCCTGTCCTTTACTCATAACCCAATTAAATACTATTTTTGTTATTCTCTTATTATCCAAAAAATTGCAATCTAATGAACATTTTCATTTTGCTTTTTGCATCTCTCATATAAAAACTTGACCATCCCATTTCTCCTTGAATTGCCTTTGCCATCCACACATCTGCATCTAATGCATGTCTTCCTAGTTCTCTTTGGACTTTTTTGCAAATAATCTAATACAACTAACGAAATGCATCGTTACCATATGTTAACCCTGCTACTACCGCTTCCTTCCATACAATTTTAGCTACATTATATTTATTATATGAAAACACTGTTAATTTCTTTATCAATTCCTTTCTTTTCTTTGCTTCATTTATCAATTTTTTTCCCCATCCACTCAAGCAATTTCTCTGATTACTTAAGACAATTCCCAAATAGTTTTATCTATTCACTACACTTAACTTTATATCCCCCCAATAAAAATTCTTTCTCTTTTCTTTTCAGTATTAATTATCATTACTTTTGATTTTTCTTCACTAAATTTAATCCCCATCTCTTTACCCACCCTTGTACATCTTCAGCATAACTTCCATATCTTCACTACTTTCTGTACACAAGAATACATCATTCACAAATAAAAGACCTGACAATGTATATATTCCCTTGCCACCTATTAATGATATCTCTACCCCTTTTCCTAGTCTTTCTATTGCTCTCTCCATTTCTCTCAAATGCAACAAAAACAAAATAGGTGACATAGGGCATCCTTGCCCAAGTCCCATCCCATTTTTAACTTTAACTGATTCTATATTCCCTAATGTACAGTAATTATTTTAATACAATCTCTTAATAAGATCCACTAAAATTCCATCCATTCCCAAATTTACTAAACTTTCTCATAATCTATTTCTATTTACTCTATCATATGCCTTCTCCATATCTATAAAAATCATGTCTACCTATATTTTTATTCATATCTAAATGTAAATAAACCATCTCCCATATGCTTATCCGATCGAAAATCTTCTCACATTTTTCCCATTATATTATTTTCTTCCATCCATTTTGCGACCCTTCCAGCCACCATATATGCAAAAACTTCATATAACACTGACATTACAGCTACCAGTCTATAACTGCTTAACTTTCTATGAT
The DNA here is from genome assembly GCA_028023455.1 of Epiperipatus broadwayi. Classification (NCBI taxonomy): domain Eukaryota; kingdom Metazoa; phylum Onychophora; class Udeonychophora; order Euonychophora; family Peripatidae; genus Epiperipatus; species Epiperipatus broadwayi. The sequence goes on from JAQFVV010000018.1 coordinate 11,654,552, forward strand.
CCTTACCCTTTCCTTTAAATAGTAGCCTTATTCTTGTATTACTCCAACTATGTACCATCTTATTAAAACATGATAGTAGTTTTAATTTTGCCCTATTTCCTAAATTCATTACCATCTCTGCTGCCGTCCATTTAAATCTCTTGCCTTTCCACTTTTCAATTTCTTCCCTGCCTCATTCAATTCAATTTCTGTAAACCTAATATTTCTATTACTATATGCTATTATGTTTGTTATCACTCTCTACTTCACATCTAATATCTGTTCTATATCCATTATATTCTTATTTAAGATTGTCTCCAATTCTTCTCTAGAGCTATATCTATTCCTTCATCATTTAGTAATACTATTTCTTTTTCTGTAAACCTAATATTTCCATTATTATATGATATTACGTTTGCTATCACTCTGTACTTCACATCTAACATCTTTTCTATATCCATTACATTACTTATTTAAGACTGTCTCTAATTCTTCTCTAAAGCTACACTCTATTCCCTCATCATCTAGTAATACTATTTCTCCCTCCCCTACATTCCTTTTTTAATTATTTCCAATTTTTTTTACTCCCATCTCTTCCACTTTTATTCATATCCTCCAAGTTACTATTTAATTTCATTTTCTCTCTCTCTAATTATCTATTTTAGCCAACTTCTTTTTTTAAAAAATACTTTTTCCGCTTAACATTAACATCTTTTTCACTTTCTTTGTTCTTAATAGCACACTTATACTGTCTGCATGCTTTTTTCCTTTTTTTTTTACACTTTTACTAACTCTCATTCTTCTATCACTTTTATTCTTATGAATATTTGCATCTAAAACCCTATTTGCCACTTTTTCTACTTTGCCATAGCAGTCCTTATATTCATCCCCAACCAATTCTTCTATAATTTCTTCAATTTTTATTTTATATTCTTCTAACTTATTCTTAATATTCATTCTCCATCCACATCTTTCACTATCCTTTCTACTTTTATTACACTTTTCCACCACTTTACTAACCATTTTTATTGTAAAGAAATTATGATCACTATTACATACTCTCTCTTCATTACTAAACTCTTTAATTTTCCATACTTTATTCATTCCCTCTTTCTATACTAATACATAATCTATTGTGAGAAATACATTATTTTTAGACCATGTGTATTGTCCCTCATAATATTTTGATAAATTTCCAATGCTCAAATTCACTCTCTGACAAAAAAATCTTCAAAAACTATCCATTCTTGTTATCTACATCATCAGTTTCTTCAATAAGCTCATTCACATCCCCTACAACCATTATTTTCTTCCCCTTTTTTTGAAACTCTGTATATCCTTAACTAGGCACTCATATATGCTTCTGTTCCACTCCATTATAGTTTGATTATCTCTAGTGGCTATATATACTATAGCCACAATTTATTCTTGTCTTCCTAATCTTATCTCAAACCACAAATGTTCTCGACATTTAACAGTATTTAAATATTTTTTTGACATAACTCCTATACCACCACCCCTTCTTTTTTTTTTCTTTTCTATGTATACCCTGCCTTACCAAATCTTGGTTCTTCTTCTCCTCTAAGAGGTGTTTCCACTATTGCTGGTACCTCAAACTCTTTATTTTTAACTGCTTTATTTAATTCCAGCCACTTTTCTGGTCTCCTACCACCTTGCATATTCAAATATCCTATTTTAACACTTTCTTCTTCCCTAACTAATCTTTTACAAATTATTTTGACCCTTTCTTCTCCATTATATTTATAAGTAACTTGCTTATCATTAATTTTACAGAATCATTCCCTCTCCACATCTACATTTATATCTAAATTAGCTACCTTTTGTTTATTTCTTATATTCTGTCCATTCTTCTTCTTTATGATAACACTGCAATTTAAAACCCCACCCCCTTTATAAGTTTCCTGAATATTCTTTATAAATCAAACTACCTAAAACTTCACTTCCTTCTTTTGCTAAGTGCAATCCATCTTTACTATATAACTTCCTCTTACTAATAAAAAAATCCCACACATACACAAATATAACATCATTTCTCTCACATAATTTTTTCAATCTCTCATTTATAGAACATGCCCTATCTAACATATACCTATTATCAAATCTTGCTAATAATCCAACTATTCCTACTCTTCATTTAATCTTACTCATATTATTAATCAATTCTATATACTCATCCACTACTCTCTCCGATGGCTGTGACAAATTATTTGTCTTTACAATAACATACATATCTCTACTCCCTAGTTTCTTTACTTTATCTGTAACATAATTCTAGCTTCAGGCAAACATATTCTTATATACCTGTTTGTATTTTCCCTTGCAATTAAATCTCCACATTCTCTAATTAGCGAATCTCCTATCAATACTATCTCATAGTTTACTTTCTCTACTTCATCTGTAATATTCTCTTCAACCTTTTGGATTTCCTCATCATTTTTATTCAATAATTCCTTTATCTGCTCACACTTCATCTCTAATGATTTTAATTATGTTTCTACATCCTTTACCTTTTCCTCTATCTTACTTATTCTTTGGCTAACTATCACTTTAGCACTACTTATTTTTTAATCCATATCTCTTGTCACTCCACTAAAAACATACTCTAGTCTATCTTCCTCAACTACATTTTGCTCCATTTCTCCTTTCTTCTTACACTATCTACAATTAGAAATCATTTTTTCCACCTCTTTTGTTACCTTTGTACACTGTCTACCTAACTATAAACCTGTTACATCCTTCATAGTCTTATTTAAGCATTTCAAATGATAAAGCTCATCACATATAGTACACTCTACCACAGTATGCCTAATTTCTTTCTGACCACTATATATATGTTGTGGAATACTCTATATTTAACTTTATGCTTCCTTTACTGCTCTTAATACCCCTTTATACAAAAGGAGAAAAACTTTTCTTTCTTTCAATAGCGATCAATAAACACGTGTTTTCTAACCTTATGCCCAAAAAAGTTATCTTCTTTCTCAAATAAATCACTCTCTTTCTTAAATGAGAAAATTCTTTAATAGCAAACCTACAAAAAAATCCAAGTAATCTTGTGTACAACTTAATTTTAAAGTCTCCTTGCAGTAACACATACACGTAAAAAATTCTTTTCCTTCTTATATTCAAAATGGCATAATGAACAAATCCAATTAAATCTATCTCTCTTCACCCAATTTTCTTTTCACTTCCACCTTATAAGCAAACAATTTTAGTAGTCTTAATTTTCCAGATGCTATTCAAAAAATATATATAAATGTTATCTTAACTTGCGGAACAAATCAATCATGTCAACATAACAAGACTCCAGTAATTGATGTATGGTTTGTTGATTTTCACAGAATCTATCTAAAAGTTAGGTTAACTGCTACCTTATGTTTTTATTCAATATTGCATTGTTTTTCCTAGAAGTGAGAAAAAATGTGTAATGTTACCATTTGTCCACCAATTAACATGATTCAAAGTAAAAATGAATATATGCCCTTCTCTTCTTTCTTGCATGATGAAAGACTATAATTAAGCACCTTTTATTGTAGTGACTTCAATTCATGTAAAAAAAAATTTGGTTGTTCTATAATAGCGTGTTGACACCACCGGAGGGTGTGGTTTGTTTGTAAACAAAGATAAATATAATGTTGCCGGGCTGGGTTTTTTTTTTTTGTTTGATTTGTTTATCACATTTATAAAAGTAATATCAAATACATTTAACACAAAAAAAAATGCATAAAAAAATCAAAAAATGAATTTACAATAAATACTTAATTTTTTTTTATTCTTTTCATTACTTATATTTTCGGGCCGGGGGTTTTTTTCTATGTATTTTTTGTTTTTTTTGTTTATCACATTTAAAAGTACTATCAAATCAATTTTGAACTAAAAAAAATACATCAATTAAAAATGAATTTTAAAAAGTAGTTACTTTTTATTCTTCTCATTACTTATATTTTCGGTTCGGTATTCTATGAAAAATCAGCTTCTTATTTTTTTGTTGTTTGTTTTATTTTTATAAATTACAAATAAATATATTTCCATTTAACGGTAACATTTACAACCCAAAGTCAAACTTTGGGGGAAGGGGGTTTTTTACAATTCCTAACAGAACGGAAGGCAACTCGAAGGTTGACAAAGTTTTTATGGTAATTACCAAAAACATAAATATATATGGCAATTAAAACCAACTTTTTGGGCTCTTCAGGAACAGCATGCATGCAGCTTCAAGCTCTTTTGTTTGATAACCCTTCCAGCAGTCAGAGAATTCTTTGACATTCGGAAAGTTTCCTATTTCAGCCATTTGATTAAGCTCACACTTGTTCTCACAGAAACGTGACTTAGAGCGTGATTTGATATGAAGCGCGCTTGCACCTACACTTGCCAAATTTTTTGAGCAGGAAATGTGGGCTAGGGAAGCATGAGACTATGCTCATAATTGTTAGTAGACATTCCTAAAACATGGGAGATAGAGGGGGAGGTGGTCTTAATGAATATTAAAATAGTTTTGACAATCGGAATTCCAGCCACCCTCACACAATACTGTAGCTAAAAATAAAATGTGATCGCACATCAAAAATGCTTAGCCCAAATCTGAGCTGTAAGCTGACACGATAGCTTCTGCGGCAGATTAAATGTCATGTTTCTGTGCATTAGCATAGAAATAGACACAGCAGCCACCCCGTACAACGGACTATTTCTAGGCTCACGCATTAGAAATATTTCTGTGCGCTATCATAGAAATAACACCCTCTGGCGGTTTCAATACGCTATTATAAAACAACCAAAAATTCTTACTTTTCACATAATTTTTTTCATTTTTGTTGCAAAATTATGACTAAAGTAAAAATTAGAACAAAAAAAAAATAATAACTTACCGTTTACATTTATCACATTCCTAAAACAAAACAAAATAAATAAATAAATAAAATAAAATTTCAAATAATTTATTATTAGTTAAAACTATATTAGCTCAATTCAGAGTTGGCTCTAAGCATAAGTAAGATAGGCAACAGCTTAGGATAAAGAAATTTAGAGAATGCCAAAGGTTTCCAGAACCCATATGCATCTTATATACCTATATATATATCTTTTTTTAAAATCATAAACTATTTTTTCTTTGTATTAACACAACTTAATAATTGATTTTTACTTTTAGTACAATAAATGCTCTAACATAAAAAACAAAGAATAGAATTTTTTAATAAAGAAGAATACTTATACTCAATGATGATGCTTAATTACAAATAATAATAAAAAACAACGAAAATTATGTTATAATTTTTACACCAATATCAGTGATAATTTTTATATTTGACAAAATAAAGAATGAAAGTAAAAAAAGAAATAACTACAATCTACTAATTCTCATATCAGATGTGTTGTGAATTCATCTTATGTTTACCCTCAAATAATGAACTTGTCCAAACTACAATGTTATCAAGATTGGATTTAATATAATATAGCTACCCAATGAAATTACAATTGCATAAACAGACCAGGGTCAATAAATCCGATAGTTGCCAGTAAGGAAGAGGATCTATTTATTGAAGATTCATTTGAGAGAATAGTTAGATAATTTCAAACAGTCAGACATTTGAAGACAGTGAGCTCATTAATTACTATTTGATAGAACACAATCAGGCATGCTACAACCTGGAGCAGGAAGCTCTTGCTACTGACATAATCATATCTGCACATAAGACAAACCACTCATGAGATGAAAGAATAAGGATTCAAAAGAGGAATCTCAGCATTCCTATCCAAGCATTAACTGTATTGATAACAGCTAAACTTTCACAATTCACTAATTGTAACAGAGACTAATCTTATTATTGTAAATATCTATAGAAAATTTCTTATTATTAATTTATTGGGTTATGCATTTTATTGAATGATCAGGACATTATTCTGATGGCAATTTAAATACAAACACAACAAGATAACTGTGAACAAAAATTTTCAGAATTATATCATACTTGAAATAAAATATAAAATACTTATAAAATTATTATTATGAAAAAAATTTTGCAAAGAATAAACATTCAAATTTTTATGTAAAAAAGAAAGGATGTTTCCTAATCTAATTTATTTATATATCTCGTATATAATAATTTTCAAATTAAAATTATTAAAAATATACTTTAAATACAAAGATAGTGCAGAAAACACTGATAGATTGTCTACATCCCTATGTAAACACTTTTTTAAAAAATAAACTAATTCTAGGAAAAAACAATTGGAAAAAATGTTTTATTAAAAAAATTATTAACATTGCAAAAATATTATAAATTTTGTGGATCACTACAAGTAATCTAAAATGCCAACTTAATAATGCTAACAATAAAATCTTAACTTGAGAACAGCATTAAAGAGCATTCTGGTTTTATTATTATACACAACAGAATATTATTAGTCCAAAGTCCTTGTTCTAAGATTTATTCAGATTTGTGAATTTTTCAGATTTGCTACATGTTATGTATGTGTATAATTAAAATACACATACACACAAAGTAGTAATAGTAAATGTTGTAAATGGGATTTAATACTTAAACGTATGTATGTGTATAATTTGTCGCATATACATATGTAAGTTATATATATATATATAAAGTTAAAAATACTTCATTAATTTAATATACCTTCATTACATATATTGATACAGGTATATAATAAGCCTGTTTTTCAGTTATTAATATATTATACTTTAACTGCTGTATTATTTTTTAGAACAGCAAGAAAACAAATCCTTTTAGATAAGAAATTAATTAATGAAGGAACTTTGCAGATAAACAAGATGAGTAATTAAAAAGTAATCGGACTGCAAAGATAATCAATCAAAGTAAGATTTAAGCCTAATTCTGCTTCTGCAAGTGAACTGGGAGGGATTGATCCGACCAGAGCAGACAAGATTTGATCAATCAAATCCAGGAAATCAGGACTGGGAAATGAGTATAAGTATAAAGAATTTGACACTGGAAACTGGAAGCTTTATCAATGCAGATGAACTTTGAAAGGCGCTGAACATCGCTTATTTAGCACGGTAGCTCCAGAGCAGACCACTGTCATCCGACTGTCCAAGAGTCAGCATAGGGACTATAAAGTAGGTTGTATTCAATCTTTATTATTGTTTTTGTATGCCTTCAGGTTTAGTGACGTAAACATATAATTATGTTAATGTATTCGTGTATATATATATATATTAATGTATAACTAATACTTTTTTCCGCACATGTATTATAATTAAATTTGCTTTTACTAATTCTACCGGCGTTAGTCTTTATTGATTATAAATTACTGTATACCTATATAGGCAGGGCAAGGTTAGCATACTGCATAAATTGTTCGCTAGCGGGTATTATAACTGGCAGACATAACATTTGGTGTAAGTTATATATATATATATGTGAAGATAAAAATACTTTGTTAATTTAATATACCTTATATTACATATATTGATACAAATATATATTAAGCCTGTATTTCAGTTATTAATATAATATTATACTTTAATAGCTGTGTTATTTTTTAAAACAGCAAGAAAACAAATCCTTTTAGATAAGAAGTTAATTAATGAAGGGACTTTGCAGATAAACAAGATGAGTAATTAAAAAGTAATCGGATTGCAAAGATACTCAATCAAAGTAAGACTTAAGTTTAAATCTGTTTCTGCAAGTGAACTGGGAGGGATTGATTTGACCAGGATGGACAAGATTTGACCAATCAAATCCAGAAAATCAGGACTGGGGAAATGAGTGTAAATATAAAGAATTGGACACTGGGAATTAAAAGCTCTACTGATGCAGATGAACTTTGAAAGGTGCTGAACGTCACTCATTTAACACGGTAGCTCCAGAGTGGACTGCTGGCCATTGAACGTCCAAGAGTCAGCATAGGGACTGTAAAGTAGGTCATACTCAATCTTTATTATTGTTTTTGTATGCCTTCGGATTTAGTGACGTAAACATATAATTATGTTAATGTATTCATGTAAATATATATATATTAAATGTATAACTAATAATTCTTTCCGTATATGTATTATAATTAAATTTGCTTTTACTAATTCTACCGGCATTAGTCTTTATTGATTATAATTATTGTATACCTATATAGGCAGAGCAAGGTTAGCTTACTGCATAGATTGTTCGCCAGTGGGTATTATAACTGGCAGACATAACACTACAATAGACATTTCATCCCTTTATTATAATCCTCCAAATCCTGCTGAAAATTTAAATAAAACAATAATTTTACTATCTATAGTTTTGTATATTCATAAAGACTTCCAAACATGGAATATACTTATTTTTATATTGGGACAAAGTTTTTATGCATTAGTAATTAAACCAATTCCTCTTTACTGCTGTCATCTATAGTGATTCTTCCATTGACTTGGGAGAAAACTGTTGCTGATCCAGCAGTCAACATTCGCTATTATACTATAGTCATAGAAATTGTGACATTTTATAGAAGTAAACATGCCACTGCCTCATTCACCACTTCCTGCTAGTGAATGTTGTTCCATTGTCAGCGACTACTAACCTTCACATCCGAAGGCCATTCCCCTATCCACAACCTGAGGATGTTCTGAGCAGCATAGTGAGGGTTTTTTAATTTAACATTTTATTAAATGAGTTATTAAATTCTTTTTTGAAACTTTAAATTCTAGTTTTTTTGTGTATATGTGAGATGGGGCAGGGGAAAATTTCTTTAGAAAATTCATTTTCTCAAGCTCATTATTCATTAAAAAATTGGCTATATGGATTTTTTTCAAATAAGTTTGGGGACTGTGACTGAGAGCACTTAAATACATTCTATTAGCTCATTGCTTAATTAAAATATAAGAGTAATGGAAAAGTCAAATTCTGAGTTGTGAACAATGATAATACAAGGCTCATAGAACTAATTTTCATGGAAATTCTCTTTAATTCACTGTGCCTAGCCTTAAAAATCATTAATTACAAACAGAATTATAGACTTAAATCTTATTTATACTAAGCATAATTCATAATTTGGTTATTATATAACACCATATATCTTAGTTAAATAATGAGCTAAGTTCCAAAGTCTGCCATTCTATCATAGTATTAAACCATTCAAGTAGGATACTTTTTATTTACACCACATACTATTTATAATAATATTATTTTCTCTATAAAATTTGTCAATCTTTCACTTCTCTCATTTTTCATTCCCAACCCATAATCTTCTACAATCTTATCATCTATAGCCATTCCGGCATTGCAATTTCCATATCAGCTTTTTTTATTAATTTTAATTACTTCCTTTACAATTTCTATCTCTACATCATCTATGTTTATGGACATGTTTATTTAAACTACTATTTGATTTTCATAATACGCTTGCAATTTTTTTTTGCTTATTGAGTCAGCATGCAATATCTATTTTTTTTTTTTTTTCATTTCTATTAGTAGATTCTTCTGTTCTGCTCATAGTTTCATCATTCTGAAATTCTCAATTTTGTTACAGTAGTTTTATATTTATTGGCTCTAGATTCACAGTTACTTATGTTGATGTGTCTAATAAAGTAACCCATTCTTTTTATTTTATCAGATATGTTATTACGACTGCACAATGCATCCATAATTTTTTAAATTTTCAACATCCAGTTTCAGTTTAAAACTGCCGGAAATCTATGCAATCTCCGCATGTGCTTTTTACATCTTCATTTCCATCTTTTTTTCTAGTTTCAGAAAATCTAAGTTTTTATTTTTCTACGATAAAAAATAAAAATTTTATGATAATTTTTGTAAATTGAATTTGTTTGTCTTTCAGTTTTTTTATTTTTAAGGGAATTCCATTTACCCTGAAATTTACATTGGAAAAAATGCAAGATTTAACCGATCTTCTTAGGCTGCAAAATCAATGAATGTTAGTGAAAGCTTTCCACTGGGAAGTAATTTTATATATTTTTTAATTATTATTTGAATTTATATTTGATACAAAAATATACAAAAAAATTATTATTAAATTAACATATACGCTGATCAAAAAATAACTTGTGATTATGTAAATTTATATTGTGAATTATCTGCATTTTTTGGCATGGTTGGGGTTTAGTTCCAGATGTCCAGAATATGAATTAGATGATATCAAAAAAGTTCTGATATGAGAGAAAGACAAACATATTTTGCAAATATTATGACCTGATTCAGATTTTTTTCTATAATGTCGTCTTCATTTTAATAATAATAAAAATACACCAAATGCTAAAAGTAAAAATGTTGACAGAATATATAAGCTTAGGCCGATTACAGACTACTGCTATGTAAATTTCAAAGCTGCATCTCAAATGCAAAGAGAGGTGGCAGTTGATGAAGCTATTATTAAATTTATTGATCATAGTAGCGTGAAGCAATATGAGCCCTCAAAACCTATAAAGGTAGGATAAATAATACTACATTGCACTGACTCTAAACCACTAACTTATGTACTTCAAGCTTAACTCTATAATGAATTTAATATTTCATTCACTTTTTATTTTGTTTTATTATTTTATTTTGTATTGTAACGGTATACTATATGCCGTTACATTAATTTAAAATTAAAATAAAAACTTAAGTTCGTAAATAAAAATTGATTTTTTAAAAAGAAAAACTTAACTTAAAAACTGAAAATTGAAAGTTATATTTAACGTATATATTGTCACGCAAATGGAAAACTTAAACTATTTTTTAAAAAAAAGGTATTTGAAAGTATTTTTTTGTAAAAAGGTAAAAATATAAAGATTGATATTTAGAAAATAGAAATAATGTTGATTTCTATAATCTTAGAAAATGGAAATGATTGTTTTATTAATTAAATGATTGTTCTAAAGCACACTAGCCCTTGAGGCACTCGAATAATTAAAGGGTCAGATAAGAGAATAAAAAGAAATTAAATGACCAATGCAAGCACGAAATGACAGCATGTACCGTAAATGAAACATGAGAGGATTAGTGACGTCTTGCTCATTGAATCTGAAGATTTGATGATAAGAGGCTAATAAAAGTATAAAACCCCAAATTTTTGAATTGAGAAGGGATTATAATTGTTGTTATCTTAGAGCTGACTATTAATATACCGTTATAACTAGCTATATTGCAGATTTCATGATGTAGAAGTCTGCAATAAATTTAATTTCTGGACAACCAGCTGAGGCCTCCGGATGACAGTTCTTGACTAAATGCATGGCAAGTAGCGGTTTCGTTTCAAAGAAGGACAAACAATCTATGAAAGTGATCATGAAGATGGACCTCTAAATCTGCTCAATCCATAAAGTATGAACTCTTGTGTTTATCTAATAGGAACTTTTCTTAATATAGCTGAAAATAAGAACTATTATCTGGCCTAAAGAATTCAAAATCAATTATTAGTAATTTTTTTTATGCATCTGTTTAAGCAATCATTACCATTTCTCTCTTTTTTTGTGTGTTATGTGTTAATTAAAATGTATCAAATTAAAGTTGGGTGTAGATAGCTGCATGGATAAAATTAATAACTATGTTTAAATTCGTTTATGTTTATTTTAAATGGTTAATTTCAGGCTATTTGTTTCGTAGTTATGACGATGCTTGTGGAGGGATATACGGGTGTTTATATCAATGTAATGTGAAGCGTGTTTAGCATACAGGACAACATGCCCAACTGAATGCATGACCCCAAAGAGGCAGTCATATCGTTGCAATGGTCGCAGACGTATTTCCTGCACCATTGACCCCTTCTAGCTCTATGGACAGGAATTATAAGTCGGCAGATAGACCGCTCTCCCCATATGTAGCACTCTTCTTTAATTAATTTATATACACGATTCCTTTGCCAGACAGATGCACATTCCTGTACTGGACGAGAATCATGTCCTTCAAATAATATCACGCTGTCAGATACACATTCCTGTCAGCGTGGTTTTATGCTAGCATCTTCATATTGCATTGGTTGCGACTATATATCTGGAATCAGGCGTTGGTTTGGCTATGAACTTTTAGTCTGAGATTGAATGAGTGTTTTGATTAAGTTTTTTTTAAGTGAGAAATCTATGTAGCTTTCTATACTCAACATGCTAAAGTAAAATATTATTAAAATGTCCTTCTGTGTGGTCTATTTAAAATAGTAATTTAAATTTAAAAATTAATGTTAAAATCTAAATATAAATTTTATTCCTCAATTTTAAATGTGCGTTAATAAAATCTGTTGTGTTATTAGTACTGGCAGTGATCTAGTTTATTCTTTTTAATCTTTATTAAAAATATATTTTAAGCTCAGCATCTCCATGAGCTAGTGGCAAGGGCAAACGGTCAATAAAATAAAAGTTGGATTTTTAACTTGCATATCTGCCTACTCTATAAATTTTCTAGGTTCAAGTAACCTTGTGGCGCCCTGTAGTGCAGATACAGTAAGTCTGGTAATTTCACTTCTTTCCCGACCGTTATAGTATATAGTAACTATTTTAGTAGTAATTTTTAATAAATTACAAACTTTATTGAAGTTCTTTATTATAATATTCAAATTATACTAATTATTGATCAATATTAACTATTTGTTATTAGGGATCATTGCAAACCCTTGTATGGAAAAACATTTTGAAGGACTACTAGGAAAAATGAAAGATACTAATATCTTTATTCTATGAAGTGTTCAAGTGATGGATTATCTTAGGTAAGTGTTATATATCAATTAATTATAAATTTTCTGATCAATGCAACTAATCTACTAACAAAATTATAGTTTTAAAATTTATGCATGATAATTTTGAATTTATGAAATAATATGAAAATAATTATTAGAAATATTAACTTTTATTCTTTTTTTTATTACTTTGAATATCAATGACTATTTCTTTCAGCTAATTACATTCTTTGGTGTTTTATGTTTCAAACAATATATATTATGTCATTTTTAAATAATACAAACTTAAGTTATGATAAAATTTGTGGTTTTAACATAATTTTTTAAATATTCAATATGGCCGCTTTGGTAGTGAAGACGATAAGTAGCTTTTACAACACACAAATATGTAAATATACAGAAAATCCCCATTCTTCATGTGTTCAATAAATCATTTCACACAATCACAAGTAAATAATAAAAGAACATGATAAAAACTCTTATTGATTTGTAGGATGAAAACATCATGAATCAGAATTTCACAATTTAAAATCTTTTCAGTTTCAAGTGAGTTAAAAATGTGGTCATTTTTAGTACAATCTTTTCAGTTTCAAGTGAGTTTAAAATGTGGTCATTTTTAGTACAATCTTATTATACATAAATTATTTTTGTGCATTTTTACATCATTACTACTTTTAAATATAAATGAAAATGCTGTTTTTAGATCTAATGTTAAAATTAGAATCTATCAGAAGTGATAATGTATATATTGACTATTATTTAGAAATCAGAATTTATGATAAGAAAGTTATTATTTGTCTAAAAGCAGAATAATATATTTAAAATTGTAAAATAAAAATCATACTGCAAATAAAAATTTAGTATAAGTTTATAAAAATAAAATTAACTTCGGGTTTATAAACCATGACATAAATTTTTTTTTATTTTTAAAGCATTAAAAAATTAAAAGATCATATAATACATGTACAATAATTTTTTAAAAAATATAGAAAATTTTTAATTTAGGAAGTTGAAAATCCAATTCATTACCAGTTTTTTTTTTTGGAAATTAATATTAGAAAAAGAAGACATTTTTCACTTTACTAAAAAAATGTAAAAGTGATTTTAAATTTGAAATTGTAAAGGAAGAAAATTAATATGAGAAAAAATGTTTTTATATTTTTTAATTTCTATCTTTTTTCCTCCACATAAAGCACAAACTTTTGTGTTTACTGAATCCATATCTTTATGCTTTTAAATAAATATATATATATACAATATGATCTTTGAAAGTTTGTGATGATGGTATTTTACTTGCAATTATATTTTGAATTATTTCTACCATCTAGTTTAATTGTTAAATGTTTTTAAAAGAATTCCTATCTTATTTATAATTTTTAAATATATTTAGTTGTTAATAATAATGCACAGATTAATATACAAATAATGTTTTGACTAGTATTATTCTTCTCTCTTCTTTAGGTGTTGCTGGTCTGACCAGTGACAGTACTAGCATAGAAAATAAACTAGTGACTTTTAGATGATTAATGAATTTAAAGTAATGTTCTAACTAATTAGGCCACACTGTCAAAGATAATAATGGTATTCATATAATTTACCTCCTGATTTCTCAATGTTTTCATAAAGGCATTTATCACATTAGTCTGGCTTATAGGGTTATTTGTCAGTGTTATATGCACAGCTTCATTAAATGTAGAAAGAATGTGTATTAGTGAAACAAACACCTCCACTGAAAATTGATTAAAAGAACACGCATTAGTGATTAGATGAAAAAAACAAATGTGTTTAAAGTAAACATACATGAATGTATTTTGATTAGGTAAAAAAAAAAATATTGGGTAAAAAGGAAAACATGAAAAAAAAAAAAATTTTAAGAAGTTTCTCACAATCTACTGAAATAATCCATAATGTTTGGAAATAACGCATTAATCTTGCCCTTAAGAACAAATGGAGAAATCGGAAAGAACGTTACAGATAAGTATATAAAATTTCTGCTGATTGTTGCTTTTGACAAAATACCCCAATAGCTTAAAGTACCATTTTAAATTAAATAGACATGAGTCTAAACAGATTCCATTAATAATATTTTTCCCTTTCAGGCCAGAAGTACCTACAAAAAATAGAAGAATAATCCCACTCAAAAAACTGTTTTATATATTAATCTATGAATTATACAACATTTGAATATATTTGGAAAATTATAAATGAAGTTTGAATTTTTCTAGAAATATTTAATCATTAAGCTAGATGATGGAAATAGTCCATTATATAATTACAAATACATATAGTAAAGTACAACATTAATATTCATATAGTGATTAAGGTTATTTTATATCACTATATAAAAGAAAATACTACATTTGTTTGTATGTGTCATGGTACTGATTAACCATTAATTTGGAAATTTGACTTCCTTTGTTCATGAATTCTATATTCTAAAACCTATCAAGCATGAAAAATGAAAACTTCCTGTGTTGTATATAAATGTATGTACAGAACATTTAGGAATCAGAATATATGTAATTTAAATTATGTTACTTCTTTTAAAAAATAATAAAATAATAACAGATAATATTCTTTTCTTTTTTTCCACAAAATATTCACTTTGATTTTGAAAAAGTATTGTTATTAGACTGCTGAGATAAAAAAAAAAAAAAAACAAATGCGCCACACATTTCAAATATAGAGAAATATATAATTATTTTCTTCTCTAAGAACAAATAACTTTTGGTTTACTTTAATATATTAAATTATGGGTAAAATAAAAATTTACCATTGTTTTCTTAAAAGGAAAAATTAATCAAATAATTTATTGCTCGAGAATTCACAGGAAGTTTGAGCCCTGGAAATGACAAAAACGGCCAACAATCCATGGAATTTGAGTTCCAGAATCTGTCATTCACCATTGCACCAAACTATGAAAGGGCATTATTTTCTTTTAAAATTTATACAAACCCTACAAGATTTAAAATGGTGTGATGATATAATAGTTAATGTGATAGACAGCTGGTGTATATCCATAAACTGGCTCCAAATATGAGATAAGAAATAAATTCAGAACTTTTTCAGGTAGTTGGCCCATAACCCCCACACCAGCAAAATTTGTTTGTAAAAGAGTACTTAGCCATTCTTATCTGGAGAGTAAAGGCCCTGAGAAAATCAAAGCTGGTAAAGATAAATATTAATATGACAAAAATTATTTTAAAAAAAATCACAATTATCATTTAGTTTACCCTTTTAAATAGATTTGGCCTAAATAAAATTTCAAATGATTAAATATGTTACTTTTTTTAAAAAAAATTTCAATCAAATACATCAATTTTTAATAATTTACTCTCTTGTGTGATGTATGTAGAAAATTAATGTGAATTAAATACTGGATATGCCTGCAAACAAATATTTTTCTTGTTGTAAATAATTACTATATTTAAAAAACCCCATTAATCAATCTCATCAAATAATTAAAAGAATGACACATTTAAGTTATTAAAGCATTGCCTGTAAAATTTCATATCTCTGGAAGATTTATTTCTGATATACACCTGGGTCTTGTTTCATGCGGAAGATAGGTTCCTCAAAAAATGCGCACAAAAGAAATCGCACAAAATAGACTTAACTTACCTTGAAAAATGGGGGATAGGTTCTGTAATTTTCAGAAATCGCATCAAAGCAACAAGGAAAAATTACTTTAAAATTCGCATTAAAAAAATAAGGAAATAAAGAATGACTAATAAAAAATTTCAAATATTTGGAAAAAATTAATACAAGACAAGCTTTTTTTATTAACTACAATGGTTAATTTTACATTTTTTTATACATATTTTAGTCATTACTGCTATTTAACAATATGCGTTCGTTTGTGAACTGGTAAGAAATCAGATTCGTGATGTGATGTACAACTAGTGCCACTTTCAGTCTTGTGCTATGTTAATGGTTTTCTATTTCTATATTAAAAAAATGAGATCGCAATCAAAACAAAAAGATTATACATTATCATTAGAAAGACTATTTTCAGTTTACAAAAGCAATAAAATCATTATTTATTTTAACAATCTAAAAAATTATTTATTTCTGTTATATCTAACAAAATACATTGTAAAAGTTTAAAATTTTTGAATATTTATTGCGATATTTTTATATGTAAGTATAAATCTGTTATTATTATTTACTCATTACTATAAGTAGGTTATTTACATAGAAGCTAAGATTCTAAATACAGCTTCAGGCCATATTCACGTTAGCTGCTGATATAACATTATATTTTTGAATATATATATATTTCAAGTCAGAATAAGTTTTTAATAATTTAAATTTCTTGATATCTAATAAATATAGTGAAATATAAAAGATATTACGAAGAAACATGAATTGCGTAACTTCAAAATCGCATTAAAATAATCCGCATAAAACTAGACTCAAGAGGAATAATCATATTCACAATTTTTTTTTTTTAGTGTAGCATCATATAATACAAATATAGTAAATTATAGGACAAATATATTATATGCTGTTACATTAAAAACAAAGAAAATGTAATAAATTTGATTATTCATATTGCTGTATTTCTAGATTATAGGATGATACGATCCTTATCCAATCTTTTTTATAATAATACTAGTTCATATTTTTTTCATTTACACAATATTTATTAAATAATACAAACAATGTGAATACTATTCTTAGTTTCTTTATTTGGTATAAAAATGGCTTCAATCTTATGAATCCCACTTTTACAAAAAAGAACTCAAAATTATTTGCTAGTATGTTAGATCACTTAACAAGCATACAAATGTATCCTTTCTATAATGCAGTTTTTCTCGATAACTTACTTTATAAAAAATATTAAGTTATTACTTACCATAGCTGAATTACATGGTCTTTCAGCAATTGATCTATTTTCATTGGCTTTTTTTATTTCTTTTTGCCTTTCTATTTGCTTCTCTGCCTTTCTTCTTTGACCCGTTTTCTTTTTTGGCATTTTGTCTGTTTTAAAAAAAAATTAAATTAAAATAATTCAGTGCACAAAATTGTAAAAAATTAAATGAGATAAATACATATATACATTATTTATAAATATGTTTACACTAGGTGTGAAATAGTGCATCTTCCTTTAATTCTATGGCCAGGACTTTAAATCAGACCTGGTACAACATAAAATTAAATTTCAGGATCCAATCTTCAGATTTTTTTTCCTCATAGTGATCTATAACAAATCTTGAAAGCCATTCAACATTAATTAGTAAATGAATATGCAGCTATTCTTTATTAGAAAATAAAACAAAAAGAAAAAACTACTAAAGCATTATAAATATAATTTATCCACTACTTTGACCCAAAATCTTTTATTGTAATATATGCATACATAATCTTATGTTTCAATTTGCCTCCAGTCTTCTTCAGAGCTATGATATAATGAACAACAAAAAATAAAATACATAACTATATACATAATGCCATAAAAAATGTAAATAATAAAAAACAACATAAAATATAACAAAACATAATAAAACTGAAATAAATATAATCATAGCTCTGAAGAAGACTGCAAGATAGTCGAAACAAAAGATTGTGTATGCATATAGGTACAATAAAAGTTGCTAAAAAGTGGTCAAAGTAGTGGATAAATTACATTTATATAAGATATTATAGCAAAATAAAGAAAGTGGTGAATTTGGTAATATTACTAAAGCATTACCACTGTGTCTGTTAGTATGAATGAAAATACTTCTTCTCCACCAGTGTTAAACTTTGGAGAGCTCTTAGAATTTCAATGGATTATTTACTGTTTTATCTTTAATCATATATACATGAAATTCATCATAAGTGATGGTAAAAGTAAAGTTTAATAATGGCAAATATTGAGTCAGTGCAATAATAGGAATTTAAGTAATTTTTTCAAAATATATTCAATATTTAAAAGATTCAAATTAACACAATTTTAAATTACAGACATTCCATGAGTAATTAGTTAATTATATTTTTTAATTGTATATACAATTTCTTCTGCTGAATCGAAGCATATCAATCAATAATCAGTAATAAAAATTCAATAGAACCCTACCTGTGCAGTGGTAGTTATGGATTTGAAGCTAACTGTTCCAAAATCAAAACCTATTATTTCTAGTACTTGAACAATATGTTAACCATTAAAATAATTTTTCCTTATGAAGATATGATATTTCTGAATTAAAACTCAAACTGTCATTTTTGATGCACAAATGTTACATGATCACTAAAGAAAAAATGAGTCATACAATTCTTTTTTAAATACATGTCAAACATTAATAAATCAATCAAAATTTTAAAAATGTATTATTAAAACCAAATTATTTATTTGATTTTTTTTTACCATTAAAAGTATTATCAACTTATATCCTATATAAATTAATAAAATTATAAAAAATTGAACAAATCCACACTCTTATTATTGTTACAATGCTTATTTTATTAAAATTCATCAACCTTATAGTTTTGATTGACTAGCAATATTATCCAGAGCTATAATATATATATAAATACATGAATACACAAATAGTTTATCACGGGGTGGGCAAATAGTAGCCCGAGGACCACATGTGGCCTGCCAAAACAATCAGAAAAATCCACCTTGAACTGAGATTTCCTTCCTCTGCATGACCGAAGATTCATCTCGTATTTTCCACCAGGATGGCCATGTTAATACACATGCGCAGTGTAGATACGATGTGCAGTGCTTTTCCAGTTGATCTGGTTAATTTCACTTTTGTCTTTGCATTAGCAAATATATACATTTACAACTTTAGTGAAACCATGAACCCTCTGAAAAAATGTAAAACTGGTAATGAATGTTGTGTGTTTAATAAAGAATGGGCAAACGAATATTTATTTGGTAATACAGGGAATAAAGCAGTGTGTTTATTGCATCATAAAAAAAAGGTGCGGACCTCCGCTAACCTTCACTTCCACAAAGTGGCCCTCAATGCGGCCCTCCTCCAACCTCTGTGGCCCCCAAGCCAAAACAATTGCCCACCTCTGGTTTATCACATAAACAAACAATGTTATATCTAAATTTTTATTAGTCTTTTATTAAACTAAAGATTACCAATAGTAAATAATATTTCTGTAGTGTAATTTTCACTACACTATTCTCATGCAAAGTAGGGACCGATTTCTATTCACTTTTAACACCTTGAAGAGGGATGGTATCATAAACATAGCCAATGACATGTGAAGATGTATGATCTCCAAGATCCACATTTCATGCTGAACCAGCATTCATCAATTGCCCCAGACCACAATCTCTTACACATATCCTTATATCTTTGTTAAGTATATATAGATAGCAAATTAGTACACATTGATGTGTCAAACTTACTAACCTCACAACTTTGCCAGAAATCATTTAATTCACATATCCTTGGTCACACATTTATGATTACAAGGTGTTAAAAGTACATAGAAACCAGTGACTAATTTGCATAAGAGTGGTGTAGTGAAAATTATACTACAGAAATATTATTCACTATAACATTATATCTCCTTATAAATTGACTCAATTTTTAAATCTTATTACATAAATACATATACTATATATCAAATATTATTCCCTATTTATATACTACAAATAAACAAATAAACATTCAATTTATATATGAAATATATATATATATTGTGATAGTATGATTTGGAGAAATATGTATGAGAATGGTATAGAGTTGATTTAAAAACATCTATCTTATACCTATTCCAAAATGAGATACCTATATGAGAAATCTATAATTTACGTGACCCATGAGCTAAAGTTTTCTATTTAATATTTACAGAATTTGTAGTTTAAGACTACAGAATTATACTTGATGACAATAAAGTCATATGCATATGTATGAAAACCTAACTCTCTCATTCGCACTGTTAAAATCTGAATTTATTTGGTTAGTAAATATTGCTAGCTCATATGACTAAATCTATTATCAATAAATATAACTGGTCATATGAATAGGTGTTTAATTGCATAGATCTATTTGAGTATTATAAAATAAAATAACTAAAGCTAGGATTTTAATTTTATAGATATTTTATTTACATTGGTAACTATAATGTGGGTCATGAAATTGCTTATTAAAGTAACATTAACTTATAATGACTAATGAGTGATATTTACACTATAGTTGATGTTAAACAAGGTACTTAGCTTGAATTAAAGGAAGGTACATGTTCAACTTAATTTTGCTGATAATAATTTAGTACCGAAATCATTAACTTATTATGGTCTATATTAGGAGTATAAGTTATCTGGGCAAGTTGTTTATCTTTTTGTAGTTGAAGGCAGCTTCCTTTAATTGAATATGTAAATGTGATTGTGAACTTCATGTAATACTATACATAAAATTATGTTTTAACACTTGTATATTAAGTCAAATAAAATTTAAGAACAAAACTTGGAGACATCACAAAGACATTTGGCCTTCAACTAATCACTAAACTGGATAAATACTAAAATGAGATGACAATAGCATTAAAAATTTGATTGTAATTTTTGGAATAATCCAATATAATTTATCCAACAATAGTTTTGTACTTTAATTCTTTCATATATTTATTAGGTAATTAATGGTTGTGTAATTCACTTTCATTATACATATAAATATATCCAAAGATAAATATTAATAAACACTAATTCCTGTGTTATCAACAAGCTTGTAGAATCATAATTCCTTTTAATATCAACCATAAGTATTCATCTATTTACTATGTCAATCACAAACATTGCAATATAGGCGTTAGAATTCCAACATGTGCATAATGTTTCCAGTGGGATGTAATAAACAATTACATCTTGTAGGTGATCTTACGATCTCATGACTAAAGCTAGGTATATTTGATGCTCTATATTTTGTTTTCTTCTAATGAATGTTTCCTAGATTCGTTGTTTAAAATTAATTTGGTTTCTTCTATAAAATTGGCATTTTATTTTTATTTATAAGCACTAATGCTTTACTCCTATATGCGTATGATTATTTTGTTTCATACGCATAAGTTTCAAATTCAAATGGTAATTTTACTAAAAGCAAAGACAAATTTATAATGTGCTGAAAGTCATCGTTTTATTTATTAGATTGTTTCAATTTTAATCCATGGTCCTTAGGAGACAGATGTCAACATGTTTGAATCTAGCAATCTATTTTTATCATTCTTTTCTAACTGGTTTTACAAATATCATTTCAGTAAATACAACACACTAATTAAAATAAAGTTTTTTTAATGTAGTTTATTAGCACACACGTGTGTAGACTCTCTCAATATAAAAGTCTCCAGTAAGATTAATAAAAGAGTTTCCTTTTTAATCCAACATATCGATCTATTATTTTCTCAAAAAAAAAAAGAATATATTTTACAACTTCCTTTCTTGTTACTATCGTTTTTCTCATGGATTTTTATTCGATTGTTGCTTTAAACAATTGACTAATAATGTTTATATAATATTAACTATACTGGCACACATACATATATGTAGATTACTGAACATGAGATACACATATATTAATGATTTGTTAATGTATAAGTAAATAATGTTATTTTAATAAAATAATTTCCCTAAAATTAAAGTGTTTTCATTTTTGTTATTTTCTAATAGTGATTTCAAATATAGTGTGATCGTAAATTAAGATTATTATTGAAGTTTGCTGTACTAAATATCTGAACTAACTATATTCTGATAATCCTTCATTGATTTTAACTTTGAATTACTTTTAAACAAAATAAATGATGAAAATATGGTTAAGATACTAATTAAAATCTTGTTATAGGAATCGTGTTTTTTTGCCAGATAAAGTAGAGAATTATCAATTGGCAATTTTAGCAATTATCATTTCAGAGTGAAATAACTAGTTGACACAAAAAAAATTTTTAAATACTATACATACATAATCATATTTTGAAGGGCCCTAAATGGTACAATATCTTCAATATCTATTAAACCTTAAAACATCACATGATCACTATCTTCCATGCTTGCTCATAACTGTTGTTATAATAGGCAAAACTCTCTCCATACAGTAGTGCCACTCTAAGCAAGACAGAGTAATCAATGGATGCCAGAAGGCTTGTGCATAAAATCCCTATCTAGTGCCTACTCATCCAATATCCCCAAACTAGTTTCTGGCTTATGGCCTTCGTCAGTGAGGAGCCATGGATCTGAGAGCACTGCACCTAGGTGCAGTGCTCTCAGATCCAAGGCTCTTCCCTGACGGCACCTACGTGCAGTGTTCTCAGATCCAAGGCTCCTCACTGACGGCACCTGGGTGCAGTGCTCTCACATCCAAGGCTCCTCACTGACGAAGGCCATAAGCCAGAAACTAGTTTGGGGATATTGGATGAGTAGGCACTAGATAGGGATTTTATGCACAAGCCATCTGGCATCCATTGATTACTCTGTCTTGCTTAGAGTGGCACTACTGTATGGAGAGAGTTTTGCCTATTATAACATCTTCAATCTCTTAAATATATCATATACATACACTAATATACTCACAATTTATAGTATGTTTATATAAAATTTCTCAAAAAGTTGAAATTTTACAGTCTTCCAGAATATCTTCTTCTTCTCTTAAATGTGTTTCTATTACTGCTAATACCTCAAGCTCTTCATTTTTAATTGTTTTATTTACTTCCAGACACTTCTCTAGTCTCCTATCACCTTGCGTATTCAAATACCCAATTTTAATAATTTCTTAGTGGTGTCCTCGGTGATAAAAAGGGAAACTGATATTTATTTTAACTTTGTAAATTTCAATTTACCAGTACTATATATATATATCATCATTTGAGGGTATAAAAGAACTACATTGAATACCTCAAAGGATCAAAAATCATAACAAGGGCTAAGTAAATCATTTTATCACAACTGCAAATATAGTAAATAATAGATACATTTACCACTTATCACTGGGCAAAAATTAATAAAATTTAGTTTAATAAAAAATTAAAAAATAACACAAAATAAATTTTTTATGACATTTATATTTTGCCAAATCAAAAACAGATAAAAAATAAACTATTCAAATAAGAAATTCTTTCTGAGAAATATAATAACATTCAAAGATATATTTCTTGGAAGATCAAACATGAACATCATTCAAACTTCTTTAATGGACATTTTACATTTAACATTTTTGATGCAGAAAAAGAAAATATATATATATGTTATATGTGAAGATACTGGCTCAGTTCTACATAATTGTTTGTCTTTTTGATGAATACAACGCTACATGATACAGTTATTTCCTCCTTGCTTGTTGTATTCTTTCTTTGAAGGCATCAATTGCCTACTATCACAGTTACTAATTACAAGTACTTTGTTCAGTTTCAAACTGTAAAAGTACTATATTGTTCTTATGGATGTTAGTTTCATTTAAATATAGCCACACTCAAGTTTTCTCCCTCACTTTTTTTTATGTCAGTGAACAAACTAACAACTTTATCCCTGAATGCATTATATAATCACAATGGCGCCATCCCTTATTCTCACTACTGCAGCATATATTTTGATTCTGAAATAACTTATATGCTGAAATTGCAATGCACACTATTATGATGCATTTAGTGTTATTTTTCAATATGTAAATATAATTTAAAGCTCAATTTGGCCATCATTATGATTTTATAATTAGGCTGTACAGAAAACATAATATATTAAATTAAAAATAATGAAAGGATTGTGACTAATATTTTTTTAAATTCATGAATGTGAATTAAATTTTCGCGACCCCAACTTTTCACTTTACAATCCCATTTGGGATCGCGACCCACAGTTTAAGAAACACTGGTTTAATTCAACAGTACCATTAGTTAGGTCAGATTTTAGTTTTAATCAGTTTTCTGATTGATAGTTTGTCATTTTACACTAAGCTGTTGATGCGAATAATTTAAAATATATATATAAATATAGCACTATGTTATAAGGTCACCTCTATTAAAATTATTTTTAAAAAAATTTAAATAAATGCTTCCCATATGACTATAGTCTTATCTATCATTCATGTTTTAAATTATTCTCACAAACCAAAGCATAATCCTAATCCATTTTTTCATATAACTATAAACCACTGATTAGTTTTCCAGATTAACTAACCATAATTTGATCAGCATTTTTAATAATACTTTATCAATTTTCTGTGAAATTTTTTGTGCACTGCCATAAAGCCTTACATTTTCCATCATAATCTCAAGCCTAGTTTGATTTTATTAATCATTGTTAAGGATTCATTTATATAGATAATTTCACTAAAAGATTGGCTATAATCTCTTGGCAATATTTAAATAAATTTTTTTATGGCTGAAACTTATTTTAAACTTACAAATCTCTTGAAAGAACAGATTTTTTTTTTCATATTTGTTTTTATTTTCGATGGCTTTGCATGTAGTGTTATAACACTGCTACTTATCTTTTCGGGATTCTCTTTCAAACTTTCTATTCAGTCTTCTTAAAAGATTTTTATTCTTTTTAATTTTAATCTCTTTTCTTTTAATTATCTTTGTATCCTCTCACCCCCATTTTAATCAAATTATCCTTAATTTTTCCACAACTATTTTTTTACATTCTATTTGCAGTTCAACAGACTTATCAATCAATTTCTGGTATGAACACTAGGTTATAATACCAAAGATGTTGGACAAGCTTACAATTTTCAGATTCATCCAAATTTTCATGAATGATTTGTGATCAGTTCCATAATCTGTTCCTGAACATATTTTCTTTATTAAAAATGAGGTAATCTACGGTGAGTATTAACTATAATTTATTTGACTTTGTGATGTTCATATTGTGACAGTCAGATGATGTATGTTGGTTTAACCCACTTCGAATACTAGGCGAAAGTACCTCGAGGCCACCCATACGCGAGATATTAAATCAAGAATACTATGACCTCTGCCCATTCGCCTATTCTCGAGGCCTGATCACAAACAAACAACACTATCTGAGCCATGCATAAATTATTTTTCAACCGGCGACAGCTTAGCATCAGCGGAAAGAAACATGGACAGGAAACTTACGGAACTAAATAGTTAAATGTGCAAAAGTACTAAGAAATATGTGTTTTGCGTGCCTGGATCATTAGAAAAGTAAAATAAAGCATTATAATAAAATTAGGAAACTCAAGCCTTTGATAGTTAAATAATATGTTTAATTAATGGCTTTAAAATATGAATAATGATTTAATGGCCTCCGCTATTCCTCTAAATTAATGAAACCAACTAATTAGACAATAAAAACGGATTAATAGGTTTGCGGTCTAAATCTTTTCCCAATTTTAATAAAATTGTCAACTCGATCTTCTCGATAAAGTACAATAAAAAAAAGGATCTTTCGCAAAGCATTTCTAATTGCTTTGCGCTAAAAACAGTTTAAAATTATTTAAGACGTATACAGCTAAATCAGATATATGTAATAAGCTAGTGGCGGACAAAAGAGGCGTTATCGAGGAGATCAAGTTGGCAAACAAAAGAAACTGACTCGTATTTAATTAACAAACCCAAATAAAACCGGAAAGAGATTTTACTTGAACAAAAATTAACTTTTAAACTTAACCGCAATGGAATCTAAATATTTACACATGTTAGTAATGAAGAATAGCGAAGGGAAAAAAAAGGTTAAAATATATAGATGATCACACAATATATATATATTTAAGACTAGTCTAATAAAAATGGTTACATAACATATATAATTAAATACTACATTTCATACATATAATTCAATGAAGCAAATAAAAAAAAAAAGGTATGAACAAAAGGTAGCATAAGAAATAGTTCAATGGAGGAGATACGATTACCGTCCTTTTTTCCTTGGTCATGTTCCCTACGGCGTTCGTGGCTTGATCCGACCGTCGATAGGTATTTGTCCGGACAATGAAAATGGAAATATGTAGTATGGTTCCACGAAAAGTTCTCCAGACACAGCACAGAGTTCAGATGACGATTGAGTGGATACTATGGCATTTTGGATGGTATTCAGGAACCTCGGCGATAGGCAAAGCTATTTATTTGCCTAGCCAAGCATATTCATTTCCCTCAAAATACTGTTGCTTTTAACTTGAGCATGTTCAAACCTCTCCATGATTTTGAAGATGGCAGTTGTCTACTTTTTTTAAATAAAATCTCCACAAGCAAAATCTGAAAAAGTTCTCCAAAGAGAAATCTGAATGCCAGCAAGAAAACTTTGAATGAATCACCTTCAAAAGGAAAATCTGAATAATCCAGTCTTTTGTTCTCACTTCTATTTATACCCTCTCTGTCAGCTACCTTCTATTGTTTGTATGATCTGAGATCTTGATAAGCCTCCCCATGCTCCTTTGTTTAAAGGTAACACTTTCTAAAAACAACCTTTACTTTTTTATTTTAAATTTCTTTCTTTAAACTTTGGATTTTATTAATTAAAAAAGAAAGAGAAGGCCATCTTTAACCCGCCCTGAATGGGTTTAACTAATTAAAAATATACATTCCCTTAGAAAATGTTGGCGGGCTTATCTCAAAATCAAATCATACTAAATATTTGAACAAGATTTAAAAGTAAAAAATACATTATTTCTTTTAATAATATAAGCATTTGATTTCAGCAGAATTTTGCATTAACTCATATATATATGCTTGACGTATATATATGTTTGACTAAACGGTTTTCACAAGTAATATTTTTAACAGCATTTTAATGTTACAATGGAATTTATTTAAAAGAACAAGCAAATACAAATTTAATAAACGTAATTAATTTTAGCTGTAATGCAAAACCCTGCTGATATTGGCCTATAAACTTAATTTAGGTTTACAATATTAATTAAGTTTATAGGAAGATGTGAAGCATGGATCGGACTTCAGATCCATTGCTTCAATATGTATAGTCAATACTTTGGTTAACTGAAAAATATATTAATAATAATAAAAATTACTGAAGTCAGAAAAACATATTAAACTTGTTTCATTTCTATGTCTATAATGTGATCCAATGGCATTTCCTTGACTTTTATTTCCAATCTTAGTATTCCAATAACCAATCTCTATAAATATGTCTATAGTTTTGTCAATTTCTGTCTGAACTTCATCATAATAAAACTTCAATTTTTTCTTCATTTGTCTAAATTGTTAGCTGTTCAGACTTTTATTAAAATGTTGAATTAATACCTACAAAATTAAAATAATAGTCACTGCAATACTTCTTCCCAATGTAAGCTACATTATTCTTCTTGTTATTGTTCAATGTCTGACTAATAGATTCTATGTATTTCTAATCCAAAATCTTTCAATCCAATCCAGAGAATTTCGATAACTCCTAAAATAATTATTTTTTAAGCTATATCTACTGGAATGCAATAGTAATTTTCTTGCCGCATGAGATTTTCCTTTTTTTCATAATAAAATTTGGAACTAGACATCCAAATGGGTTTTAATTTATCTGCATCACAGAGGTTAGAAATAATAAAAATTAAACTGGCTCTACTATCATTATTTTTTGATGCCTAGTCATAAAATTTTCAATACAGTCATTGATGGAAGTTTCTGTAATCAAATCTCAACAGTATTATTTCACAATATAGATATCCAATGTAGAAGATAATAATAATAATAATAAAAAATAATAAATAAAAATAAAATAATTAGTTGTTTACAGGTCATGTGATGCTTGAGCACCAGAAGTGACAGCTTGAGTTATGATTCAGAAATTTTTCTCTTGAATCTGTTATTCTACTACTGTATTAAACGGTATAGAGAAATATTAGTAGTTAGACATTAACTAAAAACATGTTTGCCATTTTAAAAGTACATTTTTATCAGTTATTGCAAATTATAATTGTTTTAACAAATCTAATCCAAAAACTTTCATAATAGCTGCACCCAAACTCTGTAATTAAGCTAAAATGACAAAAATGTATATATAATGGAATGTAAGCATTATCTATATTAATGATTAAACAAAATATTGAATTGTTAACATTATATCATAATAAAATTCAAAGTATAAATTTACACATATCAAAACATTTATTTAACATTATTTATAAAGTAAATTTTTTTAAACAACAGAAAACTCATAATAATGGTACCAGAGCATATTGCTTAGGCTTTTTTTAAAACAAATAAAATAAATTTTATAAAATTTACTCAAAACTTATGTATTCATTTTTGGAACCACTTACCAAAATCTATAAACCATACACATTTTAAGATTAATATCTTCTCTGGATATAGAATACATTCATATGTGGAACGTTAGATGTAAAACATTTGTAAAAATTATATAACCCCCCCAAAAAAGTAAACCAGAGTCTTCTATCTTACATTTAATGTGCATTTGACAGCAGTAATTTATCAGTCTGTTTGCTCAACATCTGCGCGCTATCTACATAGGTAATCAATAAACTACACATACTAATATTAAACTGATTTCCAAATTAGTCATTGAGAAATTGGATCTTCAAACTATTAACTTAAATAGAAGCTTAAAAATCAATCAATAGCTGTAATACAATATTGTGCTCTTCTATTTATTATTTATTGATACTCAATGTTTATATAGATAGTCATAAATAAAATGATTTAAGGTTGATTATTATTGTTAAAGGTTAGGTTTAAAATAATGAGATATTCTTATTGCTTAAAACCTGTGCCCATTATTGGAAGATGGTTGCTATTCTAAATTTAATACTAAACTTTTAACAAAATCATGAACAATTTAGTTTTTATATTCTAGATTTAAATACTAATTAAAAAAAGTATGTCTTAGTATGGTATCATCGTTATTTCACTGTATAAATAAAACATAACTTTCATATCAAATCAGGTCACAAAACAGGTAAACAAAAATTTTTAAATTCGTATATTTAATCGCAAAAGAAAAATCCCTACTATAAATTCAATATTTTTTGCAGGATTTACTAATCATTCTTTTACAAATGAGATATTTTATTTTAATTATAGGGAATGTTTAGCGCAAACAATTGCACTTTTATTAAGTTAAAAGTTTAAAGCTTTCTAATAGATTATTCTTAACACAGTCATTCTTAACAAATACGAAAAAAATAAAAGTATCCTATATAAAAATAAATGCATATTTTGGCAATAAAATAAATTCGAAAGTTAATATTATATAACAATTTCATACCTGTATTACTTAAATACTTTTAATTAGACATGAAACGAATCTAAACAAACGTTAACACACGATAGCGCAAATGATTAGAGAGACCTCTAGCAAAAATGTTTTAAGCAAATAAATTATTTTGTAACAGTTTACTTAGTTATATTAATAATTTTTCTCTTGAACTTACTAATATTTTATGATTTTCACACCAAGTGAAACATTCGGAATATTATAAACACAATGATTTAATATTTAATAATTTTAAATAAAATGGATTACAAAACTTTTAAAACAAATATAAGCACGGAATTTTTTTCTAGTTAAGAATATTGACGCAAGGTTTATCAGGGCATAAATGCTGAGATATTCTTGACTTCGTTTAAGGAGAAGCCATAATACATCACATCACATCACATGATTTATTTTCCATACACTTTTTTTTATTTTTTAGCAAAACGTATTTTATTTTAAAAAGAATGCCAATAATTAAAAGATTAATTTAAAAATCTTTTAAAATTGTTTTTTTATATTTGGTTGGCCATTTTTAATAAGTTCAGTAACTCCTAAATTATAATAATTACGAAATCGATATATTTTTTTAGAATTTAGACAACTGAATTGAGCTTACTCTACTGTTTTAAAAATAAAAAACCAAAGATTATATCTAATAATATATGTAGCCAAATAAAAAAAGAAGTAATCGATGATTTTGTAATAAAAAACGTTCAGAATAGAATGAAAGTGGTTTCCTCTTAGGATTACAATTTTGTATAAACTATTAACTTTTTTAATTTACCAATAACTTTTGTTTGTTGGTTTAGAAACCAATTTAGTGTTTTGACTACTTTTGTTTTAAGTTAAATAAAAGTCATATAATTTCAAAATGTCTTTGAATTCCTTTTTGTTTGTAGGTTTGGCTTCTCAGTATATGCTTTATTTTATTCTTTAAAAGAAAAGTCCATATCATAACTCAGAACATAAATTTTAATTCTTTATTTCAAATACACATCAACCTATTTATTCTTGCTTCCTTAAAATTATTTAAAAGTCTTCTGATGATTGCAAAATTTGACGCTTTTTTAAAACAATAGTAGAAAATTGGCAGGATGGCTCAGTTGGTTAGAGCGTTACCTTAAAATTCAATTATCAAGTTTCTAAGGACCCAGGTTCGAATCCCATGCTAGTACTGTCACTGGTCAGGCCAGCAACACCTGAAGAAGAGGGGAGAAAAATACCTCTCGAAACATGCATATACTAACCTGTTTGCTGTGATATTACTAACAGTTAGTGCATATACTAACATGTTTGCTGTGATATTACTAACAGTTAGTGCATATATTAACCTGTTTGCTGTGATATTACTAACATTTGTCTGCTGTGATATTACTAACAGTTGGTGCATATACTAACGTGTTTGCTGTGATATAACTAACAGTTGAATGCATTTGGAATATTTAACTAAAATTAAACTTTTCTAAAGACATTCAACACACATATTAGATGGTGGAAATAGTCCAATATAAAAATACAATAATCTATTGACTTTGTAACACTCTTTCTATGTAATAATAGCTAATGCCTTGGAGATTTCATTGCCAACTGAGAGCCAGAACTAGACGTGCTTTAAGTCAAATTTAGGGAACATACTACTCTCAACTAATTACCAAGTATCTGCTTAATTGAAATAGAGAGGATTATAATTATCAAGCAGTAGTCATTTATAATGCAATGATAATTCCTCCATAGATACATTTCTTCATTATTTTTAATAATTGATATTATTGATGTAATCATTTCTGAATGAGATAACAGTTCAGTGCCTCCCTTTTTGATAAATAATTTTTGTTATGCGTATATTTATATATAAATGAACATGTTTATTTTTGAAATTATCCCAATCTTGTCTCAAAGATTTTGACATTTTCTTTTTAAATCTGTTGTGCCAATAGAGAGTTTTATATGGTAATAAAGAGCTTGTCACTAAATGAATTATGCCTATTTCAGTTGATGTATTTTTTAAATGATATATTAAAGGCAACTGTCTGATTAAGACTTTCTGAACTTGTGACCAATGCCTCTTTGCCAAGAGGGTGATTATCTTGTCTAGGTTGCAGATTGCCATCTGATTTCATATTAATCTGTTTAACAGTTTGTTAAAATAATATATATACAATGGTTAAATATCCAATATAAAAATAATTATTTGTCCAGAATGTTGTTATTGATATATATTTAATATAATAATCAATCTAAATAAAATTGAAACAAACAACTAATTATATTTACAATTATTTAATTATTAACCCGGCTTTCATCTCTTATTGAGATCTTTTCAAGATATAAAGTTTTATATATCACATGACTTATTAACTACATTTACTTCACCTATTAGATTTTATTTTACCTTCAACAATATAATTAACATTATACATATAAATGCATAAACAAATGACATAAAATAAAAAATAAAAGTACATAAAAAAATAACAATAATAATAACTTAAAAACTATATAAATACATATACATATATTTTAATTTACCTATATAAAATAAATAAATATTCAACGCCCCCTTCCCTCATTCATAATTCAACCCTGACTTTTTTACCATAATTTTTAAAACTTCCAATTATCTATTAATGCCCATTATCCTCCTAATCTTGCTGGACCTTTATCTATATTTACACATCTATCCAAATTTTTCTGAACTTATAAAATTTCATAACATATCCTTTTCGATAATCTTTCACGTTTTATAACTCTAATATTCTTCTTACACACCATTTTATGATCAGTATTTAAATAATGTACATATGGATCTGATATAATGTACACTACCAACTCTGAGTTAATTTTAATTGCTTTGGAAGTGTTATTAATGATGATACTATTTATTTATAGTATTTTTTTTGATTTGCTAAACAACTGTTGGCCTGTTTTTTCATTATGTATATTATAAGCAGTCTCTATAGATCCAATACAATGGTAGAAATTTGTAATCATATTTTTGATTGCAATGGAAACATTTTTATTTTATTTGGCATCAAATTCTTACTGTTTATATTATACCAGTCAAAACATGTTGATCCATCTAACATGAGCTAGAACTTCAAACCCAGTCAAGCCCAAGATTCAGGTCAGGGACCAACCTAGATTCGATCCCACTCCCTAATCCCCAGACCAAACACCTAATGAATAACATATAATGATGACACACAAGAATTTATTCTTAAGTCCGGCCCTCTAGTGCAGCGGAGAAGACAATGAGACTTGCATATTAATTACATTAAGACTTAACTAAAAATAGGTATTAGATAAATTAGGAATCATAGTACGTATTCAAATTATTAACAGAGGGTTTGAATTCTATTCATGAATTTGATAAAAATGCATACGCATGGTTGGATGTGTGGAAGAAGTGGATAAAAGGTAATTCAAACAAATCAAATAAGTTAGACAATAAAAATAGTTTATTAATATGATAAATTGATTATATACATTAGTATGTACGTGAAAGAGCAGTCTACCAACCGATAGATAATTGCATACTGGAATTCATGCTAACATTCTCATATGCTCTTTTATTGATTAAATAATATATATACATGAACACATATCTTTAGTGGGTATGGTATTAAGATGCAATCATTTATTATAAAAGATTACATAACATTGTTATTAACGCTTTTATCTACGGATCTGAAACATGGTGACCAACATATAATTTCAGGGAGTGTTTTTGGATTCATTACATATATAATAAAACTATTTTCATGCCATTGCAATCGTGAAAATGAATTAAAAAATCATTTGAAAATTATATTTGATTATATGACAAAATATTTATTGACAGTTCTTTTAATTAACATTTAGAAGGAAGAACACTTTATTTTCCTCAAGCCATATACTCTTAAAATACAGAAATAACATTACGATGGTGGGATTATATAACAAGACTAATATAATATTATTAATTAATGACATTAGTAATATTCAGAATTTATATATACATATTGGAGCAGAGTGCAATTTTAATATTACAACATTAAAACTAGGTCATGAAGCAAAAAGTAATAATAAACTAAGAAGTGGTAGTACTGACATGATGGCAGAGAAATAAAAAAAGTTCATACTTCTGGATGAGCATGAAGTCTAAGACCCCTTTTTAGGGCAATGTTTAGAGAAATATGGTTGAGCATAGTGTGGACCAGATGTACTGGATTCATCGATATGCAGAGGCCTTTTTATATGAAAAAAGTCTTGGGAAGCTCAACTATTCGTGGGACATGAAGAGAAATCCATGGATTCGATCCTGTCGCAACACCCAGATTAGAAGCATGTATATATAATCATGAAAATTGGCTGAATGACATGGAATAGAATTTACTGCTTTAAAATAAATGGCCCTCATTTTAATGGCTATAATTTATACAAATAACATGCTATGCTGCAATAATATATATATATATATATATATATATATATATATATATATATATATATATATATATATATATATATATATATATATATAGAGAGAGAGAGAGAGAGAGAGAGAGAGAAGATTTCTTTCATTAAAAGAAACATTAAAATTTATTCCCTTCCTTTCTCTGCTATTTGAAATGATTTAATCCCACCTTCATGGATTTTAACAGAAATGAAATTTTTAAATTCTTGATATTTTAAGAGCATATGTATAAAACAGAAAAAAACAATTCTTATTAAAATGAAAAATTGGTCATTCTTGAAAAAAATAATTAAATGATATCAGAAAATATTTTAAGGCGTTAATTAGGCTAAGAGATTACATTACTCCTAGTAGAATTACTTCATTCTATTCAGAATTAGACAAATAATTTTTATATTAAAACACAAAATAAAATGTTAACTTGGGAAAACAATCTGGCAAGCATCTTGATTAATAATACATTATGATCTGGAGAAGTTAATAACCTCAATTCATGGAGGTCTAGTTAAAGACAAAAGAAGGATTTTAGAAATTAACCTCACCTGGTTGCTTTAGATTGGCATGTTAATAATAAAACAAAACAGAGATATAAAATTAAATAATGAATGCATATTAATAAATGACTGCTCCAAAATTAAAGAAAGTTAGAGCATATGAGAGAGAATTAGATTGATAGAAATTATATGAGAGAGAATTAGATTGATAGAAATTATTCGAGAGCAAATTACATTTTTATATATTAGAAATATACAAAGTTACATAATTCATTAAAAGAAATCTTGATAGTAGGGTTTGAGATTACTTAGCTACATTTATTTTCAGTTTGTAGCATGAAAATAATTAGTTACCTTGCACAATTTTAAGAGTCCATTATAAAAGTGTGGCTCATGCATGGCAATTAAGGGTTCCATGTGAAATTCTTCTGGTGACAGCAAGCTTACATTCAGCATTCGTACAGTTCTCATTTCAGGCTTTTCCTTCATTTTAGAGCAGCAGCAAAATGGCATAGTAGTGGGAGATAACCCACAAGGGTCGGGAAGGGTGATTGGCTTTCTACTCATTCATTATCTTAAATTTCAGAGTGGCATGGAGTATATTGGCAACACCGTTCTCTCAATAGTAACTCCCCTTTTGGTGTTCAAAATCCCATTTTATATCCTGCTCAGATATTTGTGGAATGCTTTTAATTTTAATTTCTAGCCCAAAACTTAATCCTCAATCTAACAGAAATCATATGTTTTCTTTGTCCATCATGCTTGGAAATGCAATCATTAGATAATGTTCCAAAAAGATTTAACAAAAATGTTTATAACAAAAGTACAATCCATTAGTTTTATTCCCCATTTTATTTTTAGTAAAACTTTAATTTAAAATTCTTTCCCAAAACTAAAACAATATTGTTTCCACCCATTTAATTATTTTTGGACAATTAACAGTTGCATCTTCCATCTTAGATTTTACAAAAATATACAATTTAATAAAAAAAATAATAAAAATAAAATAGTTTTATAAATGTACGATATTTTGTTAATATATATATATATGCTCCTGTAACATATATTGAAGCTGGAAATATAGTACATATTTCTGCTTCACCTAGTGCCAATGTCATCAGCACTAGTCTGGGTTCGAACCCAATCTTTATTAACTGACACCCATCTCATAATAGGTGGTAGTATATTTTAATCAATATTATAATATTTTATATTTCATTAATCTTATTTTATAAGTAAAACTAAACCTTTTATATTAATTTATTTATTTTATATTTGTAAAAATGTATATTGCATTTATTTTATTAAATTGAATTGAATTCTAGATATCTATAAAATGTTACAAATATTTCAAATTCTTTATTAAAGTTCATTTTTCTTCAATTAATCAGTTGGTAACATTTTATATTTATCTTCTAATCAATGTATATTTGAGAATCAATTATTTAAACAATGTAATTATTATTAATAATTATTATTAAGGTTAAAGGATGCTAAGTTTCTGAATTTTGCACCAGAATCCGTAAATTTGAGTTGAAAGTCGTCAGTTAAACATTAAATATTTTAATAATTTTTAGGATTTAATTTGAACAATAAGTGTGTGCTACGTTAATATAAATCGCGTGACTTTTTGATTTATTCTAACATCTTGAAAAGATTCATTTTGAATAAAAATCGATTCGATGTAATAAATTAAATATTTATTAATGTAGTTGTCTATAATATTTGTTTATATTTTTATTATATATATATAAGGCATTATATATTTATAGCTATAACCATTCATTTATTATTATTTTGCTTTGCTATTTACCTCTTAGGACCTTCGGAATTTTAAATATGACCAGTCCAACCTTTCACTCTCCCTCAAAGTAGACATAATTCATACCAAGGGATCCATTTTCAGGCATTGCCATTAAGATGTGTATGGGAAGGCCAGCACATCAAATTTATTATTAATATTATTCAGAGACATGTTTTGGCTGGAGGGCCAGCATTTCTCATCATTCACCTATATATATCAGGGATTTCTTTTAGTAAAGCCACCCAGAGGTTCATAACAGACCTCATTTATTTTTGTTATAATCTATAATAGCATACTGTCTTCATCATCATTTTATATCTTTATTTAGCAAACCTGAAATGCTCTCTGCTGTGATGGCACGTCCTTCACAAACCAATTTCGTTAATTAATTAAATCTGCCTGTATAATTGTCAATTATTTATTTAAGAACTATTTTGCTTCCCATACTCATTATATACAAATGATTTTAAATGTAATAGTGTTTTAAATGCACATCTTTCGTATCTTGTAATATATATAAAATAGATTTATTTATAATCTTTTAAAGAGGGCTACTAATATTTTATTGCTGATTGGTTCTTGGCAAACCAATTAATCTTTTTTTTTTACTTTGTTAATCAAAGCCATATCAAAAATGAATTAAATAAAAATAACCAAGTTGTATAAACAAAAACTTAACTTATTTTGTAACTAAATTTCTTAATAAATTCCTGTAATATTATTATTTTAAATAAGCTTAGTTTGTCATCACTCCAAAAATCTAAGGTTAATTACTCTATTTATAATATTTCTTTGATTTAAATTCATTCTTTGTAATGTTGCCATAAAGAATTATCATTATTATGGTTCGAATCATGAGCAATCGATATCAAACCCCATCTGTACCATTCTGCAATCGTCAGAACTCACTAAATCATTAATTTCTTCTATAAACCCTTTATTATTTTGAGTCTCTTTGTGAACCATGACCTCCAGCTGGGACGGAATAAAAATCAAGCACTGCTCATGTCATCACAAACGTTATCCATTAGTCAGAGAGGCAATAGTTCAGGCAAATAGGTTAGGATTCACCCTTGCCCTGACATCTGTGTCTTGTGCATGGTTGGATTCAAGGTACTTTTGCTTGGATTATTGGTCTTGTTGAATGAATACACAATTTTGACTGGCACAATATATATATATATCTGAGCTGCACCTATGTACTTTAATAGAGAAAATAATTAATAATAATAAAAATGTTATTGAAAAGTTAAAATTTATAATTTTTAGGCATGCTTCTCAGAAATATATATACGAATTATACATACATAAGTAATTGGTAAGTGAGTACAACCATGAAGCTCAATCTTGGGCTAAGATTGACTGCTTCAATATAAGGTCACTGCTTTCCTATTTGAATGTTGACATCAAATCATTTTAACTTCTGAGCTTGTTTTTAGCAAGGATGCAACTGGTTAACCATTTATTTTTTTAGATATACCTAAAAAATGCCAATTTGAATGCTGCAATGAAATCTACCAATAATTTGCCCCTCAGTTTGTGGTCTTTCATATCATAGATGAACTAGTCTCTCAGCATTTCACTGAGAAATGTAATCATAGGATAAAGCTATCTTCCAGTATTCTGATGTATAGTCAAGAGCCTTCTCCATTGTACTAATTTAATGCTCTATATATTGAAAAAAATTTATTTAGGTGTCTATACCAAGGAAAGAGCTTTTAACAGATTGTGAAAACTGCCATACCATAGACATAGATTTACATTAAAAAAACTATAAGATATAACGGCTAACTTTAGAAAAGATTTAGAAATTAAATACCTCATTACTTATGGGAGGAATTAAATACCTTGTTACTTATGGGAAGAGCTTTGAGGGGTATTAAATGATAAATATATGGATAACTTTTAAAAAAATATGTTGAAAAATAAAAATACACCTATAGCAATCAAATCATATGTAGATGACTATAAATTTTTAATAGAAGTCAAAGGCAAATATACTAATTTACTGAAGAGTTAAATAAAATAGATAAAATATATATATAAAATGTATAGTAAAAAAAAAGGGAATAGAATAGCATATTAATTATCAAATTATACATTAACAATAACTATAATATGCAATCATTTATATATAAGAAGGGTAATATAAATAATAGTAACAAACAGATAGTATATAATTAATAGTATACAGAGCCAAAAATTATTGTTCAAATTCAGAATACAAAAAAAACAAATAAATTTAAGAATAAACGAATTAAAATATAATTTCCCAACAAAAATTATAAACTTTAATATAAAATCAATAAAAAACAAAATAAATGATATTAAACAAACAAAAAAAAAAAATACAATAAAAAACAAAAATAAATATATGGGAATAAAAACTAATAATAATAACAATAATAAAGCAAGAAAATTAAATAAAATTATAAATAAATTAAACAAAAAATGTAGTAAAACAATAAATTTTAAAGTAATAAATAAAAAAATAAAAATATATTCATTATATATAATAAATATATAAATAATTGTAATGAAAATAATAAAAACTGTATAAATGGAGTTTATGTGATAAAATTCAAAAAATGCCAGATAAAAAATATATTGAAACAAAAAATTTAATACAAAATTGAAATAACATAAATGGGATAAAGATCTCCTGTACACATACATACAACAGAAATAGACCATAAATTCAAAAAAGATAGTATAGAAATGTTATACTACATTAATGATGAGAGAGAGAGAGAGAGAAGAATCATTATTAATTCAAAAAATTAATTCAAGTTTACATAAAGATTTAGCTACAAACACTTTATTAAATAAATAAATAATACAAATGTCAATTGGTAATAGTAATAAAGTTAAATAAGCAAAAAAAGAGAGAGAGACATAGTTAGAAAAATAAATATAGAGGAAGTTATAATATAAAGTAAAAATAACTTTTAAAAAATTAACAATTTATAATAATTTGGCAGAGAAATTTCTAGATGGTAGGTTATCTAAAAAAAAATATAAAAGTTAAAAAGTCAAAAATTAAAAAATATATGATTTAAGTGCATAAATTTATATTAAATTAAAAATAAATAAAATTAAATAATTGTATCATAGAAAATAAAAATTAAAAACTATAAAATTAAATATATTGTTATAAAAGTTGTCTGATTAAATAATTTTTATTGAAATATTATTTTTAAAATATAAAGAAATATAGAATAAAATAATGTTATAATTGGTAATATTAATTAAAACAATAGAACATAAATTTAAGATGAAATATAATTGAAGAAGTATATATATATAAATCTTTTTCTTAATAATTAAGTATTAGATAAATGCTTATTTAGAGTTGGTATTTTTGAATCTGATGTCCTAGCTCCTCACTGAAAAGAACCATAGCTCAAAACTGGTCTGGGGATGGGGACAATCATAGATAAAGATTTGAATGCTTTCTCTTATAGCGTTTATCATAAAAAAATAAGCTTGTTTAGACATTTTTGCTCTTTATTAAATATATATATATATAATAATAATAATTTTGTATACTTATAATTAAATTAAAAATTATGTATGTTTTTAAGTAAAATTATAATGTTTTTCTATGTAATGATAGATATTTAAATGTATTTGCAGATCTGAAAAAACTGGTGACCAATCAAAACTGTAAGAAAAGAAAAGAAAGTTAAATGTAGAAATACTATGTTGTATTGAATAAAGTATAAATGAAATAAGTTATTTATTATATTGTTTCTCAAGAGATTTGTCACAGCAAATCAAAATGAAAAGTTGCTGTGAAAATTGCATAGACATAATTTTCAAAATAAAAATCAGAATTATTCAAGTTATGTTGGTTGATTTTTATTGATATAAAGTTAGAATCTTCAGCAAAATGAAAGGAAAAGTACTATACTTTTGAAGACTTTTAGGAATACTTTGGACAGCAACACAACAAATGAACAAATTGGATCTATTCTCTTACTTAAAGCAAAAATAAGCAAGTATAGTTTTTTTTTCTAATTATATCACATATAATATTTATAAAATCTGATCCGTAAAAGAAAGAGGATTAGTAATGAGATGTATAGACATCATCATCATACTTTAAGCAGTCTGAATCTAAACATATGGTTAATTATTCATGGAAATACTTATCACATAAATATTAAGAGTTGTTATTGATTTGGAAACACTTAATAGTATTGAAAATAGTATTACATCAAGACGGTAAATATTATTTTGAGTTGATATGATACAATCAAAATAATTAATAACCATGAAGGTATGGTTATTGACTAAAAATAATATATTATTTTATCAAAATGTTGAAATATAAATACTGTATCACACTTATGAGATTTTTTTTGTTCGGTTTGTTTTAATTGGAAAATATTTTTAAGCACTTAATTATTGTTAAATAAATTTGATCTCATCTCATAGTTCTGAATGGGTGATAAAGACTTGCTTCTTCATTCTTGTGGTTTCAATGTGTTAGCAAGTGTTTGTTTTATTAAAAAAAAAATTACCTAAAATTGTTTATGATGAATTTTTTTGCATCTTATTAAAATTCGTATGACTTTATTCTCACAAGTATACATCAGTTATTCATTTATTTTTCATTTCTAGCTATCATTTGGATATGTTTTTTATTTGCAAACAAACTTTCTGGAGATTATATCTATATCCTCATCTTTACTCTTATTGATTTATCACACATTTTAGAATGGCACTCATCATCTGAGTTGCAATCATCATCTCTCTTTGAGATGATTCAAGATATAAAAATTAAAATTTTTCTTATAATCAAAATTTCTCTGCATTAACTATAATACTTCAATGTGTAATAATATTCTAATCAATTTTTATAAATAAATGCTGGCATAAAGATATACCTGGAACTTTAAAACAATTCTGTTGATAATTGGTATTAAAAACTTTTGTTTGATATTATTAAATTTTATTGATCAACTGTAAAGAATTCATTATCATTATATCAGAAATCATAAGTTCAACCTCTGTAAATATCTATTCCTGCCTAAAAATTGGGTGAAATCTAATTAACTCCATACCATTATTTAATATCCATATTTCATTAGAATTTACCGTTTTGTTTGAAAATTTTGTGATATTAAATATGAAATATTTCAGTTTCTGATTATCATTCATTTAATATTTAAGTCTCAGCAGTTGGAATTTTCTTTTTATAATTTTCTGAATAACTTTTCTTTTTGTTACTTTTTTTATATAATTCTTTATTAGAACTTTTTACAACCAGCCATAACTATCTATGGCATTCACTTACCAAGATTTTTCTCTGAATTTTATTATCACCTATGTAAAATATGGGTGACATGTGTCCATTAATACATATTTAATTTATTTCTACATTTATAAATTGTCTATTACTTGTAGTCATATTCTTGCTTTGGTTATTTTAAATTCTTTTTTAGCAATCTAGATAATTAGTGATACTATTGCTAAGATGTTCTAAATTTTCTATGTTCAGAGTCATCAATTTTGATTTTTCTTTCCATTTATTCATTCTCAAGTACTACTGTATTTGTTTTTACAATATTTATGCTTATCCTTATCTTTTTTACTTTTCACTTAGTATTTTTAATGCTTATTTCAATATTCATATTCTTCAATGATTACTATATTAATTACATAGTTAAATAATTTATTACAACATTGCAATTCCCAAAATCCTTCTTACACTTTTCAGCAAATTTTTTTTATTAAGTATTAAATATTTACAGTTTCAACTCTACCTTGCAGTCTTCATCAGATCTAAAAAAAAATTTAAGTGCATATAGCAATACAATCATTACATAATACAATTAATATTTCTATACAAATGCTCTAACATACTTCTTATTTTTTAAAAAAAAATTTTTATAAAAACCTTTTTAATTCATGTTATATCTTTTATACATATTTACTTCCCAAAATTTTTTTAATTTTTACTCTTTTTATTCCTTTTATATATCCTCTTATTTTATTACATATAAGTCTTTAAATTTAACTTATATAATACTTTAATACATATATTATATACCAATTTTACCTTTTTACTACCTCAAAATTATTTATATCACTTTTAATATAATCTTTCTTTACTCTTATCTTACAATTTTTTTATTTAATACATATTTCTATTCACTTCCCTATAAATATAAATTTTTACTTTATTCTCTTTCTCTAATTCTCTCTATTCTCCATTTTTATTAATTTAACTTTCTTTTAACCTCCTTTTCATATTCCCTATCCCATAGCTCCCTCTATTACCTATTCTTATAACTATTTTATGTTATCTTTTAATTATATATGTATTAAAGTATTATATGAATTAAATTTAAAGTCTTATATGTAATAAAATAAGAAGAGGGTATATAAAGAGATAAAAAGAGTAAAAATAAAAATTTAGTAAAGTAAATATGTATAAAAGATATAACATGAATTAAAAAGATTTTTATAAAAAATTTAAAAAATTAAAAATTTAAGAAGTACGTTAGATAATTTATACAGAAATATTAATTGTATTATGCAATGGTTGTATTGTTATATGTATTTAAATTTTTTGTAGATATGATGAAGACTGCAAGGTACAGTCAAAATTGTAATATTTAATAAAAAAATTTGCTGAAAAGTGTAAGAAGGATTTTGGGAATTGCAATATTATATATAACAATAACAGAAAAAAGAGAGAAGTATTTATAGGGACTATAAGTAGTCAAAATAAGAGTTGTAGATCATATGACCTTACTCTCTTAAGCTTGTAAGCTATAAACAATGAGGATTGCCAATTCCTCAACAAGCTTTGTGATAAACGCTTA
The DNA here is from genome assembly GCA_028023455.1 of Epiperipatus broadwayi. Classification (NCBI taxonomy): domain Eukaryota; kingdom Metazoa; phylum Onychophora; class Udeonychophora; order Euonychophora; family Peripatidae; genus Epiperipatus; species Epiperipatus broadwayi. Next base: position 11,697,882 of record JAQFVV010000018.1, read on the forward strand.
GCCAGAGCCAGCATTTAAAATATCTCTGTCAGGAACTCCCCCAAACCCCTGACCATGGTTTCGTGCTTTGGCACTCCTCAGAGAGATGCTAGGGTAGGTTTGGACACTATTTATATAAATAATTTATTTTTATTTTTGTCCATTGGTATTTTTCTGTTCCATTTTTTCTTATCTCATTCATTATACTTTTCAAATGTTTGATAAATATACTAATTAGATCATTTCTCCATGTTTTGTTTTTTTCCCAATTTTTAGTTAGTTTACATTAATTAACACACCTATTCTTTAGAACAATGGTGTACAACTCATGTGTTATAATTCTTCAAGAGAATATAGAGGAATTTTTGGGGTGGAATTTTCAAAAAATTAACAATAAAAAAAATTATTGCTTGTGATCTCTAATATAACTCCAAACCTAAAATAATGATGAACTTTATGGAAGTATAAGTTTCATATTAATTAGTAAATTAAATTTGTTTTTATTAAATTTATCAAAAATATCTTTCCATTTAAATTTCTTTTTGTTTATATATCTAAAATTATATATACCTTTATAAATGTAAATTATGCATGAATGTATTAGAATTATTATTTCCTAAGTATGACTTTCATTATGTATTCTCAATTAGTCAAAAAATAATAGAGATTAGTAAAAATTATATCTAAAAAAAAAAAGAATCACAATATAAATAGATTGCATTACACTGCTTTAGAAAGTTAATATTTGTTATCTACTTTATATGATTGTGTATTGCCTAAGCTTTTCTGTTAATACTGTGAGAAGCTTTTTGAATATCTTTAAAAAAACATGGATATAGGATTTTTTAGTTTTTTCCAGTTTTCTCCGCAATGAGATGAAGTAATATTTGTGTATGGCATTTTCATCCTAATTGAATTCAGCCTGTATATCATTTCTTATTTAAGATATCTTTAAGAATTTACCCCAACTGCTTATCTGTATGTTGTTTCTGTACTTTTACATTTGTTTTGTCTTTTTACTTTTGTAAACTGACATTGATAATGATTTTATTCATGTGTTAAGAACTGTATCATTTTACCATGAAATAGTTATTGAAATCAATTATTTTCATTATATTTTTATTATTCCTCCATATATTTTATCTATTTTCAAGACACCTATTTTTTTCACTTTATTCACTGTCCTTCTAATAAAATATCAACTTGAACTCCCTTATTAATTTTATAGTTTTGCAATGAAATCCATCTTATATAAATCAGAATAGTACTCTGGCTATCACATTGATTTTTATTTTTGATAGAGCATTTTTCCAATGCATCTTTTAATATTTTCTGTTTAAGCTGCTATTATTGGTTAAGATTTTTTTTTATCATATTGTATATTTTTCTATACTGATAGTCCTTATGAATTTTTCTATATCTCTACGGTGAACTTCCAACAGTTTTTGTTTACCTTCTTAACATTGATAATTTTTATATTATACTGCAGTTACATAATGATAAATTACTACTTCTGCATTTTAGTGGTTGTTATTACTGTAGCAGTTTCAAAACTTTGCGAGGGATTTAATCTTTTCTCTGTCTTCACAGCCCTATTGAAAATTTTGATTATTGAATCTTTTTGTTATTTTCTTTTTACAAATTTTTTTTGCTATTTTAGTCAGATCTTTTTATTTAAAAAAATTAGTTTTATTTAATTTGTTAAGCATCAGCTTAATATTTATAATTAATAAGTTATCTAATTTTTTTTTGTCTTTTTATCTCTATGATCATGATCTTTAGTCCTTCTTGTATCAGATGTTGCAAATCATCCTATGATCTATTTCTTACTTTTTTCAAAATCATATTTATGCACAACTTGCTCCTATTAGCATTCCAATTTTCTTCTAATGACAATGATATCTTTATGAGATATATCACCAAGAGTTAATTTCAGGTCCTTGTTGAACTGTTATATCTCATCATCTATATTATTTGCTGTACAGATATATACTTTTGTTTCTGTGATATTTGAGAATTCTTTGAATTTAACTGCCATTATTTTTGCACTAATTTTATCAATGAGTCTTTATATATATATATATATATCCTGTACCAACTCCAGAATTTAAATTATTTCCAGACCAGAATATCTAACAATTAATTCAGAATACTTCATTCAATCCAAGAATATCATATTTATTTCTTTTAATTTGTTTTCTAGTTAGTAAGTGTGGACATGATAGAGAAACGCTCTTCTAGAGAACAAACACTACAAATATTCTATTGTCTTTTTTTAAAACTGATGGCAATTGGTAAATAGAATTCATCTGTCTTTGTCACTTTTGTGATTATTAATCCATCATCTTCTTGTATTAATAAAGTTTGACATTACAAATTCCACAGACAATATGTGATTTAACCTCTGAAATTTGTTTGATTTATTGGTCTAATCCCAATTGTTCAATTATAATTGCTGACCTCATTTTAACAGGTAATGTCTAAACTAATATGAGTTCGTTTTCTAAAAGTTGCATTTCATTTCGATTTTATTCTCTATGGTTAGTACATTAACAGACCAACACAATTTGTCATGAGAGACTTAAATCAGATTACTTTTGACATGAAAAACAGACACCTTTTGAAATTATTTTAGTGAAAAGGTTGCATTTGCTAAATCAAATAGTAGATATTGAACTAATCAGTCACTTGCCAGTTTTGAATTATAAATTCTTATACATTTTCAGAGCCATTGATTATTTTTATTTTCTCACATATGAGATATTATTAATGAGTTGTAAAAGACAAAAAATCTATAATATAAACAAAATAAATAAGAAAAAATAAAATAAATGTATAAAAAAAAGGTAAGAAAAAAAGTTAATACAGACTTTCTTTATGAAGAATTATTAAAGAAGGAAAGTGAAGTTCAATAGAAATATCAGTATAAAATGAATTATATAATCAATATATTCAGCACATCTTAAAGTAATTTGGGGAAATTTGTTTCTATTATCATCCTTTCATGCTTACTGATCAATGTATTCTTTTAAAATAAAAAATAAAGTATTGTCTTCAAATTTTACTGTTTGTCCACTATTGTTTAATTTGATCTTGATTGTTTCTTTAGCATACACAATTTATAATAAAACAAGCAACACTCTTTATTCTAATGTCATCTATAATAAAGTTGAGCAATCAGTGATTTCTGGATGGCAATGCAATTAAACTCCAGATCGATTTCTGGCTTGCGATTTAAACTAATGTATTTTATATTTAGAAACCATGTTTAATTTTATTTTATAATTTAAAACTTTGGTGTGTTTTGATTCTTTCCAATTAGAAAATTTCCAAGATAAAAGATTATTTTAACCCAATCTGATATTCTATAACTTGTTTGGATTTCCATATGTAATGTCAGTATGACATGGCATAATTAATGTTTCATGTACTATTACTACTACTACTATGCTTATTATTATTATTATTATTATTATTATTATTATTATTATTATTATTATTATTATTATTATTATTATTATTATTATTATTATTATTATTATTATTATTATTATTATTATTATTATTATTATTATTATTATTATTATTATTATTATTATTATTATTATTATTATTATTATTATTATTATTATTATTATTATTATTATTATTATTATTATTATTATTATTATTATTATTTAGCTTTGGAATAATTTTCTGTAGAGTCTGTTCTTCCTACTAACATAGTTATGTCTCATTTAGGATATTGTCAGCGCTATAAAATAAATGCTTATTTAGATATAAAGAATCATAAATGTGAATTTTTTAAATATTTTATATAAATTTTTTGTTGCACTTGTTTCCAAATATTTAGTATAAAATATACTCTATTTGTAAGAACGTTATACTTCTATATTCATAATTTTTCTTTTTCCAATAGTAATAGATAAATAAAAGATTTAGACAGTTAGGGAATGCATGTACTTGATGTTAATTAAGAATAAGAATTATTAAAAAGAAATTTTTTGAATTTTAAACTATTTCTTTAGTATTAGAGTCCATTAAATTTTTAACTATATCAAATCAGTAGTGAAAAAAAAAAGTAAAAATAAACCTAGAAAATACTTTTTAAAATAACTAAACTGCTCAAAATCATTACAAAAAACAATGGGCGAATATTTATGATAAAATTTCTAGTCTATTATTGGCAGAAATTTATTTGAATCTTTGGATGTCTGTATTTTTGACAAAATCTCTTCTATATTTTTTTATTTTAATCCTACTTATGTAACTGTGATTAATCACTGAATAGTTATGCATGACTTGTCTGATTCTAGAGCTCAAAGTCCATGGATTGCAACCCAACTATGTCATTTCCAGTGATCAAACTTCTTATAAATTCTTGAACAATAATACATTCAATTGTTTTTTTATATATCATTGAATAATAGATGGTAGTACAATCCGTTTCTCATACTCACTTATGACTTATAGAGTAGCAGCAGTGAAATACACATTTTCATATATCAATTATTTGTATTTCTATTATAATATTTAAGCTAATGATTTAAAAGTTTACCACTTTAAAATTTTTAATTTGAGCCCACCTGCTTATTTAGTTATATAGTTCTGATTCTAGGACTATATATTTTAGTAAATTCAATTATATCTAATTGTGGGCATTTTAGATCTTCTGATAAATAAATATTCTAAAACATTACTCTCATAGTTTACATTTAATATCCAAACTAACACTCTATATATCACTTTACCTAAAAACATCTAATAAAGTATAAGTAATTGACATTTAAGCACTTGGAGATGCCAAGTAAAAAAAGCTTAACACTGAAACAGTCCCTTACCATGCTTTCAATGTCTTTGTCATGCTATTATAATCATAGCAATGGATGAATAATTTGTGGATTGAAGGTGTAATATAAATATCATGTAAAATGTATGCAAATAAGCTTAAATGCCCCACTTTTTAGAAAGTGGGGAACATGATTTTTTTTGTTTGTAGCATTGGCATTATTGGCAATATGCCAAGCCTCTTTTGTTTTGTCAATCTTTTCTATACATACAATGCTGGCTGCAATAGGTTCAAAAGTATGACCAAGTTGGTATTTTCATGCTCAAGAAATGTGGATTTATGTTTTAGATTGTTTTTGGCTCTTTTGTACAATATTGTTTCTGGGATAGTCTTGTTTCAAAGCTGGCATGGTATTCTCCAAAATACATGGTTCTGCAATTGATTTGATGCAAAACAATGCCAATGCTATACATAAATAAGAATCCTGCTTCCCCTTTCTAAAAAGCGGGACATTTAAGCTTATTTGCATACAATTTACATGATACTTATACTATACCTTCTGCCCACAATTATCATTTATTGCTATAATTATAATATCATGACAAATATGTTGAGAGCATGCTAAGCATACTATATTAAAACTATTTCACTGTTAAGCTATTTTTTACTCAGCATCTCCATACACTTAAATGTCAATTACAATTGCTTAAGAATAGTAAACTAATGGATTATAAGAATTAAAATAGAAGTAATAAATGGACACTAACCCTCAAACTAGATTTTGTCTATTTGTATTTGCCCATAATGAGTACTAGATTATTTTCTAATAGCTTTTATTTCTATTATACTAACCAAGTTAATGACACAATATTGTTTGCCTGAAAGTTTGTGATGATGGCATTTTAATAATAATTATATATTGGACAATTTCCATTATCTAACATTGAATATTAAATGGTTAAAGCATTCCCTTAAAATTTAATATTCAAAAATCTAAAGGTTCAGGTTCAATTCCCATTTGAGTTCTGTCACTGATCATTTTTGCAATACCTGAAGAAGAGAGTAGAATAATAATACCACTTGAAATATTGTATTATATACTAAATTGTGTGTTATTATTATCAGTTTAATAAATTGGAAAGCTTAAATAAAACTTAAATTTTTATAGACATTCAATATTTAATGATATATGATGAAAATAGCCCATATACAATTACTAATGATTCAATAGTTTCAGAAAACTTATATTGAATTCAATTCATTTTGTTTTATGATAAAAATGATGACAAATAGATGTTTCTAATCTTCTGTACCGAAGCGATAAATTATCAATGTCCAGAAATTAGTTTGATGTGATGTGATGCCCTGTGATTTCTCTTTAAACCGAGTCAGGAATCTCTAAACAACTATGCCCAGAGAAACCTGTTAGCCACTTTCCATTCCCTTTCCATTCCCCATTCTAAGTTTTCCCATAATCAGCTCCATACTGCCCTCTAGTGTCCAGTTTTTTTTTTACATATTTATAAAGCTGGCTTTATAAATAAATATAAAAATAAAGTCTTCTGGGTTAAACTCTGTATTATTTCTTTTAAATCCCTGATGTTTTGCCAATTATCATTCATTATTGTCAAGGTTATGGTCTTAATGAAGAAGAACTGTTATGTCCTAAGTAATAAAAAAGATTGAGCATAAAGTAAAAACAATGAGCATAAAGTAAAACAATCATTCTTATAAATATTTGATAATTGATTATTCAGCGAATTAAAAAAATTTTATTTCCTTCAGTTTTACAATTAATTGATTTCAAGTTGATTTTAGAAGATAGAGATAAAATAAGTGGTCTCTTTGTGCTTTATCAGACTTATTTAAACCAGTAGGTATTTTTAATATTTCAATAGACTCTCTCATCATTCTCAAATTATACTTTTCCAAATTAGCAATTATTTTAACATTATCAAAGTCAAAGATGTGGCCAATTTCTTTAAAAATGCAAAGTAAAAGCTGATGTATTTTAACATTTGATTGAAGGCATTTTGATGCTCCCTAATTCTGAAATTAATTCATCCATTGCATTGACCTTCATAGCTTCTTGTGAGTTATGAACATAGGATTTCATTGACACCTTGGTATTCCATAAGTACTTAGTCTTTAGGTTTATGGGAAAATCTTTTTTTTTTGCCTAGTGGAAAAGGTTGTCTTAATATTGACATTAGATAGTCTTCTACTGATCTTATTAGTGAGTCCTTAAATATAATGTAAAACAACTCTATAATTAATCAAGTTGTCAATTTTATCATCTTTTTTTCTCTTAGTATCAATGCTATGCAGATTTTTTATTGTAATCATTAGAAAGTAAAATATTTTTAGTTCTATTTATTGAGCAATATGATCTTTATCATCAAAAGTTTTTTTTAGAACAGAAAGAATATGAGCAGGATGATGATGAGAATTGGAATTAAGATCTCTTTATATAGGTAGATTTTCTGTAAACAGACATTCATAAAGAATGATCAGATTTTCTACCAATTAAAACATCTAGAAAATAAATTGTTTTATTTCAACTTCCATGGTAAAATTAATATTATGATACCATCCATTAAGAAAAACAAAGCAAAAAAAAGAATTCAAGGCATCAATACTATGAGACTATATAAAAATGTATCATCTACATATCTGAGCCAAATGGAACGTCATTAGCTTCATTTAATACTTGGTTTTTCCAAAATTATTCATGAAGAGATTAGCAATTACAGATGACAATGGAGATCCCATAGAAAGTCCTTTAATTTGTTTTTACTTTTGAAAGTCATGAAAAAAATCTTTTGATGGAAGCATATAGTTTGTCTGATAAAGATCAACTTGTTCAATAAATAGAACTAGCTAAAAATATCATATATAAAACTTTACCTAGCATTGGTACTAAGAGTGGAAAAAATGATAAAATTGACATCTAGTTATAAAGTTATTTTAGCTTATATTAATGGAGTCACTGATAAGATTAGTAGAAGACTATCTAATTTCAACATTAAATCTACCTTTTTCACTAGCAATGAAAATTGGTGATTTTTTCCAATAAATCTAAAGACAGTACTTTTGGAATATCAAGGTGTCTATGAAATTCTATGTTCATAGTGCTCAAGAAGCTACATAGGTCAATCCAATAGATGAATAAATGTCATAATTATGAGCATAAAATTGACTTCAATCAAATTAAATCAGCTTTTACTTCACATTTTTAAAACATTGGTCACATACCTGACTTTGATAATGCTAAAATTACTTGCTATTTTGAAAAAGTATGATTTGAGAACTATGAGAGAGTCTATTAAAATATTCAAAAGATGAAGTGGTTTAAATAAATCTGATAAAAGATAATGTATTACAATCTTTTGGAAACTACTTATTTTATCTCCATCTTCTAAAATCAACTTGAAATCAATTGTCAAACTGAATGAAATTAATCTACTTATTTTGAATAACCAACCATCAAATATATATATATAAGAATGATTGTTCTTTACTTCACACTCTATCTCATTATTATTTAAGACATAACAGTTCTTCATTAAGACTTTAATCTTGAAAATGAATATTTCATTGAACTTAAAATAAGACATGGTTTAATACCCAAAAAACTTTATTTTCATCACATAATTATGAAAATATTATATATATATATCATTAAAAACCAGTAAACACTTAGACAATCCCAATATTAATAACAATCAATAATTTCAAACTGTTGTCAAGACAATCTCCTCTTAACAATAGAGGTAGAAATTCACCTTTATTAATTATTTTTTAATTCCACCTTTATTAATGATCCAATATATTTATATAGATCTTAAAGATTGTAACTTGATCACAGAGATTGAAATTATTGATACAAAGAAATTTAAATAAACTTCTTTAAATAGGTAAATATAACCTGTTCTGAATGTAGACAAATAAATAGTCAATTATAACATTACAAATTGCAATTATGAATTTCAAATATTCAAGGCTAAATGGATTTGTAAGTAATCATTAAAAACCAGTAAAGACTGAGATAATCTCAATAACAATCAACAATTTCAAACTGTTGTCAAAGCAACCTCCTTTTAACAATAAAATGAGATTCCACCTTTATTAATGATTGATCCAATATATTTATATAGATACTTACAAACCCATTTAGCCTTGAGTATTATTATACATATTATTTAAGTAATTATAATAAAAATAAATTTAAAGGTACTAAACTATTAAAAGCAGTCTTTAAAACGGCAGAAGCACTTTCAGTTAATTTCTTAAATCTGTCTCAACAATTTTGTTTTAATTAACAGACATTTATTTAAGTAATACTTTGGGTGAAATTTGAAATTTATAATTGCAGTTTGTAATGTTATAATTGACTATTTATTAGCCTGCATTGAGAACAAGTTATATTTATCTATTTAAAGAGCTTTATTTAAATTTCTTTGTATCAATAATTTCAATCTCTGTAGTCAAGTTGCAATCTTTAGTGTCTATATAAATATATTGGACCATTTGTTAATAAAGGTGGTTTTCCACCTTTATTATTAAAAGAAAGTTGCCTTGACCATGGTTTGAAATTGTTGATTGTTATTGATATTGGGATTGTCTAAGTGTTGATTGTTTTTTAATGATTACTTACAAATCCATTTAGTCTTGAGCATTATTACATTTATTATTTAAATAATACTTTGGGTGTAATTTGAAATTTATTTTGTAATGTTATAATTGACTATTTATTAGTCTGCATTCAGAACAGGTTATATTTACCTGTTTAAAAAAGTATATATGTATATTAATTAAAACCAATTCATATATCACATGACCTATATAGCTTGCATTACTAATACATAATAATAAAGAGCATGCTAATAACTCTAAAGAAGCTTATTTTTTTATGATAAATTCCACAAGAGAAAGCATTTAAAATCTTTATCTTGAATTGTCCCCAACCCCACACCAGTTTTGAACTATTGCTCTCTTCAATGAGGAGCTAGGACATTAGATTCAGAATTCTAACTCAAGCCAAGCATTTATCTAATACTTAAATATTAAGAAGAAGATCTGTAATTGTCTAATATCTATATGTCTGCAGATTCAGCTCTTCAACTGAAAAAGTTACATAGGTCTGAAGTAAAGTCATTTACTCCATATATTAGTAGACTTAGCAATTTAATATAGCCAAAACCCTAACAGCCAAATTATAAATATTAATGAAAACAAGTCATATATCACATGACCTATATAGCTTGCATTACCAATATGTAATAAATAAAGAGTGTGCTAATAACTCTAAACAAGCTTATTTTTTTACGATAAATGCCACAAGAGAAAACATTTGAAATCTTTATATTGGATTTTTCCCATCCCAGACTGGTACTTAGCTTGAGTTAGGATTTTGAATCTAATGTCCTATCTTCTCACTGAAGAGAGTCATGGCTCAAAACCAGTCTGGGGATGGGGACAATCCAAGATAAAGATTTCAAATGCCTTTTCTTGTGGCATTTATCATAAAAAAATAAAATTGTTTAGAGCTATTAAAACACTCTTTATTTATTACATATTGATAATGCAAGCTATATAAGTCATCTGATACATGACTTGGTTTTTATTAATATTATAATTTGGCTGTTAATGCTTTGACTATATTAAATTGCTAAGACTACTAATATATGGAGTAACTGAATTTACTTCAGGCCCATATAACTTTTTCAGTTGAAGAGCTAAATTTGAAGACATATAGATATCTAAGAATTTCAGATCTATTTAATAATTAAGTATTAGATAAATGTTTAGCTTGTGTTAGGATTCTGAATCTAATGTCCTAGCTCTTCTCTAAAGAGAGCCATAGCTCAAAACTGGTCTGGGAATGGGGACAATCCAAGATAAAGATTTCAAATGCTTCTTCTTGTGGCATTTATCATAAAAAATAGGCTTATTTGGAACTGTTAGCATGCTCTTTATATATATAGTGTCTGCTAGGATAATTTTCTGACAAAATACTAATAGGATTGCTCATTCATTATCAAAATAATACTTTTATTTTACTTAGAGTGTTGAAGCTTCCAAATTATTAGCTTGAACAGTATAATAGGAATAGAAGTTAATTCTATATGGAAATAAAAATCAAGTGCTCCTTTTTGGCACATGGATAAAATAATCTAGAAATGAAAATGGTGTGTGTATCTAGTGACTATCACTAGGCAGATAGCTCTAGAATACAGTAATAAATAATAGATTACTGATGCTAATAAATATATTAAATGTAAGATAGGAGAATTGTGCACTGCTTTCTTCCAGTATAAATCTTTTAACTATCGAAAGTTATGCAGTTTGTGTTTTAGATTCAATAAACTTATTTCATCTACTTAAATATGAAGACTTAAGAAACAATAAAAACATTAAAAAAAATATTGATTAATTCAAAATATTTACTTTTGTATTTCTGGTTTTGGCTTATGTGTTCTGAATGGTATCTTAAGTTTCCACTAATATAAGTCAATACATTTTAATGAATTAATCGCGGCAATCTTTTTCCACAATTTTACATCAAGAGTTAATAATAATAATAATAAAATACTTTGATTTTTTTTTTCGAGATCTTAAAAGAATTAGATGGAAATTTTTCTAATGCTCCTTTCATTATTATTACTGTATGCTTTTTCACATGTTACACAACCATGGACAAATACATGCCATATAGTTATGGCAAATTTACTTAGCAAGTTAGTTATACTTTTTTTCCTTTATTGTATTTGTAATTGATTTGCTTATATGTTTTGGACGTTAGCTAAATAAAGGTTTATTTCTTATGTTAATTTTGTTGCTGTAACCAAAAGTGCGTTCAGCTACAGTTAACAAAATTAATATACAAACTAAAACATTACTTAGATAACTTTCAAAGCATTTAAGCAAACCAATGAGAAAGTTACGGTAAATTTAATCAAGCATTGCATAGAAAATACTAAGCAATTGATTAGTATATCTAAATAGTAAAAATTATTTAGTCAACAATAGATGATGAAGTTATGAGTACTTGATTGTGACAGATAGACTTTTTTTTTCTACTTGCAGACTGATTGTTTTACATATTTAATAAAAATTGGAAGTTAATTGTAAACAAATCAAGAACAATTTACAAGAGTAAGTCACATTGAAATGCCACAATTGTTAAACAATCTAGAATAGTATATGATGATATATTGTGCTAGTTAGGTAGTTGACAGAAAGCCTACCCAGACAAATAGCAAGCTAACAGTTGATATCTAACTATTTGTAAACAGAGAATAAAGTAAGAAAACTGCAAAAATTCTTACCAACTAATTGTTGACTAAAGTGGCGACTCACTATAGTCTATTTATCATTTTTATATATATTTATGTGTCATATAATCCCCACTTTTGAGAAATATGTAAAAAACAGCTTTTAATAGTTCTCTGCAAGATGCAAAAATATCTTGGTGATGGAGAGATATTAATCATCAGGTTAGTAAACTATTGAATTGGTGAGTTTTTTACTGGGGAGTGGGGTAGAATATTATCATTTACTAACTAGTGTTTGGGTAACTAGCTAGGCTGGCTATACAGTTTAGAAAACATTCTAAAACTACTAGAAAATCTTTAATTTTGAATTTTTGGCTTTGCATGTGGATGCATTTACCATTTTACAAAACAATATCTTTTTCATGATATATATATATACACACACATAAATAAAGAGATGCCTTTTTAGTGTTTTAAAACATTTCATTGAGATTGTGAAATGTAAATTAGATTTATTTTGGCAATGTTGAACAAATATAACAATATTTAAAAATTCCTGAAATATTAGATAATATATCTAGTTTGAATAAAGCTATTCGAGAATAAAAAAGAGCTGAGAATCTTTTTACAACTACTTATTTAATGATAATAATTGTAAAAAAAAAAAATACTATACATGTTATTTATCTAAATAAGAAACTGGAATTTACAAGAAGTGACAGTGATTTCCTCTACGACTGTAGGCAATAAAATTAACATTGCAAAGCAATATTACCTACTCAGATTCCCGCGGAGCTGTTCCCACATTAAAAAAAAGAAAAAAGGCAGAATCTAAATTATTGCTTAAGTTATAATTATTAGAAAATTATTAAAAACTGTCATAGAAATAAATCATTACCATAAATATAATTACTACAAATGTTACAAAGTAATTTATTTAAAATAAACAAGGATAAAAATAGCATAATAGGTTATATCTGTTTTTGGATTATCAAGATAAAAATATTTTATGGAAAGAAAATGTGACCTACGGTCTGTGAGGATTATATGAAATTAATCAGCATTAATATGATGTGAATAAGTTACTTTTATCATTATGTGAAAAGAAGAAAAAAAAGGTTTTATTAATAAATTTTAAATCAACCCTATAATATGAAGGATCAAACTCAATCTGCGATTGAACCATTTAATTAATATTTCTATTTTCAATTTTAGTCTTATATGTTTTGTTTATTTTTTTTTTTTAAAAAAAGTATATAACTTTATTTAATAACTGAAACACAGATAATCACCAATATAAGTATTTCATGCTAAACCAGCAATCATCAGTTGGTCCAGATTATCATCTCCCACATATATATACTATAAGTGCTCAGATATATTTTAAGATAGACAATCTTCATACTTTAATGGACAGGCTCCAATCTACTACACACTCCAACTCTTCAACTGTCCATCCAATTGAAAATTTGATGATGGAATGCTTGAAGTCAACTCTGAGGCTGAGATTCTTGTCACACCCATGTTGACCTAAGGTCAATCTGAACCCCACATGAACAGGACATAATCCATTTAATACATATGCAAGGATGGGCAGTCAATACATATGCAAGGATGGGCAGTCATCTCTACAATGTAATAACTGAAACACAGGCTTTTATATACATGTGTCTATATATGTATTAGATAGGGTATATGAGCACAGACTTTCACACAACCCACCACTCTCCTATCTATTACATATATAGACACAGGTATATAAAAGCCTGTGTTTCAGTTATTACATTGTAGAGATGTCTGCTCATCCTTGCATATGTATTAAATGGATTATGTCCTGTACATGTGAGGTTCAGATTGACCTTAGAACAACATGAGTGTGACAAGAATCTAGGCCTCAGGGTGGCCTTTGAGTATTCCATCATCAGATATTCAATTGGGTGGACAGTTGAACAGTTGGAGGGTGTAGTAGATTGGAGCCTGTCCATTAAAGTATGAAGATTGTCTATCTTAATATATATCTGAGCACTTAATATATGTGGAAGATGATAATCTGGACCAACTGATGATTGCTGGTTTAGCATGAAATATGGATATTGGTGATTATTTATCTTTTCAGCATATATGTGTTTGAGTGTATCAGTGTTATTAGATAGAGTGGAGAGTGGTGAGTGTGTGAAAGTCTGTGCTCATATACCCTATCTATTACATTTATAGACACGGGTATATAAAAGCCTGTGTTTTAGTTATTACATTGTAGAGAGGTCTGCCCATCCTTGCATATGTATTAAATGGATTATGTCCTGTACATGTGGGGTTCAGATTGACCTTAGGTCAACATGGTGTGACAAGAATCTCAGCCTCAGGGTGGCCTTCGTGCATTCCATCAGCAGATTTTCAATTGGATGGCCGGTTGAAGAGTTGGATTGTGTAGTAGATTGGAGCCTGTCCATTAAAGTATGAAGATTGTCTATCTTAATATATATCTGAGCACTTGTAGTATATATATATGTGGGAGATGATAATCTGGACCAACTGATGATTGCTGGTTTAGCATGAAATACATATATTGGTGATTATTTATATTTTCAGCATATATGTGCTTGAGTGTATCAATGCTATTAGATAGAGTGGAGAGTGGTGGGTTGTGTGAAAGTCTGTGCTCATATACCCTATCTATAACTTTATTTAGTAAGATTCTGTGCAAAGCAGGAATTTATATTTATTAGTTATATACATCGTAATGTCCTACATGATATTGCTGCAATGGTGGCCTAAGCCCATGAATTATGGTTCTAGCTCTATCACTTTCTGAGCAATAAACTATTTGATTATTTAAAAATATTATTACAGTTTTATATTAACAACAAATCACCTAATTCTCCAGAGTACCCAATATAAAAGCGACTCTCCATTCTAATGCTATCTATCATATACTTGAGTAGATCCTAATTATCAGGTACATTTAAAAATGGAGTTAAATGTGTTTTATGGATGCATAGTTTTCATCTATGAATCCCAAACATCATTGATAACAGCAAAAGTCAAAAACTTATCTAAAGATGGGGATTTAATTAATCAAGCTTACTGTAGAAGACACTAGAGTAGAGAGTATGAATTGTTTAAAAGAAAATTTGATAGAATCATAACTTTCATTTAGTATTTTATTTATTAATCTGATAATATTTAAAAGACAATTATGACAAATGAATTCATGCTTGTCTTATTATGTAATATAAAAAAAAAATATTGTCTATAAGCAGATCATTTCCTTTTTTATTCAAAAATTCTCAGTTCACAAATGATTAGAAAATAACAAACAGATTACTATCAATAAGATGGGTTGATTTTTTGATAAAAACTTTATATACTAATCTCTATTATAGATGTACTTAATAATTTCTAATCCATCATACATTCTTGAAACATATAAAAACATTTTAAAAAACAAATGACTCTCAAGATGCATTTTATGCTAAACCAGTACTCATCAGTTGGCCCTGGTCACAATCTGTTACATATATCTTTATCATATGCTCAGTATTTATCAATACTAAATAGTTACATTTTGGTTTACAAGTGTCAAACTTTCTTCACCCACAGCTTTGATACAATTCATTCTAGATAAATATCTTAACAATTATCACTAATTATTTATTAAACTAGAGATTATCCCTAATGCAGATATAAACTTTAAGTCTAGTTAAAGATTAATATATCTGTTTTTTAATTAAATACACACGCATGGAGTAATTCAACTTCATTTTTCTTTTTCAGCATAATATCATTTATAGATGTACTTAGAATTTGACATTCCATAAATCATTCTTGAAATATAAGAATAAAGATATTTCAAAAGACAGATGATTCCCATAATGCATTATTTTGTTTTTAGCCTTCCTTTATTACTTGAAACCATGAGTATAGTGAACCCTGTATATATATATATATAACATATACACTTATCTAATATAGATTTTAATTTTTAATATGTATGCATTAAGGCATTAATGAAAATAATTTTTTTTAAAAAAAAAAGACAGCATAATTATAAATTAAAGGCAAAAGCAATTACATGACAGATTGTATACCAAGAATGCAAGTCCAGAAATTGACTGACAGAGCTATTCAGGTATGTGTGTGTCTAATTTTTTATTTGATTTTTTTTCTTCTTCAAAGTATGGATAACTGAAACCATGAATAGTAAGTTGATTGATAAGAGGTGAGGAGGGAACTGTTTTAGCAAGAACTGGACGTCATGTCACTTCTGTATGTATATTTTATTAGCATACACAGTATTTACCATTTCTGAATCTATTATACTCTGAACTTATTTATATATTTCATTATGCACATATCTTTAGTTGACACTTGTAAATGAGTATGATCATTCTCATTACAAAAGCAAATGAGAGAGGGGGGAGCAATCCATGAAACATAATTTCTTCTATTTATATTATATAATCATTCTAAATTCTTTTTATTCAACATTTTGAAAGGTTGCTTTTTACTTTCTTATGCATCAAAAAAAAAATTCTGAAAAACTTTACCACCTATCTTATCTACTTGTAGATAGCTTATCATCGTAGTCTATTTCAAATAGGATTTATATAAAAACCAACTTCTGAAAAAAAACTGGTTTTTGAATTCTAGTACAGTATTTCTATTTTAAAAAAATCATTTAAACTGGTTTCGAATAGTTACAAATATATATATAATTAAAATAGTAAAAAAATATTTATACTTACTTTAAATTTTTTCAGTTTGTTTAATATTTATGAGTTTACAAAAATATAATAAAATAAAATATATTCAATACAAAATAGAAAAGAAAAAAATCCGCACAAAATATAAATTATAAATTTTTCATTTAGTATTTTATTATTTCAAAAAATATAAAATATTTCACTGAATAATTAACTTAATCTTGTTTTTTTTAAAAAAAATACATGGAATAAAAATACTCTCTCACTAGTTACTGATCTTAGTTTTATCATTTTCAAGTCATCAAATAATAAATCTAAATTTTTTTTATTATTAATTGACTCATTTATCGAAAAATCGCCTTCGGTGTTTATGGATCTATGAATTGACTTTTCCATAAGTTCTTTTAGAATATTGCTGTACTTAATAGCTGGTCTGTCTTTGATATATTTATCGGTGAAATAATAAAAGAATGTGGATATATTAGAGACAATATTTTTCTTTGTAATTTAATAACATAAAGTTTTGAAGGAAATGGAAATATGCTAGATTTCTTTGTTAAAACGTTTTGTTGATTTATGCAAAAGAATTACTAATTCAACATCTTATTTCTTTAATTTATACTTCTAAGGCATTTATATTAAACCAATTTTAAATTTTAATGTTTTTAGTTACTTAACAGAAATTCAAATAGGCTTTCACTTGATAAGACACAGGTTCCCTCTCTGATGGGAGTTGTTGTAAAAAAAATTGAATTTTTCTAATTGGAAAATAGGTTGATTTTAATTGTCAGATAACGTAGGGAATCCATAATTATTATCTAGAGCATGAGAATTTTTAAAATCCTCCTCATAATCATTTTCATATTCTATTTCATTTTCCGATTCCTCACTTGTAACATATATATAAAATTCAGCAATTTTTTTTTTGTTTTATATGACACATCAGTAACTGCTAAGTGTATGATGTGTAATAGTATAGTTGATTAATTATATATTAATCTTTCTTTATTGATTAATTATAGATGATTAATTGCCCAATTTTTTTCCACAACGATGGCATTATTATTTATTGCTGCTTCTATATTGGTTGCTAGACCCAAGTTAAAAATTTGTAACTTTCAGAAACTAATTCTAATGTTTTTAAGAATTACAGAAATTAGCTATTAGAATTAAATTTGAATTAAAATCTTTCACAAAATGAAATATGTGCTATTCATATATTTGTGATTCCTTTTGCTAGTCTACTTATCTAAATTTATTTTTAAAAAAATTCTTATTTTTCTTAATATAATCCATTTATAGTTTCACGGCTGGTATTATTACAAATTATATGAATAAGAGTTGTTTTTAATCGTGAATATTCCCATTATTGCAAAAGCTCTCATAGGAACAAGCTTGTTGTAATGCTATTAATGGACAATACATTCATTGCAGCATGTTTTGCTATAATTTCTTCTAAACTCCCCTTTTTCATTAAATTAAAAATACTAGCTTGTTTCTATGGACAAGAGGAAGGTCCAAAATACTTTTTATTTGTTAATCATTTCTGTTGTATGAACTACTTTCAGATAGATGGTTATGGAAATTGCTTGAGATATTCCTTTGTAGCTTAATATTTTATTATCATGATTGCATTAATTCTTGTATTTTCTAATTTATTTTAAATTATTCCAAACCTCCAACTTATTTGCAACATTCATTTTGGTCTAAAAGTCAAATGAAATATTTTTATCAATGACATCAATTAATAATGAAAGAAATGTTATATTATTAGAAAAAAAATATTAATAAATCTTTCAGAGACTCAAAAATATTAATAAATCTATTTCTGTCATTTTTGCTTTTATTAACTAAAACAAGAATAATAACAAGCAATAACATATTTTTTCTATTCTTGTTTGTAGTCAAACTCAAGGAAGAAAACTGGTCTAATTTGGTGGAATGAACAATATGCTTGTGCCCGAGGCGATTTACATTTTTATGCAATTAATTTATTTATTACTGCAATTTTTATAGATTAATTCTAGTATTTAAAACTGTTGTTTTTTTTTAATTTAAAAACTAGCTTTGAATTTTACAAATTTACTTTTTAAAAAACTATTTTTAAATCCAGTTTTTAAAAATCATTCAACCTTTTCTTCAATCTATACTCCCAATCAAAGTGTTTCTTTAGAGCATTTTTGAAGATAATATTTATAATATAAATGGAGTCCTCCTTCCCATAAAAGCTATACTCAAGTTCACCTTTTTTTTTTAAAGCAAGATAAAGTTACTCTTCAGTCACTTTAAATATCTGATTCAATGAGAATCTACCCTTTTAATTGTACATTTACTATTATTGAATTCAGAAACCAATTAATTTTATTATGGAGTATCCTCAAAAAAAAGTTTTCATAAATTTTATATTATTTCATAATAAATTTGTATTGAAATAGTTATTTACTATAATAAAATACTTATATCTTGTTAATTACAACAACAGCATATTGAAATCTGAACTGCATTCAATATTTAAATCTTTATTTACCTTAAAAAGCTACCAAAGTATGAAAACTGATCACATTCTCAAGATAATAATCAACCAATACAAATGTCAATGAAGGTTTTTCTTCTCTTGCTGGCATGTAATGCATATGAGATTTGTGAACATTACAGTTTGTATTTAAAACATTCTGTAGACTATTATTTGAATTGTCCATAATAATTTGGTCATCATGCTATAAATCTTTTGAGTTAAAACGTATTTGTTCTTACCTGTAACAGATTAAAAACCTCACTATCAAACTTACATTGTATCTTAATGCCTGACTTTTAAAGCAACTTATGAACTTAGGCTAAAAACACTGCCATAAATATGAAAGTAAAAGTTTGAATAGGTTTATATTTCTTTTAATAATAGGCTTAATTTCAAATGTCTCAGATTTTCTGTTACCAGTAACAACATTTGTTTCATATTAGCATGTAGCATCTGCATAATATGAATAACTACCGTGGGCAGCCAGTTACTTTCAGATATTATCACAAACCTCAATTAATTGAATAATTTGCATTGGATAAATATATAAAAACAAAATATAAAATCACACATTTACTTTAGCTTTTCCATTACATTTGTCTGGCAATAAAAACTATATAGTTTCTTGGTTCTCTAAAACCAAACTGAGTGTTTGGCAATGTTCATCTACGACTACAAATAATCTATTCAATAAAGTTCTTGAAAACACTTTTTTCTGTTGTGTAAACAATAATATTCCATGATGATTACTATAGTTATTTCTCCTTTTTTTTGTTACTTTTTTAAAATTGAAATAATATAAGCTTGTTTTATTTATTTAATTATGGACTTTTTTATATAAGTAATTTAGTATTTAGATCTCCATGTTATTTATAGCTCATAAACATATAAGTAAAATGCTTTTACATTTTACTTCTAAAAAAGATAGCTTTATGGACATGAATGATCTTGAGTCTGATAATGAAATTCCAGTAATATTTAAAAGGATAAAATCCATTTGAGTTTATAGTTGGAATTAACAAAATTGTTTGGGGCTTTGTAAAAAGTTCATTTTTATACTGCAACTTTTCAATTGTTTAAAGAACATAATGGTTGAACATCCAGAAAGTAAATTTTGATTTAAAGCTTGTCATATGTGAACAATAATACTTTTTAAAAATAAAATGATACAACTTATAAGTGTTCATATATGCCTAAATATTTCCAATAGTCTTATTTTAATTCTTCTTCAAGTATCGTAAGATCTGAATCTAAAAGGCTGTTTTAGCTCCATCAGCTCCATCAAGTTGAATATTTTTGAATGAGTCAGTATAACAAATCTTTTCTCTAGAGTGATTATCTGTATTTTTTCATTAATATTTAAAAGAAAAATATGAAACATGTTATCATTATCATATAAAAGAGTGCTGTTTATTGACTTAACAGAATTGTGATACTGTTTAAAAGATTACAATTATTTTCAATTAGCAAATGACTATTTTTTTAATCCATCAATCATTATTAAGTAGCCATTAAACTTAGATTTTTAAATCTTTATATGAAGCTCTATTTTTATTTTATTATTCAGCCAAGTAGATTTTGCCACACTTTAAAACAAATTATCAGGGAACTAGTCATGATTTTAAAGTAAGAGAATCTTCTTACTCTTGTGGCTTCTATAGTGAGGTTGAGAAATCAATGATTGCTAGATGGTCATGAATTTCTTCCAGCTTTGAATCTCAAATGGCACTGTAAAGGGAAAAGGCCAAAAAACAATATGGGATGGAAATCTAAATGCATTAACCTCTGGTAGTCAGTGATTACTCAAGATTACTATAGATAACATTAGAGTAGGGAATTATTCTTGTTTAGATATATATATTTCTTAAGTTGGAGAGATAAGTGATTTGTTATTATTAATATTTTACTTTTAATGCAATCTGTATTGTAGGTGTAACTATATGTTACATAAATATATAATTAATTATAATGAGTATATAACTAATATAATATTTTAATACAATGAAAATTATGAGAAAAGATAGGAAAATTTGTGTGCAAACGATTTGAAAACAATAAACATGAAAAAAAGAATTACATTAATTGTTTGTAAAATGCATTACTCTTCAATTAATGTATGATTAATAAAAATAAAGTAGATTTAGCTAATAGTAGTATGATTTTTATAGTAACTATAGTGGCATAGTAAATGAGACCAAACTCTAAGTGGCTGAAAAAATATCTGCAGGTCCAAGAGCCTTATCTCTAATTTTGACCAACTTGTTTAGCAAGAGATATTTAATTCTTCACATGTGGAATTGAAATGAAAATTGTATTTTGGAAGTGAATTCTATCACTGAAAAAATGGTCTCTATGCATGTTACTAATAAAACTTATTAATGAGAGGACTTAGGAATAAGAGAGAAAGATGCTTAGATTTTGATACATTTGTAAGAAGAGACATACCAGAAAAAAAAAATTTCATTGATTATTTTCTTCCTGTGACATAAAAAATAATCTGATTAATATTAGCATATGTCATACTTTTAAATATAAAGCTATTACTGGGCAGAGCTCTGAGAATTATTTTGATTAGTATTTCAGCTCTAACTGAACTTTAAATGATGCATTTATTGTTAAATGTAAGGATGAATTATTATATATTTATAGACTTAGCTTTGTTCAATAGTTCAAAAAATTTTCTGTATTTAATCTCTCTATCCATGGGGGGGGGGGTAGATCTAGTGTGACTAAAAAATAGAGAGAAAACTTGCAGGCATTCATTAACTAAAACATTAATTACCATTTCTATAGGGATGATTTGGCCATTTTTCTTTTATTAAAAAGTACTGCCTTAGCTTCTTTAAAATCTTTGATAACTTTCCAGAAATGTCTTCTTAAATTTAACAAAAATGAATCATTATTAATATGACTTCCCATACATCCTTGCTCACCACAAAACTCTTTGATGTTTCTATTTATTTTTTTCCTAATGTAATACGAATTATGAGTTAAAATAATGTGTTGATCTACACTAAGAATTTTCTTATTAACATATTGATCTACTCAAAAATTTTATTCTATTTACTCATAATCAAGTTTATTTTTACATTCACTAAAAATATTAATTCCTTATATACTAATCTGGTAAAAGATGAAAGCAGTGAGCATTAAAACTATGCGAAAAAACATCAAATATAGTATTTTTTTATTTTATTGCATCAACATTTTGTTTACAAAAAACAATAAATGAACTTTTTAGACTAATCAATTATTATCCTGATGTAGTAGTCAGAATTTTTATTTCAATGAATACAAAAAGACATTTATATTTATTATACTTTGTTTTAAAAAAATTATATTTTATATTAAATGGGACATTATTGGCTTTGTGAAGTTAGAAGAAAAGGTGAAGAGACAATTGATGTAAAAAGTGGACATATTCTACTATAAAGGTAAAAATGTTAGAAATATAAGTGGAGTAGGATTCGTTATAAATAAAAAGTAGAAGAACAACATTGGGGAGATTGATGGTGTATTGGACAGAGTGGCAAGATTAGTTATACAACTTAATAGCAGATATCAAATGCAGATAATTCAGGTTTATGTTCCAACAAGTTCTCATAGTGATGAAGTAGTAGAATATTTTTATATGGATATACAAAAGGCTTTTGATCAGAGTAAACAGCATTTTAAAGTTGTTATGGGATACTTTAATGCTAAAATTGGTAAACAAATTGCTAAAATTGGTAAACAAATGAAAGATGAAAGTGCTGTACGTAATTTTGATTATGGTAATAGAAATGAGAGAGGACATGGACTTGCAGAAAAAGAAAAACTTTATATTATGAATTCTTTTTTTGAGAAAAATGTTAAAAGGAAATGGCATCCAAATGAAGGTACAGCAGAGTTGGATTATATTTTGACTAACAGAAAACACATATTTCAAGATTGTAATGTTCTTAATAAATTTAACATAGGAAGTGGTCATCGATTATTAAGATATGTGTTAATGCAAAACTAGAGAGACAAAAATTATTAAGAGAGACAATATTTACAGTTTGATATTCTGAATCTTCAGAAACTTTCTAATGAATTTAAATTAGAACTTACAAATCGGTTTCAAGTATTAGTAGATTTTGAACATGATTCAGATTTGAATGAAATTAATGTGAAAATAACTGATACGCTTTTAAAAACTGCAACAAAGATAGCTGGTAGAAAAAAATCAGCAATTGACCAATAAAGTTTCTACTGAGACTAGAAAATTTATGAAGAAAAGAAGGAATATAAAAATATACAAAAATGATGCATTAAAAAGGATTGAATACCTCAAATTTTGTAAAATGGTGCATAAAAGAGTTGAAATTGATATAAGGAAGTATAATTGTGAACTAGCAGAGAAAGCTGTAAAAGAGAATAAAAGTCTCAAGAGAGTAAAGCAACATTTTGGTATTAGTAGGAAATTTATATTTGCAATAAGAAAAAAAGATGGAATTTTTACTAAAAGAGAGATAACATCATGAAATGGGTAGAAGACTTTTATCAAGAATTATATAGTAATAAAGAACAAATACCTCCTATATCTATTATATCTTCCAAATTGCCCACAATTTTAAATGAAGAAATGAGACGTGCAATTAAATTTATGAAGAAAAGAAAAGCTCCAGGTAATGATGGAATTATAATTGATATATTAAAAGAAGCAGGTGAAGAAATAGAAAAAAATTTAACAAAGTTATATACCAAATGTTTAAATGATAAAGATGTACCAAATGATTGGAAGAATGCAGTACTAATATTAATATTTGAAAAAGGTGATAAAGAAGATATTAGAAATTACAGACCTATCAGCCTTTTATCAGTTTTATGCAAAATTATTACCAAGATAATTACAACTCATCTACAGAGAACATCATATCCAGGTATTCATCTAGTAAGAGAACATCATATCCAGGTATTGTGAGAAGTTATAGAAAGGACAAATGAATATGAGTTGCCATTATGTTTTGAATTTGTAAATTATGAAAAGGCATTTGATTTTATAAACATTTTTTCAGTGATTAAAGCATTGGATCATCAAGGTAAAAATCCAGAATATTGTCATATTTTGAAGAATATTTATAAAAATGCAACAGCAACAATTAGATTACATAATGATACTAGGACAGTCAATATTGAGAAGGGTGTAAGACAGGATGACTTCATATCTCCAAAACTTATGGATTAAAATAGGAAGCTAATGAAGCAAAAGTAAATGGAGATTATTTAAGTCATTTAGATTTTGCAGATGATGTAGTTGTTTGTGAAAATAATGCTTTAGAGCTGCAGAAAATAGTTGCAGGAGTTATCAGATGAAAATAGAACTAAAGGTAACTGTTAGAAAGTCTAAAGTAATGTTCAATAGATTTTCTCAAAATATGAAAATAAAGATTGATTATGATGAGTTAGAAGAAGTTAACAGCTACAAATATCTTGGTCAGATTATTAATATGGATGGAAACATAATGGATGAAATTAATCATAGAATTAACCCTGTTTGAAGTGCTTTTGGTAAAAATAACTTGATACTAAAAGGAAATATGTCTATGTGTTTGAAAATAAATCTTTTTAATAAATGTGTTTTATCAGTTCTTATTTATGTATCTGAGACTTGGACACTTAATAGAAGAGCAATACAGAGACTTCAGACCACTCAAAGAATATGGTGAAATGCAGATTAGAAGTAACAAGAAGAAATTGAAAACACAATATATGGGTAAGAGAACAAACAGGTGTTACTGACCTCATTGAAAAAATTAAAAGTCTGGAGTGGAGTTGGGCTGAACATATTGCTAGAAAGATGATAATGGTTAAACAATTGAAATCTTAAATCAGATTCCAAGATATTGAAAAGATCCAGAAAGAGACCACATGTGAGATGGATAGATGAAATAAAGTGTGCAGGGATGATGTGGAGAAGAGAAGCCAAAATTAGAAAAGATGGATTGAACTTGGAGAGACCTTAATCCTGCAGTGGATTAATAATGGTTGATGATGATGACTATTGCAAATTTCAAAATTCAAATTAAAAATTTGGGGGATTAATATCTTTTGATATACTGCATAATAGTTATTGCTAAATAATAAATATCAATTTTCTAATAATAAAGTTGGGATAGGATCTATTATTTTTTTAAAAATATTATTTCAATCTATAATTTATTTATTAATCTCTATAAGTATTCCTATAATATTAATTTATTTTATATTCTAACTATTAATTTTAACCCAATTTATCTGTGCTATTGTTTTGAGAGAAGTTGGAGTTAATTATTTTATATTGATTTTTCTATTCTAAATAAAATGTTTATGATAATCAATTCAGATGTTACGTAAAAATTCAATAACAAAAGACTATTTGAACTTAGAAAACCAATATCATTATTTCTTATAATTTGAAGTTATAGTTTGTATACTTTTTTTCTTATATATATAATTTCTATGTATGTCTAATCCTTGTATATTATTATATTCTTTATATGTATATGGATATTCATATATTTCTTACCTATAAGCTACTTAAATATATATTTCAATTTTTTTATTTTTAGACTGAAGATGAGAGGTAAATACAGTTAAAATGTATTGATGAAAATTAAAATGTAAAATAAGCTTATAATATAAGAGTATAAGCAGTGTGCTTGACTGAATTTATGAATATTTTAATCAATAGTTTTGGATACAGAAATGTTAAGACTGAATACAAAAGAATAAAGACACAATATGAAGTATGAATAATGATGAAGATACTGAGAAGAAGTTCAAGAACATTTTCTGTCAAGAACTCATGTCCAGAGTTACAACTTGAACTCTGAAACACTTATTTATAAACATCTTATAAATAAAGAAAGTTAGTTTATTTCCAGATTGATCCTTAATATATTTACACTTTATTATAATTTCCTGATCTGCAATTTTCAGGGAACTTAGCTATTCTAAGACTGCTTTTTGAAAGTAAATAATAATTACATAAGTAGTGTTAAGAATTTGTTACTGAATTATGAATCAATGTTGACAAAATATTTGTATTAATAATCTTATTTGACACATATTTGAATTCAGTTATATTATCTGTTTAGAATCAAAATATATTCATAAAAAAACTATTTCCAAAAAAAAAAAGAGAAAAGAAAGTAGGAAAACAATAAAATATTGAATAATAATTGATGTTTCTAATCTTTTTAATTTGTCTCACATAAAACACTATTTATTTTGTAACATTTCAATATCTATCATTGAAAGACTGATGTAGATACTTTTACCATGCATAACTTATTTGAAGACTTTACACCATATATTAACTATCACATGATCACCATTTTTTATGCTTGCTCATAACTGTTATTACACTGAGTGGCCCTACTGTATGAAAAATTTTGCCTGTTTTAATAACATATATTAACTACTTGTATGTAAATCATTTTGATAAATAAGAGGTTTGTTTGGAGTTTATGGATTGCAGAAAGATCATATTGGCAGAGATTGCTCAACTTTTTGATTACTTTTTTTATTGATGCAATGGTTTTCATAGAACTAGAAATTAGTGATATAATTCAAATATAGAGAGGGGATAATAAAGCACCATTACGAAGTATAGTTAATAAGATAGTGATGGTACTGCCATTACCATTACGCATCAAAACTAAATCCCATAAGCATTGATTTATACAATTATCATTAGATAGTAATGAACTAGAGGGTGTTAGGGTTTCAGAATTTTGAGACTCAACTTCAGTGACTTTTTAAGTATAGATTAATTTATTTATAAACATTTCATTGAATAATAAATAACATTAAATTACAGAAAAAAAAGTTTATTTTATTTTCAGATAACACATTTCAGATGATGTTATCAAATAATTATTCATTATTAGATAATCTCTAGTCTAATGAATGACTAATAACAATTATTAATATACTTCCATTAAGATGTTATCAAATATTTGTTCAACATTTCTACATAAATCATTATTTTTGATATATTGAAATATAATTATATCTGATATAATGTAAATCATTTTGATTTTCCAAAATTTTTTTATTTACATTGGAGCCATGAATTATGCTATATTTTTATTTCAGGCCTCCTTACATTCAAAGGAAATAGTATGTAACAGCTCTCTTTTTGTTGATAAGTAATGATTGGAGTAGAATACATATTGTTTATTGAATCTGTACAGTATCTTTGAAAACACACACATATATAACACAGATATTTTTATATGTATATATAAACAAAATTTTAATATATATATAAGTATTAATAACAAATGGAGGAGGTATTTATTTTATTTTACAGCTTGTGTATTCGCTCATACACCTATTATAGCAATAAGAATAAGAAGAAAAATAATTTCTATTGTAATTTTATTTCTAAAATAAAGGAAATAGCAAAATATTCTCTGGGTAATATTTTTTTATTTTTCAATAACTTTTTCTTTTTTATAGAACAATAGATTCCTCTGTTTTTCAAGAAAGTACTATCTTCCCAATTATATTAATGTTTAATACTGAAATCTTGTAAGACTTTTACTTTTAGAAATTTTTTTATTTATTACTATGCATCAAATTCAGAAAAAATAATAAAGGAAGATTAAAATATATGTACTTTCAACATAAATTGAAAATATTTTATAAATATATTGTAAATATCGATAAATCTATCTATATTTTAAAAATCATTTGTTGTTATTAAAAAAAAATCTCTTTGATTTGATGTTTATATATGAAGTATTATTATTGTTTATGGTTATTAGTTATAGTTATTGTTTGGAATTATTATTTTATTTATTTGTTGATGGTACATCGTTGTGAATATTTAACTATTATTATTATTCTTCTTAATGATGAGATGTTTAATAGTAATATATATATATATATGTTCTAATTATTATAAATAAATAAAGACATATAAATTGTTGATTATAAAAAAGATTATTTTATTTGTGGTGATTATTAAAAAAAAATGTAATGTTATTATTTATGTATATATATATTTTAAAAGCTGTCAAATAAATTTTCGATTTAATATTTTTTTTTTATATGGTTAATATTTTTTTTGAATGTTAATTGTTTAAAATAAAACATGTGTAACAATGGTTTTCAAAATAGCATTTGCTAGCACGTGGAACAACAGCAACAACAAAAAAGAAGCCATTATTATTAGGATAGTGATTAAACAAACAAAAGGATAAAAATTTGTTGTACTTTGTTTCTTTGAAATTGCCATTCTTAAGAATAGTGGAATAAGATAAATTTCTGTAATCAATACATAAACATGACTGGCTAATATATATATATATTGCAGCCAAGGGACTGCGCTGTTTTCTTTCATTTATTCCAAGGCAGTTTAAAAAGAAAAACTAAGCAAATTTCAACACATAAATTTCATTGCGTCTGAAGCCGAAATTTGATATAGCTATCTGGAATCTATAATGGTCAATCTAATAATAATCTGGAGGTAACTAAAAGTGATTAATACATTGGATTCAACATGTCAATTTTTTTTTTCCAAGGAGAGAAATTTAAAAAGGAAAAATAAAGTATATATGTGCATTTGGAAACTAATAATTTTTTTCTAACATGACATTTTTTCAATTCAAATTGGCTCTAGAATGCATTCTAATATTAAATGGATAAAGGAATAAAACAATGGAATAAGTTGACTTTTGAAAGAAAAATAAATAAGTGAACTTTGAAAGGTAGTAAATAATTTTATATGTATAAATGATATATAAATATATTTTTGAGATTGATATTTTTTTTTACTTTTATTTTTCATTATAAAAATATAACGTTTTTATAAATATTCAATTCAAGCGTCTTGTTTTCTAACAGCAATAAACGTTTAACAGGTGTCAAAATTAACACTTAAGTAATTTAAAACCTTAAAGTATGGCTTATAAGTTTGGGTTGCATATGAGTTGTTATGTATATTTTAATAAGTAAATTTATATTCGCAAATTTTTATTATAAAAATTGTTTTATTATTAATTTATGTATTTCCATTTTTTTTAACTTCATATAATAATTCTTATGCAGACCAAAACAATAATTTATATATATTTGCTGTATATAATTTTTTTTTTTTGAATATCTGAAAAATATAAATATGGATTTGTATTTATATTAATACCTACTTGTTAAGCACAGATATGTCTTTATCTATTTAATATATATACTTATTGTAAGTATATATGTATATTTATTATTTGGGTTTGTATTTAAAACTTATTTAAAACATTGATACTACCTAAAATTAAATCATAATATAGAAATAAAGGATGTACTATTTGTTTTATAGATAATGCCTTTGTAATTTATTAGAAAGCGTATTAATATTTTATTCTTATTTTTCTTTTAATGCCAGAGTCATTATGAAATTAATTGAATTCACAATTTAATAGAGGATAACTTCATATTTCACTTATTGTTTAGTCTTTAGGCCACTTACACATATTATTATTCATTGATATGTTTAGATATACATAAATTTACATAATAGATGTGTATATTGGATTTAATAGAATTCCCTTTGTTTCTGATATATATTTGATTAGTTAGTCATATCAACCTTGAAAATAAATTATAAGGATAGATCTCATTGCTCTATATGATTTTAAATTTATTTCATGTATAGCTAGTTGGAAGGGCATATAAACAATTTATTTAAATATAACTGGGATAATTTTGTCTTTCTTCATTTAAATCATACAATCTATTATATTAGGCTTTCTTAACAATTGGATTTATTTAGATTACATATATTCCATTATATTTTTCATCCAATGTTTGAAACATTATTTTCT
The DNA here is from genome assembly GCA_028023455.1 of Epiperipatus broadwayi. Classification (NCBI taxonomy): domain Eukaryota; kingdom Metazoa; phylum Onychophora; class Udeonychophora; order Euonychophora; family Peripatidae; genus Epiperipatus; species Epiperipatus broadwayi. The sequence goes on from JAQFVV010000018.1 coordinate 11,727,974, forward strand.
TCTAACATATTGATGTTCCATTACATTTGATTTATAATATGTTTGATTTATAATATGTTTATATGATATATTGTCCATTACATTTGGCACCACAAACTGTGGGACCTAGTTAACTGGTGATTGGTATAATAAAGATATTTTCCATTACATTTGACACGACAATGTGGTCAGCATGATATGTTTATATACATATCGTATAGTTTCCATTACATTTGGCTTTCCCAATGTTTGGAGCCTTCTTTCTTCAATTTAAATGGAATGCAGCATTTACATTCCATTACATTTGGTGCCTTAAAGTTAGGAGCTGGTTAACTAATGATTATTGTTGCAAAAGTTCATATGTTTATTTTCATTTGAGATCATATAAAGATACATTCCATTACAATATGTAATTTGTATGCACTCAGCTCAGAGAAGGAAAAAGGATTGTCAAATATTAAAATTTAAGAATTTTAATGGGTTTTTAATTTTTTGTTGATTTATTTACATTTTTGTCTACATTTTTCTTTAGATAACATATAATTAAAATCATGTAGTTAGATACAGCATAATTTGCAGATCTTCTATACTTTAATTTTTTCATTTAAATTTAATTTTATTAATTTATTTTCATTCTAAATAAAAGACCTTTTTTCTACTTATCACATGATAGATATTCTTTAGCATTTTATAAGGATAATTTTCCAGTACTTCAATTCAGTCCTGCTTTTACAACCAACTTTTATCAATCTTCTTCTAATAGAAGATATGAGAATATATCAGAAAGCCAATTATTTAGAAACCAGTGGTGTGATGCAGTGAAATAACAGCTTTTTATATGAAATCAGGAGTTTCTTTGTATATATCATATATCTAGATACACTGATAGACAATTAAACACACACAACATCATTCTTACTATTACTAAAAACCTACTTATTTCTTCTCATCCATCATCCATTTTCAATCTATTATTATCAAATTATTTTATTTGCAATGACACATTCATATTTTCTTTTATTGCATTTTAATAAAAGTTGTTTCTTCAGTTTTAGTATTCTTCATTTTAGTCATAAAAACCTCAATAATCAATCCAAAAAAATCTCCACCTTTTTCACTTCTTTCACTTTTATATTTCTTACATTTATCATATAATTTATTTTATTCTTCTAACAGCAGTCTGCATTCAAAAAAATGAATGCTCTAGAAATATTTATATTCAAATTCTTATCCAATTTTTGCTTCCTTCTGCCATATCCAAAGCTTTAAATAATAGTAAGTTTTTTCTAGCAATACATATTAACTTTACCAATATCATCTCAAACTTTAATCCTTGAAAAGTTATAGTGGTATTATATAAAGCAGTCATTGTCTTTCTCATTACTTTGAGATTTTGAATCACTTATAATGCTCAAAAAATTTATGGCTAATGACTTGTGTAATCTGATCTGTACATTGCACTGAAATGCAATCAAATGGATAGTGATTTAGCATTCTACTTTCAAGGAGAAGCTTTTTATAATGTTGCGTCTTTTTGTTATGTGTCTAAATTATTTCATTTTTTTCTTAATTAGCACTAACAGTGACTTATGGGGAGTCAATGGAATTAAAAATATTTTTGAATAACATCAAGTCTCAAGTGCTTAGATTTTTTGTTCCACGTACTTTTTACAGTGTCTATGTCTCATATGTGGCAAAAATTGAAAAAAAAAAAGAGAAGGCAGTTGATGAATTTTAATTTTCTAGCTTTTGAAATGTTTCAATCTCTTAATGTTTTAAAAAAAATTATCATTGCTATTCTTGATGCATATTTCTAGATAATGTTAATAATTATTGATTATTGGTTAATATTCAAATTCACCTATTAAAAATGTGGATTTTTTAAAATGTAATTTTTATTACTTTATGACAATCTAATTGTTCTACCATCATATGCCCATTGACTTGTACAGTTTACATATTTTGGCTTTAAAGTTTAGCAATTAAAACATCATAATCTAATTAAATGTAAACTGGAAAATCATACAATGGTTAAATTATGTGTTTGAGTTAGTGATGGAGTTATAAATCAGATTTGATTTTTAAAAAAAACACAGTGTAAAATTAAAAAATATGTATGCTTACAATAAAACTAAATCCATTGTACACAATCAATAGTTCTAATAATAATACATTCACAAGAAGATATTAAGTCTAATCTTCAAACGAAACAACTATAATTGAAGACAATCATCATCAATTGCAGTGATTTACTTATCATGGAAGTCAACTGCCTCTAGACCCACTAATCTTGAAAATAATATTGCCAATATTAAAAAACTTTTATACAATTAATATAAACAAAAGCTCAGAAGATTGATCTTTCAACTTTAATTTTGTAGTTATACCACTGAACTCTTGGGTAGATAAAAGACATAGTTATTGTGAAAATTACATTGCTTCACTTCAATATATTATTCAGTATTATAAAAGCATATTTAAAATTATGCATTAATATTGCCAGTCATGAAATTCATTATAGTCTGACATGAACTGAAGAGCATCAAAAAGCCTGAAAAAGTTTTTTATAAGTCAAGAGTTATCTTTAAAAACAAATAAAAAATGTTTAACTATGGTATTTTCTAAGACATTATGAGTATAAAAAATTTAATAACTAAAAGAGAACTTTGAAAAATCCATATTATGAACAATGAAAATAATGAACAAGTAGATGGATATTATGAGACAATCTATTTCATTAATTAAAAAATGCATAATGCTCAGAAAGATTGATAGTAAAAGAAAAAAAAATGACCAGCAGTATAACCATTGAAGAGCTTGGAATTATATACATGATAGATTATTCTAGAAAAATGTCATTAAAATAAATGTTACTCAATGACATTGATTTTTTATTGTGCACAGTTTTAATGCAATGGTATAGCAGTGAAATTTAAAGTTCAGGGTCCAAGGATCCTATCTCCACTCCAGAAATCCAAAGATCATATCCCCACTCCAGAAATTCCACTGCTTGAACTTCGTATGAACTATTGAACAATAACCTAATCATTTATTTTATTTGTTGATTTTATAACATCTATTATTAATAATATTAGTGCATATAATTGGTATTAAACCAAGTGGCATCTAAATTATCAAATATACATTTCTAAGCTCATTTTACTATTGCATTATTTTTTACATTCCATACTATATTTTGTAGCATATCATTGTTATGGCATCATCCAATCATCTAGTTCATTTTTCATGTATTTCTACATTTCATTTTTTTTAAAAAAATCTGCAATAATTTATTAGTTTAAATGATAAGAAATGTAATGGAGATGTGCAATGAAGTGTTGATCTTTGTTTTGAATATATTTCTTAAGCCAATTTAAATGGCTTAAATATGATTCTAATATTTCCTACTAATTGTGCTTCATGACCTTATTTTTTTATTCATTTGATGTTTAAATTTATGCCACGGGCTCAGGTCCAAAGATAGTTGCACTTGTTCACTAATGGGACCACTCCATATTACAATCTAGTTTTTATTTTAAGATTTTTTTGTCAACATTTATCTGACAATCCAGATTACTTTATGATTTTATCTTCTGAATAATAATATCTAAACATTCATTTACTGGCAAACAATAATGAGTGGTTAAGCAATTTTTTTATGGGTTAACTAGAAGAAAATGTTCAAAGTTTGCTTGAGAATTCTTTAAGAACCTATAAAATTTTCATCCAGCCTAGATGTTGATTCCAAATTCAAGTCATGAGAACAACAGATAAATACATTAATGGCTCACCATTAGGTCGTTCATCAAGGTTGCATAGAAGTTTTGTTTTTAAAAATAACTAAAAAAATTATTGGAATTAATAGTTAAAATGCAAAATTTATGCATAGGTATTTGCTATAAAAATTAATTTCGTTTTTTACTGTCACTTGAATAAAAAGTCTTGGATAAAGTTGACTAGTTGAATACATTTAAAGATCCTTAAATTATATATATATATTGTACCAGGTTCAATCCACAAAAGATCTTACTTACACTTCAAATGTTTTGGCTGGTTACAAACTTCTTTATAATACATTTATAATCTTATTTAATTATAAATATTATGTGAACGAGCCGACACGTTCGAGCAAAGTGGAAAATATTATTGATAGCTTTAACTATCAACAATACCCACGATCAGATTGTGGCCCACCTCATCTGCTGGATTCAAACCCCTACTATCCAAACACTTTATTTGTTTTGGAGTAAACCCCGGGTGCCAGCTAGTCTAAGACTAACATATTCGGACAGTAGGCTCATAATCCAGCACTCGAAACAGTCCCTAAACTAGCTCAGTCTATTTTTAATCATTCAATAACATTATACAAAATTAGTGGTGAAAAGAATTGACAAAGAAGAATTGATAAAAGAATTGGTGAAAAGAATTGACGGACAAAATAAGGCTTAAGTTTAAAGACAATTTATTAACATTAATTATAATAATGATAAATACTTTTATAAATTTTTTTAACTAACATAATATTGGTATTTTTTAACTTACACACTGACATATATAATAAAGCATTAAACAATATTTGATATTTAGAACACACAAATTAATAGTTCATTTTTATGTGCTATAGAGTTCTTATAATTTGACTCTTGGAGGATTCACACGAATTTTTATGAATGCGATGGCTACTTTAGAAAGGAATATAAGAAAAAAAATGTTATTACCTAGGATTTTTGAAACGGGTATACTGCTTGCAGTTTGCTGCTTCTAATGAAGTATATCTAACTGGTTAGATTTGAAGTTTCTTGAGGAAGTTTCTTTTTTATTCATCGGTATTATTACTGGAGACAATTAGATATTGACAGAGATTCTTCAAGCTGTTATGCAGACATTATTTTCATGGGCAGGTTTTGCTGTTTCACTGGACTAAAGGCTGAAGTAAGATTGTATGTTCCCAAAAGCTGCTCAGCACTGCATTTTTGTTTCTGGATACTTAACAAACTGAACTGTTATCTGAACTGAAACAATTAACTCAACTGAATGTCCGGTAAAAAAATTGGTTATTTATATATGACATGTGTTTTTATTTTGATATCCCCTGGCAATATCTGTTATCAAAATTCCTTTGATAATCTCATGTTTTTGAAGATCGTTTAATTAGTAGTAGCCATGCAAACGTATTGTTTTTCCTTTGTTTAACTTAATAGCCATCACTGTTTTTTAAATCTTTAACTTTCATTTATTTATAATATTTAATACACATATGTTATATTTACATTCGCACTCACATATATATATATAACTTTTATTCTAAAATCAACACTAGTTTTAAGATGACCTTTTTCTTTAATTTAAATAAGAGATTTATATTTTTAAACTTTTTAAATTATATTTCAACTAATAATAATAAGAAAAACTCTTTACTTCCTTTTGTAAAACTTTTAGTTTGACTTTTTCTAACAAAAAACCCCTCCCCCCTTCTAATTAATTAATTGTAATTTTTATTTCAAAAACTAATGATAGAAAAGTATTTGATTCATACCTTTTTTGAAAACAAACTGTAATAAAACACTTCAACTTTTAATTTTACGTCTTTCTTTTACGAAAGATTTTTATTTTAATAATTTTTTTAGACAAAATTATTTTATATACATGTGCCAATTCAAGGTTGGTACAATATATATATACACACACACACAGATACTGAACTAGATTCATAGTGTATGACTATACAAGCAAGTAACTTGAACTGAAAACATTATAACATTATGTGCTTTTATTTCAGATTCATAACTTTATAGTTGATTGAAAAGGTGAAAGATGGGTGCTGGAGAAGTGCAATAGATCCAATAATTTAAGTGAATTGCTCTCAGATTCAAAAGTTTTTCACTAATGAAAGTCAAAATGTTAAAAAATATTCTGGAAATATTGGATAAATAGGCACTAAATACAGATTAAAATGCATAATCTTCTAGCATATTTTGATTACTAGAGCTTGTACCGTGTGACACAATTATATGTAGAAAGCTGGTGCTGTTCATGTTGTGTAAGCAAAAGAAAGGTAGACATGTATGTGATGTTTTAAAGATTTATTTTATATTTGCAGTAATTTAAAAATATTTTATATGTATTGCAAAATCTATAACAAGAAATACAAATGTACTTATTATTAAATATTTACAAATGATTCATAATGCAGTTGAATTTATTTTAAATAAGTCAAGTAATAATGGTGATAAAATAACTTCTTAAACAAATTCAAAAGTTTCTATGTGAATGCTATAGGCCAGGGGTCCCCAACCCTATGCCCATGGGAACCATGGTACCCGCAGACCATTTTACATGTGCCCGCTGCTATTCGAACACGATAAAAAAATTATTTATCTGATACAAATAAATTTAATTTTTAAAATTTCTTATAAATTATTGTATTATATTGTAATCAAGTTGTAGGGCATACTATACTTTTACAGTGTAAAAATATAAACGTTAATTATATATTAAAATTTTATTTTTGAAATAAATATTTTTTTGTACATTAGGTGTATTATTAACAATATCCAACTATAAATTTACATTGAAAAAATAAATGGTGCCCGTCACCTGGCCGGTATTATAGAATGTGCTCTTGAGGGCAAAAAGTTTGGGGACCCCTGCTATATGCCAAGAAACTTTGTTAGGCATCTAAAATTATTATTACCAATCATTTATCCAACCTGATCCATTTCTTTGTTTCTTTCTTATATCATTTAATAAAGTTGTTATTTTAGTTTCACTATTCTATCCCTATGTTCCCCAGTTTTTTTCAGCATTATTTTCAATCATTATTGATCCATTAAAGAATAGTCTCTCCAACTTTAATTCAGGTTTTTTGATCCATTATACACCAGCAAACCACCTTATTTTTTTTCATGAGATCTCTTTCTAGATCTTTTAAACTTTCTTGTAATCCAGTTTAAGATTTCAACTGTCTATCATTATTATCTCTTCAATGATTATTTTTAGCCCAGTTCCATTTCAGTTTTTAATTTTTTCAATGATATCAATGATATCCATTTGTTTTTTCAACTATGTATTTTGTTTTCAATCTTTTTTTATTATTCCAAACATGCTTTGTTGAATGGTCTGAAGTCTTTGCATTGTTCTATTAAGTGTTCAAATTTCAGAATTGGTAAACATATTCTATTAAATTTTTTCTTGAATGATTAAAACTTGCAAAATTTTAATGGAAAGTTATTGTGCCAATATGTTATCCATGCCTGGTCTAATATTTAAGACTATTAAAAAATATATTTCTTATTTCATTTAGATGAAATATTTACAAAAAAATCAACTCAGATGTCACATGATGTAATTTAATAAAGCTTGTATTTACAATTGTTATATATAGAGCTCACAAAACAAATTATTAACAAGCTTTGTAGAATACTCCCAACCTCAGACCAGTTTCTGCTACTGGATCCTCAGTGAGGTGCTAGGATATTCAATCATTAGATTAAAATTATGAGGACAAGCCCAGCACTTTATCTAATGTATAACTATTAAGTAGAAACTCTGAAATTTTCTGACATCCATATGTCTTCCAATTCAGCTATCTAACAAATAGCCATATGGGACTGAACTAAGTTCATATACACCATATATTAATAGCTTTAGCATAAAATTGCCAAAGCCATCATAGCAAAAAATAAAATTACAAAAAAATCAAGTCAGATGTCACATGACCTACTTTAATAAAGCTTGGGTTTACAAATGTTATATATAGAGCTAGCAAAACAAACTCTTAACAAGTTTTGTAAAATACCCCAATCTCAGAGAACACCAGTAGCAGAAAGACTGTCTGAGGTTGGGGGTATTCTATAAAACTTGTTAAGAGTTTGTTTTGCGAGCTCTATATATAACATATGAAATATTTATATCATCATCATTATCAACCATTATCAATCCACTGCAGGATGAAGGTCTCTCTAAGTTCAATCCATCTTCTCTGATCTTTAGCTTCTTTTCTCCAAATCACCCCTGCACACTTTCTTATTTCATCCATTCATCTCACATGTGGTCTCCTTCTGGGTCTTTTACAATCTCTTGGAATCCGGTTTAAAATTTCAATTGTCCATCTATTATCATCTCTTCTAGCAATATGTCCAGCCCAACTCTACTTCAGTCTTTTAATTTTTTTTAATGAGGTCAGTAACACCTGTTTGTTCTCTTACCCATATATTGCATTTTTGATTTCTTCTTATTACTCCCAACATGCATCTATCCATACTTCTTTGAGTGGTTTGAAGTCTCTGTATTGCTCTTCTATTAAGTGTTCAAGTCTCAGATTCATAAGTAAGAACTGGTAAAACACATTTATTAAAAACATTCCTTTTCAAACACATAGGCATATTTCTTTTTAGTATCAAGTTATTTCTACCAAAAGCACTCCAACTAAATTTAATTCTATTATTAATTTCATCCATTATGTTTCCATATGTATTAATATTCTGACCAAGATATTTGTAACTGTTAACTTCTTCTAACTCATCATAATCAATCTTTATTTTCTTATTTTGAGAAAATCCATTAAACATTACTTTAGTCTTTTTAACATTTATCTTTAGTCCTACTTTCATCTGATAACTCTTGCAACATTTCCTGCAGCTCTAAAGAATTATTTGAAAAAACAACTACATCATCTGCAAAATCTAAATGACTTAAATAATCTCCATTTACTTTAATTCCTTATAGCTTCTCATTTTAATCCACAATATACTTTTTGCACCACTGCTGTAAAAAGTTTTGGAGATATGGAGTCACCCTGCCTTACACCCTTCTCAATGTTGACTTTCCTAGTATCATTATGTAATCTAATTGTTGCTGTTGCATTTTTATAAATATTCTTTAAAATATGACAATATCCTGGATCTATATCTTGATGATCCAATGCTTTAATCACTGAAAAGATGTTTATAGAATCAAATGCCTTTTCATAATCTACAAATCCAAAGCATAATGGCAACTCATATTAATTTCTCCTTTCTATAACTTCTCTCATAAAACCACTTTTAAATCCAGCTTATTTTCTGGTGGAAATCCAATGTTCTCTGTAGACGAGTTGTAATTATCTTGATAAAAATTTTGTATAAAACTGACAAAAGGCTGATAGGTCTGTAATTTCTAATATCTTCTTTATCACCTTTTTAAAATATTAATATTAATACTGCATTTTTTCAATCATCTGGAACATCTTTATCATTTAGACATTTGGTATATAACTTTGCTAAATTTTTTTCTATTTCTTCACCTGCTTCTTTTAATATATCAATTATAATTCCATCATTACAGTTCGGAAGATGTAATAGATATAGGAGGTACTTGTTCTTTATTATTATATAATTCTTGATAAAAGTCTTCTACCCATTTTATGATGATGTCATCATATTTATATACACATATATAATCAATATTGAAAAGTTAAAATGAGTTATGAATACTTCATTATATATTCAGAAGTCATCACTTTTTCACCAGTTGTGTTAAGCTTTAAATGTTATAGTTTGTAATTCAATAGTAATAAAATTATTTACAGAAAAGTTGATCAAAAAAAATTCTAAAGAAATAAAATATTTACCTTCAAATAAATATTTACTCAATTTAATTTGTAAAATTCATATTTTTCTGAAGAATAAACTCATTTTTTAAAAAAGTCATTTTTTATTAATTTATATAACTCAGAACAATTTGCATCTAATCCATTTTTACACTCAACAGCTTGCAATTGAAGTCACTACTAGAAATATTCATAAGCCTTCATTTTAGAGAATTTAAATTTTTAACAGACATCCATTTCAGTACTTTACTAGTATATGAATTTTAAAAAAATCAGATTAGTTGAATTTTTCTCACATGATGTAAGTTTTATGTTATTGGGGGGGGGGGGAGATTATCTTATACTGCTACAATCTAAAGGAATGAAATTTTTTTTTATATAAATATTAGAATATTTTTTGTAAATAATGCTTATAATAAATAAAATCAAATTCATTTCATCATAATAATGAATCATAATTTTATTAAAGAAAGCATTCAACACATCAAAGTAATATAAATAAAAATAATTTTACTATTTTATTTTTTGCAAACTATGGTTACATTTTTAAAATCTTTTTTTATATAAATATTATAATATATATTGTAAATAATGCTTATAATAAAAAAAAGACTTTTCTTTGGAAGTGTAACACATATTGTCATAGTCATTACGTTAAGCAAATAATGTAGCCTTTCTCTGTTTATTTGAAAGAGGTTAGCAAACCAAACACTGTTCTTCAGAAAAAACTCTTTCAACTGGAATAAGGCTGTTGATCCCTGTAAGCAAAAGATGAACAGCTGCCTTTTAATGTTTTTCCCAGTTATAACCATTTTGAATATCTTGACCCATTAATTAACAATATTTAAAGTAATTTTCGGACATTCTTTGATATTTTTTTTATCTGATTTTTTTTTTTTCCACTTTTGCTTTTTAAATTTTGCAGTATTACTTTTGTGAAACCACATCAACCTCCCCCCCTCCCATTCTATTTTAGTAATTTGCTTTTCAGAAGAAATATAGAATTATCAAATTCTGCAGATGCTTCAAGATTTGGCCACTGAAGATCAAAATTCTGACTTAACTTTATCCAAAAGAAACTACTGTACACTATATTTTTAATACTGTTTTCCCATACCCCTAAATAATTACATTTCTCATAAAAATTCAATGTATGCTTTTCAAAATGTTCTTTATTTAAATCTTTTTTCCTTGATATACAAAGAAACTTTTGTTAGCAAATACAAAAGATTAACTTAGCTATTAATTTTACTTTCAATTCCTTATATCCCAAAGCTATTTTTGAAACAGGAATTTTTTTTTTTTTCAAAAGTCAGTAATTTTTTGAAACAACTTGAAGGCTATTGTGGACAAATAAGGTTAATAATTCATCAAGTGAATTTTCAAATCAAATCTATAGTTTTGGGTTAAGAAATTTTACATAATAAAAGGAAACAAGCTTTTAATCTTGCCTAAATCAAAATATATTTTTTGCAGAGCAGATAGACAACTTAAAAAATCTTATAGTACTATGGGTTAAAGTTTTTTATATACTTGATATCTGCAAATGTATGAAATTTTTTTTAAGTACTTTTTTTTTGTGCAGCAAAAATGACTCTATTTTATATCAAAAACAAATTATCATCATCACTCTGTATATATTTATCAACAATATGAGAATGTCTTCAGTTCTTAAAATTTTTCTGATTTTTTAAAATAACATTGTGCAAACATTATTTTTGTCCTGTCTTCTTATTCATGCCAAATTTATATTATCTGTGCAGTACAATTTAATTTTTTGTGTCATCAATTCAATGAATTATATTTTTAATTTCAAAATATGAAGCGAATATTGTAGTTATTTATGGATATATGTTTTATATCTTCTGTTAGAAGTATCTATTGATATAATAACAAAACTATTACTATTTAATTCATTTTATACTTTAGTCATTACATAAGGCACAGCTATATGGCTAGCAATGTTCTGGTACTGAAATATTTTAGTTTGTAAAGTTTGCAATAAGTTTTGTATTGTCGATTGCATAATCATATACAACTGTATAAAAAAAGAATGTAGCTTCTTTAGCTACATGAGCATAGTCCTCAGATTTATCTTTTGTTTTTTGAAAAATGCAGTAAGAGTCTTTCTACTATTATCTGTTATTACAACTTCCTAGTGTTTTAAAGTGTCTAAGTGTTTATCAATGTAATGCCAATAAGAAATTAAAAGAAACTGCACTGTTGCACAAAGAATGAAATATAGAGTCACTCTATTTATTTTCTGGTTTGAGTTTCAGAAATTAAAATTCATGTCATATTAAGAATGACACCTTTTCATGAAGTTTTATTTTTGATATTATGAATTATTTTAAATCTTAATAAAATTAAATCAATTACCAATACAATGTATTTTATACAACAGTGAGTGCATGGAATATGACAGCAGAAATTCTCAAAATTTGGAGAATAATAGAGCTAGAAACATAATGAATGAATTGATTCATATAATTCATTATTTCTATTTAGAAAAAATTTCATGAATTTTTTCTGTTTTATTTTATACAAAAAAATATGGTATCAATATGGATAGAACATTTCAAACACAAACTGTTCATTCTAAATATAGATATATAATCATCTTAATAATAACATGATTTATATTCTGTATATGAATTATTTATTTTAAAGTGTGAAAGATATTTTCCTCTCACAGTTATCTAATTCACTGCTTGTCACAAAATTTTTATAAACTAAGTCCATTTTTCATCAGACAAGAACTATAATTCTTTTTAGTATTTTAATAATAACCTGAATATTTCAACTGAATAAAAGCAAAGTGATTTTAATTTGTAATATTAATCCATATTTCATTCCAAAGAGAGTATCTTATTAGTATTTATTGTATAAATATGTAAGTCATGATATAAAGATCATAGTTTTGGAGATATTTACCTTCTCATCAGCTACAAGTTAATAATAGACAAGTTATAACATAACTTCTTTACTACTCATCTAGAATTGATTTGGACATGTTAGAGGATTCAAGGATTGCATATCTGAGAATATTTGCTACAGAAATTTTCAAATAACATATTGATTTTTATTATTTACATTGCAATTGTTGGTAGTACTGTAATCCAAGAGTTCATACTTATTTTATGTGTATTTAACCATGGTTACAGTTTTTAAGATAGACTTTGATAAAAAAGAAAAAGTTCATGTTATAAAAATAATAATGAGAATCACCAAAAGGATAAAACTGAAAGCTTCACTATAGAAAAATATTTGAGATTTTGGGTGATTCAATCAAAACATTGGAGAAATGCATTTTCATGATCGAACAAAACCTCATTAATTTTTCTTGAATTGAGGAAGATATGAAGCAGTAATTTATATTTTGTTTAACTAATAATTACTTTTATATGCTTCTATAGTTTAGTTTACTAGTATTACTGAATTGTGATTTTTTTTAAAATGATAAAATCATTAATCTGCTATGGTTAAAAAAAAACAACAAAGTTTCCAAAATATTAATAGATAACTTGAAATTCTCATTACATTCAAAAAGTGTGAATCAAGTTAATAATATTATAGATTTTCACAACTTCAACAATAAATTACAGAGGATTGAAACTATTCTAGTATTTATATACTCAAGGATTTTCCAGAATATTTGATTATATTTTAGCCTTCAAGATTAAAACATATATACAGAGCAAACATCAAATAAAAAACAATTTAAAATAATAAATATTATCATTTAATATTATTTTCAAAAAAGATAAATGCCTAAACTTGATCTAATTAATAAATTAATTATAATACTTAATTTTTAAAATATTGTTTGCAGCAATAATTAGCTGCATGCAAAGCTCCACTTTATCTGATCATAAGTGTTTGTCTTAATTACTAATACTACTAAATACTATATCCTCTTAATATCACAATAATTTCCAGGAAAATCAAACATAATAGTTTCTTTACATATTTATAAAATAATCCATTTTGCATGAAATTCATGTTACCACTGACTGAAGAGAATTCTGTAAAAGAGATTGATGTAAGACTATTCTTTGCATATGATGGTACATTTAATTGATATAGAAATGTTTCTTTCTTTCTCTCTATTTATATAAATTGTAAAAGTATATGTATGAGGAACAAACTAGCTCATCTATTATATAGTATGAATTGGTTAAGCCAACATTTCATTGACAAAGAATGGGATGGGTTTCAATCCAATAATTCTAAGTTATGAGTTTATAACTTCGAAACTAAATTTCACAAATACATTAATGAGTCTCACAAACAAACAAAAACAAAGGGGCATTTTATTGAATCTGGATTATATTTTAGATGACAAAATATAAATAATATATTTCAATATTTTATTTTTTTAATCAGTAGTATAGCCATGCATTAAAATAATAATAAAAAAATCTAACTATTGTTTTAATACTCTCAGGCCAACAAAAATAAACTAATAAATTACTATAACATAACCCACAATCTTTGACAAGTGATTTGGTCTTTAAAAGAAATAAAACGAAGTCAATCTTTATAAAGAAAAAAATTAGTCCATATTTTATTTGTGTTTATGTAAGAATAACAATGATAAGAATAAAAGCTATTTCATTATAGAAGCTTTCATGATAGCTCATGAACATCACATTTAATTAATAAAAGTTATCAGATATTTATATATTTGGGTAAAGACTATATCATGTGAATAAATAATATATTACTTTAGTTTACTGATAGTTAGATAATTCAAAATAATAGGCATCCATTCCTTTGGTGAATACTTACTATTTCTCCAACTATATAAACAAAATCTATCTAATCTAAATATACATATTCTCCTTAATCAACATCTTCATAAATAACTATATATAAGTATACACTGAGGAAATCCCCTTTTTTTAGTGGCAAAATGCTTAAATAAGACCAAAAGTATTACTATATCCATATATGATGCTTCAACTTCATTAATACATAATAGGGATTCAATAAGTAAACAATACAATAATTAAGTAATAACTTGTATATTTATACTTTACGTTTGTCTTCAATATAATTATATTAAATCATGCTATCACACTTCCAACGTAAAGCTATAACAACAAATAAAAAACTAAATTAAATAGCTGAGCACTTTCAAGAAGATGTACTTCTCATATTCATAGCCAGTTATGATCATTTCTTTGGAATCATATAAATAAATCTGATATGCAAATTATATGCAAATGAGTCACTAAGACCATCTTTTAGATATAGCAAAACATGCATCTTTACGATTAATGGTGAAAGAGTCCTCTGCTATAAAGTAAGCTTCTTTTACCTTTAGCTTAATATCATGCCTCTCAGTACAAACTAACTTTGCAGATGTGGGTTCAAACACATGTCCTGACAATTTTTGATGTCGTACAAAAATTGAAGTGCATTCTGGATTCGTATGTGCCTTATTGTATCTATACTTGTGTTGTGATATCCTAGTAGCTATGGTGGCTCTCGTTTCACCATAGTATGATGCTTTGTATGATTCCAAAGAAATGATCATAACTGGCTATGAATATGAGAAGTACATCTTCTTGAAAGTGCTCAGCCATTTAATTTAGTTTTCTATTTGTTGTTATAGCTTTACATTGGAAGTGTGATAGCACAATTTAATATTATTATAAATACAATAATTCTAAATATCACCTTTAAACATATGCCAAAAATTAAATTAATTTTCATAAGTTATAATATATATATAAATACATTTGCTAAAAATCATAAAATAATTTTATCATCTAGATAGTCTTTATTGATATAAGATTTCTATATTTAAATTTAACATTTTACTACACAAAATATCTGTATTACAAATCATATATATAATTTAAACATCAAATTCCATACTTGTTCTATAAGTCAATTCGCCTTTTTTTCAATTGAGAATGCTATAGAAATCAGAACACATATAATAACAATAATAACAAAAAATGCATATACATATTGTTATACCTCCAACCTCTTACATCGTCTCGTAAATTTTATAGAAACATCATTTATAAAAATCTATAACAATGTTTTAAATTTTATAATAACGACTCGATCAGAATTCTGTACCTCCCTCTTACACAAAATCCTATCACAGGGCTGTCAGTACTACGGGTAGAGTAATCAATATCATTGGAAAACATTTGCCAATAACATTTATACTCGTTTACTAGACTACATATTAGCCAATCAAACTTTTATTTATTTAAAGGAAGAAATCCTATGGGCGCCAGCCGACCTTGTCGACAAGTCTGCTTGACCAATACGGTCTAGTACCCGCTCCCGCTAGCTCAGCTACAATAATCAATAAAATATACTCCACCTACCTAAAAATCAATTTTAAAATCTTTCTCTGCGCTAATTTTCTCGCTCTCTCTTTTTCTTTTATTTAATTATTTAATTTAAATCTAATTTGAGTAATTACTAAACCATGAAATCTTCATTTACGCTATTACACTTCGTTTGGTCTTATAATATAATTAACTACACTTTCGTTCAAGTTTAGATAAAATTTAATGCAATCAAAATTTCATATTATAAATACAAAAAATAATTATACGCACACTTATAGTTGAAATCACAATAAAATCTCATATTATAAATACATTTTGGAAATAATCATACGCATACACTTATATTTGAAATCACACTAAAATCTCATATTATAAATACATTTGAAAATAATTATACTCATACACTTATATTTGAAATCACACTAAAATCTCTGGGTAATGGAGCTAAAGACACTTAGTAGTTATTGTTCATAAGATAAAGTTCAGAGTTTATTATTACGGCTTTTTATTAGTGAATTAGAAATTGAAATAAACATTACCTAGCTTTCTCCCTTATGCACGGTTCCGAGCGTTGCTTCTAATAGTATTTCCTTCGGTCAGTTAGCGCTAACTCTTTGCAATCCTTTTCCCGATGTCATTGGGATCCTGTGGGCTCCACGTGGACACTCCGTCTCCTTCTTGTTTTACACGACCATGATCGAAATTTGAACTGTCCGCTGTTGGTATTGCATGGAAGGATTCGGCAGGTTGTTCACACGATGGGTTTAACAATGCAGCATTTTACTTTAGACGTATACTCTTTATCTATGAAAATAATATAATTAATGAATGAATAAGAAGAAATGATGCGATTAAGTCGATTAAGTAGAGATGATTAGGTAAGTATAAGAAGATGTGATTGAATAGAAAATTCGCCCTTTTTATATTTTACAGTCCTTATCTAGCGGATTCAATCTACAATACATAACTAATCCTCTGGTGTTTCAGTTATGGTCCGTGCTGATTTTCTGGTGTTCGCATTGGTCATTTAATTTCTTTGTATTCTCTGCTAGAGTTATTTCAATTTCTTTATTTCACTTTCTTTGTTATAGTTATTTCAATTCCTTTGTTAAAGTTATTTTCAATTTCTTTGTTAAAGTTATTTTCACTAATTAGCCGTTTAATGGAAATTTCCTATGTTTGTCATTAGCTCCCATTGTTCACTACATTCATTTAATTACATATATTTTTTCTTTTTTATTATGATTATAAGACAAAACGAATTCCACCTTGCTTTTTCTTTTTTTTTTTTTCTTAAAGCAATCTTAAATCGAATTTCAATTTAGTTAAATCAAATTTTAATCAAATCAAATTTAGTTAAATCAATTTTTAATTCTTTAGGTTTTATTTAAATACGATTCAAAATTATATATTATAAAACTATTTATTTTATGCTTTTAACGATAACCTGTCTATGAGAAAAAAAATCCTTTTATTCTTATTTTACCCTACGAGATCTTTTATTTTTAGTAATATTTACACAAATCATTTATCAATTTATATTTTTTTTTTTCAAATTATGTGTACCGCCGAAGCAAGCACACTCCTTCCTGATATATCTCGGTACATTTCTCCGTCCCCCCTTTTTGAAACTAAAATATCAATCTGAAGGGTTTAGTTTCAATGTTTAATTCTATTTTTATTATACATTTCCCTCGATTTATTTTGATGGAAGTTCGTCCTCTCTTATTCTCGTGTGTCCGTATTACTTGTTAAGCTTTCTTCTTTAGTAATTGTAAGGATCGCGCATTGAACGTTCCCCTACAGTCTGACCCTTGGGCGACTTTGAAGGCGTTATTTCCGTACTCCTTTATGATTTTGTATGGCCCGTCGTATATTGGTTGAAATTTCTTGTATATCCCCTTTTCCGGATGGCTTACTGGGTTTACCCTTACCATGACCTCATCTCCCAGCTTGAACATAGCCTTGCTCTTCCTTGTCTCCTCTGTCTTATATTTCCCATCTTTCTTAGTTTACAGCGTGCTTCATCCACGTCTTTCTTCTTATCAATAGGTGGTGTTTTAATCGGTAAAGGGGTTTTGAATGGGTAAGGGGTATTTCTCCTGTGATGAAGCCTGATGGGTTCGAACCCGGTGGATTCATTTTTGGACCAATTTATCATGTTCGCCACTCTCGTGGCCTCTTTTACCCATTCACGATGATTGGTTTGGAGATATACACGAAATAAGTGTCCTAATTCCCTCATGACTCGTTCGCAGGGATTAGACTGCGGATTACGAATTGAAGTGAGAATATGTCTGATCTGTTGGCGCTTCGTCCACCTTTTCCATTCCTCCGACATAAAGGGAGTTCCATGGTCTGATATTATCTGCTTTGGGGTTCCCATGTCTCGAAAATGTTGCCGTTCAAATACTTGTATAGTTTGTTTGGCATTAGCTTGCGTCACCGGATATATCGCTACGAACTTGGAAAAAACGTCATACGTTACAAGATATTTCTTTCTATTGAACTGGGGTAGAGGTTCGTAAAAATCTATTGCCAGTAGGCTGTTAGGCTGGTATGCATATATAGGTCTCAACGAGCCCACGCTTGATGAGTTTTGAGGCTTTGTTTTCGCACATACAGTACATCCCTCAATGACGTCTAAAACACTCTTATACATTCATTAATTATATTATTTTCATAGATAAAGAGTATACGTCTAAAGTAAAATGCTGCATTGTTAAACCCATCGTGTGAACAACCTGCCGAATCCTTCCATGCAATACCAACAGCGGACAGTTCAAATTTCGATCATGGTTGTGTAAAACAAGAAGGAGACGGAGTGTCCCCATGGAGCCCACAGGATCCCAATGACATCGGGAAAAGAATTGCAAAGAGTTAGCGCTAACTGACCGAAGGAAATACTATTAGAAGCAACGCTCGGAACCGTGCATAAGGGAGAAAGCTAGGTAATGTTTATTTCAATTTCTAATTCACTAATAAAAAGCCGTAATAATAAACTCTGAACTTTATCTTATGAACAATAACTACTAAGTGTCTTTAGCTCCATTACCCAGAGATTTTAGTGTGATTTCAAATATAAGTGTATGAGTATAATTATTTTCAAATGTATTTATAATATGAGATTTTAGTGTGATTTCAAATATAAGTGTATGCGTATGATTATTTCCAAAATGTATTTATAATATGAGATTTTATTGTGATTTCAACTATAAGTGTGCGTATAATTATTTTTTGTATTTATAATATGAAATTTTGATTGCATTAAATTTTATCTAAACTTGAACGAAAGTGTAGTTAATTATATTATAAGACCAAACGAAGTGTAATAGCGTAAATGAAGATTTCATGGTTTAGTAATTACTCAAATTAGATTTAAATTAAATAATTAAATAAAAGAAAAAGAGAGAGCGAGAAAATTAGCGCAGAGAAAGATTTTAAAATTGATTTTTAGGTAGGCGGAGTATATTTTATTGATTATTGTAGCTGAGCTAGCGGGAGCGGGTACTAGACCGTATTGGTCAAGCAGACTTGTCGACAAGGTCGGCTGGCGCCCATAGGATTTCTTCCTTTAAATAAATAAAAGTTTGATTGGCTAATATGTAGTCTAGTAAATGAGTATAAATGTTATTGGCAAATGTTTTCCAATGATATTGATTACTCTACCCGTAGTACTGACAGCCCTGTGATAGGATTTTGTGTAAGAGGGAGGTACAGAATTCTGATCGAGTCGTTATTATAAAATTTAAAACATTGTTATTGATTTTTATAAATGATGTTTCTATAAAATTTACGAGACGACGTAAGAGGTTGGAGGTATAACAAATGGCGCCCAATGTGGGGCATTTGTTATACCTCCAACCTCTTATGTCGTCTCGTAAATTTTATAAAAACATCATTTATAAAAATCAATAACAATGTTTTAAATTTTATAATAACGACTCGATCAGAATTCTGTACCTCCCTCTTACACAAAATCCTATCACAGGGCTGTCAGTACTACAGGTAGAGTAATCAATATCATTGGAAAACATTTGCCAATAACATTTATACTCATTTACTAGACTACATATTAGCCAATCAAACTTTTATTTATTTAAAGGAAGAAATCCTATGGGCGCCAGCCGACCTTGTCGACAAGTCTGCTTGACCAATACGGTCTAGTACCCGCTCCCACTAGCTCAGCTACAATAATCAATAAAATATACTCCGCCTACCTAAAAATCAATTTTAAAATCTTTCTCTGCGCTAATTTTCTCGCTCTCTCTTTTTCTTTTATTTAATTATTTAATTTAAATCTAATTTGAGTAATTACTAAACCATG
This sequence comes from Epiperipatus broadwayi, assembly GCA_028023455.1. Taxonomy (NCBI): domain Eukaryota; kingdom Metazoa; phylum Onychophora; class Udeonychophora; order Euonychophora; family Peripatidae; genus Epiperipatus; species Epiperipatus broadwayi. The sequence continues at coordinate 11,748,189 of JAQFVV010000018.1, forward strand.
AAATCTTCATTTATGCTATTACACTTCGTTTGGTCTTATAATATAATTAACTACACTTTCGTTCAAGTTTAGATAAAATTTAATGCAATCAAAATTTCATATTATAAATACAAAAAATAATTATACACACACTTATAGTTGAAATCACAATAAAATCTCATATTATAAATACATTTTGGAAATAATCATACGCATACACTTATATTTGAAATCACACTAAAATCTCATATTATAAATACATTTGAAAATAATTATACTCATACACTTATATTTGAAATCACACTAAAATCTCTGGGTAATGGAGCTAAAGACACTTAGTAGTTATTGTTCATAAGATAAAGTTCAGAGTTTATTATTACGGCTTTTTATTAGTGAATTAGAAATTGAAATAAACATTACCTAGCTTTCTCCCTTATGCACGGTTCCGAGCGTTGCTTCTAATAGTATTTCCTTCGGTCAGTTAGCACTAACTCTTTGCAATCCTTTTCCCGATGTCATTGGGATCCTGTGGGCTCCACGTGGACACTCCGTCTCCTTCTTGTTTTACACGACTATGATCGAAATTTGAACTGTCCGCTGTTGGTATTGCATGGAAGGATTCAGCAGGTTGTTCACACGATGGGTTTAACAATGCAGCATTTTACTTTAGATGTATACTCTTTATCTATGAAAATAATATAATTAATGAATGAATAAGAAGAAATGATGCGATTAAGTCGATTAAGTAGAGATGATTAGGTAAGTATAAGAAGATGTGATTGAATAGAAAATTCGCCCTTTTTATATTTTACAGTCCTTATCTTGCGGATTCAATCTACAATACGTAACTAATCCTCTGGTGTTTCAGTTATGGTCCGTGCTGATTTTCTGGTGTTCGCATTGGTCATTTAATTTCTTTGTATTCTCTGCTAGAGTTATTTCAATTTCTTTATTTCACTTTCTTTGTTATAGTTATTTCAATTCCTTTGTTAAAGTTATTTTCAATTTCTTTGTTAAAGTTATTTTCACTAATTAGCCGTTTAATGGAAATTTCCTATGTTTGTCATTAGCTCCCATTGTTCACTACATTCATTTAATTACATATATTTTTTCTTTTTTATTATGATTATAAGACAAAACGAATTCCACCTTGCTTTTTCTTTTTTTTTTTTTTTCTTAAAGCAATCTTAAATCGAATTTCAATTTAGTTAAATCAAATTTTAATCAAATCAAATTTAGTTAAATCAATTTTTAATTCTTTAGGTTTTATTTAAATACGATTCAAAATTATATATTATAAAACTATTTATTTTATGCTTTTAACGATAACCTGTCTATGAGAAAAAAAATCCTTTTATTCTTATTTTACCCTACGAGATCTTTTATTTTTATCAATATTTACACAAATCGTTTATCAATTTATATTTTTTTTTTCAAATTATGTGTACCGCCGAAGCAAGCACACTCCTTCCTGATATATCTCGGTACAATATATGTAAATATTAGTTATAAATTGGTGTGACCTTTCTCTTCATTTTCTGCCTTTTATTTTAAAAAAAAATCTTAAATAAACATGACAGTCCATGTTTCATCTCTAAACTTGGGAGACCTGGTCTTAAGATGAATAACAAAATCCTGCTTGATCAATGCATGGTTTTTTCTTGAAATTACATCATCCAACAATGAAATGTTTGTTTTTGGAATAATTATGACAAGCAGGTGGTGGAGATGGTAAATAATTCTCAGAAATGAATTAGGAATCATGATGTTTATCTTCTCCAGAGATTTGGACAGATAGTTATTTATTATAATTCTTCCTTCACATATATACAGGTGTTAGTGATTTTTGCTTGATATAATTTGCAGATAACAACAAGAGTTTGATGAAACTCCAGACCATTTAAGTTTCTTATTGATGCATCATTAATAAATTATCTACGTTTTTTTTTAAAAAAAGAATTTTCTCCCTTTTTTATATAATGAAATGAAAACAAAAATTAGCAAATAAACTTTTCACTGAGCCAGATGGAAGCATAAACAACTACAATAATATTTTTGTCCCCTTGGAATTCTCTTTTTTCTTATGTCAGCATTTATATATCATGAGTCACAAACTGTCCAACTTTTCTTGTTAACAGTAAGGCCGATAGCTTAAAGTGAATAGATTTTTAAATATATTTAAAAAAAATAAAAATACAAATTATAAATTAATTTTTTGATTTCTTTAGAAATATAATCATACACAATCTTAGTTATCTTTATCATTATCATTATTTTTGATAGCCATTTAATTCATTTACCTCTTCTTTTTTTATTATATACACATAACTAATTGGTTATCAAAAGCATAAAGTTTAATCCAGTTTTTGCAATTAATTGCTTCTTTTCTTAACAAATCCAATAAACTTTTTATTTCAGCTATTGTTCTTACATGTAGTTCTTTTCTGAGAAATTATTATTGTCTCTCTAGCAATATGTTTACTTCAACCCCATTTCAATTTTTTTTATATCAATAATATTGGTATGTGTACTCATGCATGCATTTTGCTTTTTTTTTCTCTCCATATGTCATAGCATTGGCCGGGACACGAACCCACACCCGTCTGCAACCAACTACTTGCTTGCAAGGCGGGTGCGATGACCTCTCGGCTAACAACGCTTTATTGTTACTCTGACCATATATTTCTATTTTGCTATGTGGTCTAAAGTTTTTATATTTCTATTTTGTTAAGCATTCAAATCTCAAATCTATATGTCAAAACTAGTGAAACACATGTATTAAAAATATTTATTTTCAAACACAAAAACATTTCTATCAAAAGCACTTTATTAAAGTTTTATTGTATGATTGATTTCATTTAATATTATTAATTTGATTAAAATATTTTTAGTTGTTAACTTCTAATTTATTATTAACAATGTTTATTTTCTTATGTAATAAAAAAACATTGAGCATTACTTTAGTATTTTTATTTTAGCGTTTATCTTTAGTCTCAATTTCTTGCTTTCATCTTTGATAACTTTCTAACATTAACTGAAGTTCTGAAGCATTATTTTCAATTTCAAAACAACCACATTATCTTCAGAATCTAAATGATTTCCATTTTTTTTTTTTTTTTTAGCTTCCCATTTTAATTCTCAAAATACTTTTGTAAAACTGCTATAAAAAGTTAATCTCATTGTCACTATGTAATCTAATAATTGCTGTTGCATTTTGATAAATATTTTTTTAAAATTTGACAATATCCTAGGATCATTATTGTAATATTAAAAACTTAGCTCATTTGACCAAGTCATATATTATAAGCTGCCTCAATGAAATAAACTAAAAATGGGAGTTATTAAATATTCCTAAATAAAATTAAAAATTATGAGAATAAAATTAAAAATACTATATTAAAAAATTCTCTCAATTGACCTTACATATCAATATGCATAATTTAATGTTTTTCTGAAGATTTGTGATGTTGCTATTTTAATTGTATTTATATATTGAACTATTTTCATCATCTAATATAAGTATTGAATGTCTTTAGAAAAATTTAACTTTATTTAAATATTCCAAATACATTTAACTTTTAATAATAGCCCATAAGTTAGTACATGCACAATGTTTTGATAGGTATCCCCCTCTTTCAGGTGTTGTTATTCTGCCCAGTAACAGTATTAACATGGTAATTGAACCTGGATCCTTAGACTCTTGAATACTGAATTTTTTTAGGTAACATTCTAACCAACTGAATTATCCTTCCATAGGCAACTGTTACTAGAAATTTTATATCCTTATCTATGAGGTTCCTCTTGATTTCTCCATTTTTTCCTAAGAGCAAAGTTGATTAGTGGTTTCCATACATTGTGTGTAGTCACACTAGGTTGACTTATGGGGTTGAAAGAAATTTAAAGATGCTCACATGACAATGGCAAACAACCCCAAGGGGTCAACTTAGTGTGATTATACATAATGTATGAAAACCATTAATCAGCTTTGCTCTTAAGAAAAAAATAGAGAAATCAAAAGGAACCTCATAGATAAATATATAAAATTTCTAGTGACTGTTGCCTATGGCAGGATAACTCAGTTGGTTAAAGCGTTATCTTAAAATTCAGTATCCAAGAATCTAAAGTTTGATTCCCATGCTCAGGCCAGCAACATCTGAAGAAGAGGGAAGAATAATACCTCTCAAAACGTTGTGCATATACTAACCTGTGTGCTATTATTAGCAGTTGAATGTATTTGGAATATTTAAATAAAGTTAAATTTTTCTAAAGACATTCAACACTTCGCTAATATATAAATAATACATGCATAATTTAAATTTTATTTAGATAATTATAATAAAATGTTTACTTATAAAGTGATTAGCAAAATTGTAAAACTTTGTGTATTCCTAATATGCTAATTATAAATTAAAATATATTTTATAATCTTGATTAATAATTTAATTAAGGTTACAATTTATTTAAAAAGAAAAAGAGAGAAAACTAAAAAAAAAATGACTACTTAAGTTTTCTGATAAGGTTTAATTATAGTTAAATTTAATCAGAACTGTAATTGAATGTAATTTAAAGAATTAAAAAAAGATAACTAAAGACTGGATTTAAAAGTAAAGAAAAAACATGTGTAGGCATTCTGGGAAGGTTTACCCTAATTTAATAAGTTATAAAAGAGAAAGAAGAGAAAAGCATATATAATGTTTATGGATACAGATTGTCAGCATTGTTATTAAAAATGGGAAAAAATCAATTCTAGCTGCAGAATCATTCTAGCTTGAGATCACGGCAATAATAGTTCTCAGTAGTGGTATCCAGCTAAAATGTTTAACTTATTTCATGAATCGCTAAGTGTTCCTGCAGTAATATATGAGTCAAAATTTGCAAAGCTTTTCCAACTTCAGAAAATTGCCAAGAAGCCCAGAAACAGAGCACTACTGTTTTCCCAATTGCCTGCACTTATCTAGCTCACATAGTCAAGCAATAAGTTAAATAAAACTTAGAAAACTCACCCTAAAATCAGCCAATAGAAGCTTTGTAAGAATTCAGATTAAAAATGACCCACTGGTGATAAGCTTATTAAGTTTTTTTTAAAAAAAAAAACTGTGGTAGGAATTTCTTGATTTATACATATAGTAATATAAAACAATACTCATACTGAGTTTAAATATCAAATTTTTAATAATTTTATTGTACCGGAGTATACTTTCAATGTTTTCATGTCTGACCACGAATATGATGTGAAAACTTCTTTAAAATGTGATATTTAAACTCTGTATGAATATTATACATTAATATCTAGAATGGCAGAATATGGAAACATAATTATATATATAAATCTTTTTAATATATTAAGATGTAGATTTTAATAATTATTATTTTTAATTTTTAGAATATATCTTATATAGATTTTTTTTCTCTCTATTTATCATTAATGAATCTCTTTAATGCATCATAAAATATGATGATAAATTATTTAGCTGTGTTTTTTTCTTATAATTAATCTTTAATATTTAATTTTTTTAATTTTTTATATAATGTTCAGTAAATGTATTATTTTTATTTTTTTTGTGAAATCAGTTGAGGATATATAAATAAAGTATTAATATTTTTATTTAACTTAGTTGCTATATGTGCATTATTTTCTCAGTAATCTCTAAGGTGTACGTATTAATTCTCTATGAAGCTAAACATTCATATTCTGAGTTGAGAAAAGTGGGATTGTTACCAAGTGCAGTGATGATGATGTCATAAAATATTTGCATAGAATCTTTTTTAAATAAAAGTGGCACTTTGAATGTGAATAATTAAGCTTAAAGTCTTGTACATTCTGATTTAAACTCTTATAAATGAATGTTAAATAAGGCTCTCTGAGAGAGAATTTAGTATATGGTAATAAAAAAATATAACCAGAATACCTTATATAAATATTTGTATAAAAATCAGATGGTTTGATCATCATCATCATCATCAAAATCTGGTTTTAGTTAAATTTTTAATTTGTCAATGGTGGCATATTGTATTTAAATAATTCATGTATGAACAGGCAGTGTTATTAGTATGCTGTCTAGGTAAATCATCATCATCAATATGGGATTACTGGTTCACTATAGAAAATATAACCAATAAATCCAAAGCATAATGGCAATTCATAACCATTAGTTTTTTTGACAATTTCTCTTAAATATTGAATATGACCTACTATACTAAAGTATTTTTTAAATCCAGAACGATCTTTTGATTTGTTAGAGTTCAAAGTTTTTATAGATGAGTTATGATGATCTTAATACAGATCTTGTAAAAACTGTTAGAAAAAATGATAGGTTTGTAATTCCATTTCTTAAATATCAATATTATTATTGCATTCTTTAATTATCTGGAACATTTTCATCATTTAGATATTTAGTATACAGTTTTTACAACAAATTCCCTATTTATGCATTTGGTTTTTTAAAAAGATATCAATAACAATTCCATTATTTTCTGGTGTTCTTGCATTCTTGATACATTTAATTGCATCTCAACTATTCATTTAAATACATGGCAATTTAGAAAATGTAATAATAGATGTTACTTTGTTTTTTTATTATTATACAGTTTTTTTATAGAACTCTTTCATATCTTCATAATATTGTCATTTTTATTTTTATTTTTTGTTGAAACAACTTTTACTACTAAAATGTTATTCTATATTTATGAAACTTTTAATGTCATTTCACAGTTACCTCATATCATTTTACAAAATTTCAGATATTCAATTCCTATAAACATATCATTTAGAAATATTTTACATGTTATTTCTTTTTTTGATATAGTGCCTTGTCTCTTTGAAAATTTACTGGTGAGCTTTTTTTTTTTTTGCCACCTATCTTTTGAACTCACTTTAATGAAATGTCAGTTAACTTCTTAATGATCTCATTCAAGTTTGAGCTGGCATTGATTTGAATATTTTAAAATAATTTGCATGTTCTAAGAATTTTTTGGAATATTTTTGATGACCACTAAACATCACACAAACACCATCTCTTATACTAGCACATAATTGTTATTAAACAAGGCAAAACTCTCCATACAGTAGTGCTACCCTGTGCCAACCAGAGTAGCCTTCTGTCATCCATTGATTATTCTGGTTGGTACAGGGTGGCATTACTGTATGGAGAGTTTTGCCTTGTTTAATATTTCTGAAGGTTAGAAATACCTTTTTAAATAAACTTTTCTGTCTAGCTTTGCATTAAGACCTATCTTACATCTAACTACTGTTCCTGTCTTGAATTTTTTAAATAAATTACAGTTTTGAAATATATATTTTCTATTAGAAAAAAAATAATTCAACTATGTTGTATCTTCATTTGAATGCTTCTATGTTTATTCCCATTTTGGATTTTTTAAAGAAAAAGTCACAATATACAGATTTTCTTTTCTGAAATTTCATAAGTCTGTTTCCTTTTTTATTGCTGTCATCACAGCAAAATTTAAACACACCACTTTCACCTTTCAATTATTATTTTTAAATCTAGCATTAAAATCTTCTATGACAACTTTAAAATATTGATTGAGCCTGATCAAAAATATTCTGTATATCTAATTAAAATCCTCTACTTCTTCATCAGAATGAAAACTATTTAAAACCTACATTTGGTAACTTTTATTATGTTAAATGTCTAATCTTGCTATTCTGTCAGATATATTATCAATCTCCTCAATGTCGCTTTTCCATATTTTTTAATTTATAATGAATCTTACTACTCTTGTATTTCCAATACCTTTATAATAAAGTACATGTTAATTTTCAAATCAATTGTTTCATCACAAAGATCCAACAATGTTTTTGTTAATATTTGAGCAATCTTTTTTCACTTCATGCTATTTTTCTTTGCTTGAAAGTAATCCCAAATTTAGATAGTTAAATAAAAAGTTATTATTAAATAGAAGTTATGGCCTCTATCAGGAATTTTCAATATATTTTGCCTTTGATCATAAATCACTATTAACAGCTTCTTAGAATGAAAGTTATAATATAATTTCAACTGTTGTGATTGCAAAAATAAAAAAAGAGATCCAACTGATATTTAAATTAAAAACTATCAAGCAATTGAGAAGAAAGATCATGGTATTTCTTTGTTTTGGCTTTAGAAGTAAAAGCCATTAAACTCACTATGTTGATAATGTATTTTTAGCATATTCATGTTCACTTATTGTGAAAATAATCATAAAATAATAAAAATTGGGACAATAAAAATACATTATGTGGATATTAGAAATTTAGCCTGCTTGACTATTTTAGGATCTCAGTGAGAAATCAAAGGATCTCTCTTCAGTTAATATTAATCTTCTTTCTTTTAATGATATTGCACAATTATAAATATATTTATCAATTTTCCTATAGCTTTAAAAACTTCATGAGCTGTACTTTGGAGATGTCTGATGTAGAAAAGTTATGATCTAGCTTTAAATATTGAGGTGATAGAAAAAAATCTGTAAAAAGATGGCGAGCAAAGGCAAACTAATTCAAAATAACCAGGGTGTTATTGTTAAATTTCAATATTCTATTGCTTAATTATCTTGATCTACATTTAGGCAGAAAACTCAACATACATACTAATATACTAGATAGTAGACAAGTTTAAACCATGTCATACATCCTCACCTCTTCTTTTTTGTTTTACTAAAAAAAAACTATACTTCCACATTCAATGAATGAAATTTGGGACATGACTTTTAAATAGCAGATAGCTTTACTGACATTAAAAAAAAAAATAGCATGGTTATATAGTATATTATTTGTATATTCTAATATCTTCTATTTATCTTCATCGTAAAATATTAATTTTAACATGAATATGATGTAATACACGTGGGTGTCACACTGCATAAACACAATATCTGTGCATAAATATTAATAACGCCTAGCGGCATAAGAAGTCAGCCAATTTTGAAGCAAAGTTATTTTATTAGCCGATCCAATTTAAATAAGTTAAAACTAATATTCTCCTATGCTCATATACACTATTTATGTGTGGAAAGCATTCCAACTCCGAAACTATATATACAGAGAAAAACTAGAGAAAGATAAATATCATAATAATTCCTCTCCATCTCTTGATACTTTCGCGAGTTCAGGTACTTTAACAACCCGTCATACATTAACTTTTTTTTTTCGGTTTCTCGGAATTTATGAAATGATAAAATATAAAGTTGCACAATTTCAACAACAAAAAAACCCCGTTATTAATAATTATAAAAATTGACTTTATAAACCAACTGAAAAAAATCCTTTCAGGGAAGCTCAGATTACGAAATTAACCCAATAATGCAATCATAAATAAAGCAATGTGATATCATTATCGGAACTGGCATGAATTTAGATCATTCGTGATTTATATTTACTCCGAATAATTCAATCTTACGCGACCACATGTCAATGACGTAATTTTTCATACGCAAATTGTGATTTTAAGAAAAAAGGGTCGAGAAACTATAACGTAAAGTGAATAATTTTCTGGCATTTTTCGTTTTAATGTGTGTGTGAAGGGGGGGGGGGGTATGTAAAAAATTTTTTTTAGCGAAACTAAATACGGTTTTTTTTTTTTTTTGATTGAAAGATTTTATTCTTATACTATACAGGAATTTCTCTTCTCGAAGGCAGATAGCATAAGTTGGCAATAAGATATTATGATTAATCAATAATATGGAATCATCATTGTAGCAGTTTTTTTTATTGACTTTTACTACTGATGTCAAGTAAAATATTTTCTCCTTCTAAAACTGTTTTATACCGATCTATTTCTTCCTACCCATTATTTTTCCAATCTTCATATACTTATCTATGAGGTTCCTCCTGATTTCTCCACTTTTTCCTAAAAGCAAAGTTGATTAGTGATTTCCATACATTATGTATAGTCACACTAGGTTGGCTTATGGGATTTTTTGCCAGCTTCTTTAAATTTTCTTCTTTGTATCTTTTCTTCTCTATTCAAAACTCAAGAATCTAAGGACCCAGGTTCGAATCCTATGCTAGTATTGTCACTAGTCAGGCCAGCAACATCTGAAGAAGAGGGGAGACTAATACCTCTCAAAACATTGTGCATATACTAACCTGTTTTATGCGCTATTACAACATTTGAATGTATTTGGAATATTCAAATAAAGTTAAAATTTTCTAAAGACATTCAATACATATATTAGATAATGGAAATAGTCCAATATCAAAATACAACTAGAACACCATCATCACAAATCTTCAGGAAAACACAGTATAAACTAGTAATTGAAAACATTTAAACAAGATTTAATTTTTCTGTCAAATTAATAATAAAAGCAACTTTTTTTTAAACCTGAATTTATTTCTTTATTTATGGATGCTAATTTTAATATTTTTTAAAACTAAGCCGACTCTTTTCCTATATACTGTATATAGGTTAGTCTTGTATTACAACTTTCTTTTATATATTCCTCTATTATTTATTCAGACATACAAAGTCTTTCTATATACATATTCCCTTATGAAAATTAATTATATTACACATAATCTATTTTTCTTACAATTTTATTAAACAATAAACTAGTATATAAATAGAAGAATTTGAACTTAGGATTTGCAATCTTATATTCATTCTCCATTCCATCTCAAATAACTGATATACATGATCACACACGTGAAAAAGATAAATGATCCCCAACATACATATTTCAGGCAGAAACAGTATTCATCAGTTGGACCAGATCATAATCTCCCACACACATATCCAGTTAGTGCTTGACTTATATTAAGATAACAATTTTTTTAACTTTAATGGACAGGCTTCAATCTTTTTACCCCTTTAATAATTCAACCATCCTTTTCATTGAAAAACCAAAAGTGAAATGTTCATAGTCCTTGGTGGGTTTGGTATTGTAGTCATACCCACATAGACATTCCATCAATCTAACTCTCATTATCAGACCTCTATTTATCCATTTATATTAATAGAAGAGGGATGGGCTAGACTTATACTATGATGGAACCTATTTCCAAGGCAATAAATAATGTCTACAATGGTATGACTACAATATCAAATCCACCAAGGATTTTGAGCATTCCATCATTGTTTTTTTTGATGAAATGGATAGTTAAATTATTGGAGGGGTGAGAAGATTGAAAACTGCCAAGTAAAGTTTAAAGAATTGCTATCTTAATATAAGCTGATTGTATATATGTGTGGTAAGATTATGATTTGGCCTGACTGATGAGTGCTGGTTCAGCACGAAATATATATTGGAGATCATCATGTGTATCAGTTGTTTTAGAAGGAGTGGAGGATGAATATAGACTGTAAATTCTAAGTTCAAATCCCTCTATTTATTATATTAAACATTCAGAGTATTGAATGAATTTGTTAACAAACTAATATATAATACATGTATATAAATATATGCATGTTTCATAATGAAAGCACCCAAGATGTAACCAGTATCATCTACATCACTAAAAATAATGTCAACATTTTAATTACTGTTACTCTATTATTTAAAATTGGCCAGTCTTACATTATTTCATCAGTTGGGCTAGACAATATGACCACATCTTTCAATTAATAATTTAATAGCAATCCCAAATATTAATTTATTTCTAAACTTAGATTTTTTAAAAATCAAATACAACACACTAATTAACCTATGCTAATACAGTGACTCATGCAGTAATCATCTAAGAATTATAATTCTATTTAATTATTTTAATTATCATTTAACTCAGCGATACTCAACCTGTGGCCACCAAGCATTTATGTGTGCCCAGCAATAGATTGATGGTCTACAGATGTGACAACACTCTTCTTAATTAATGAATAACCATGTGCTATTGATATTTTTTAGTGATGCACTAATAATGTTATGGTTTTTTTTTAATTTCACAGATCTGAAGAACCTGCCAAATCTGTACCAGAAATGCCCGAGTATCTTAAGATACTTGCTAATGCAAAACTAGAAAGATAAAAGCTATAAAAAAAAATCCTGTAATCTTCAAGAAATATTATAGTAAATTTAAGCTAGTACTTGTAAATCATTATTAAATATTAATAGATTTCAATGATGGATCAGATTTGAATCAAATTAATAAAAAGATAATTGATATTGTACAGACTGTCATATAGATAGCTATATAACATCAATTAATTAGAAAAATGTTAGTTTAAGCCAATAAAAATCAGGTTGCAGGAAAAATAGAATATGAAAATATTTAAAAAATGATCCATTTAAAAGAATCAAATATCTGGTATTTTCTGCCAATTCACATTTACATTTTGTTATACCATCATTAGCTCTTTTTCATAATACTTAAAGAATTTAGATATTCAAATTTTTATAAAAATAATAAAAGAGAACAAAAGTCTCAGAAGTATAACATAATATCTTGGTATTGAAAGGAAGATTATTTAGGCAATAAAAAAATGGTATTATTATTAAAAGATGGATGACCATCATGAAATGGGTGGAAAGTTTCTTATAGGGATTATTTAATAATAAATAACATAAAACAAATTAACAGTTACAATTACATTTTTTTAAATGGCAGTATCTTGAATGAAAAGATAACTTAAGCAATCAAATTATAAAGAATAATAAAACTCCAGAAGGTGATAGAAATAATATTGACATCTTAAAAACAATTGAAAAAATAAAGACAATGTTGATATATAAATCATAAAGATATACTATGTGATCAAGTGATTCTATGTCAATTTTTTGAAGATGTTTCTACAGTCTAAGTCAAAGCCTTAAATATTATTTACAAGTAGATTATCTAAGCATTTACTTTGATACCCTTGTGAAAGTGATACCATTTAATTATGTTATTACATATTTATGAATTGGAAATGTACAAGAGCATTATAATTAATACTTAGAAATTAATCCTATTTTGAATCAGATTATAAAATCATTTCCATAAAATTGATGTTGAATTTCACAAATAACATTTTGCTCTACATAAATACTCTTCATGTAATAAAAATATATATGAGAGATAATGACCTGGCCCAACTGATGAGTGCTGGTTCTGCACGAAATGCATCTTGGGGGTTATTTGTATTTATTGTATCTATTTATATGAAATTATTTATGAAATAAAAAAGAATGGAGAAATATAGAAGTTGTTTATGTATAAAAAAAATAATATTGTTTACGTTTGTTTGTCTAATAAACAACTCGGGTAGTAAATGAAATTGTTAGTATTTTTTTCTGCTTTGTGACTGATGGTATTATAAGCAAGGTGTTGTATAATTTAGCTTAATACAAACAATGACCAGAGATTTCATTACCTCATACTTGCAATAAACTGGAAATTCATGAGATTATTAAAATAAATATGTGAAGATTTTAACTTGGCTATGTTACTTAAAACCAAATTTGAATTAGGCTGTAAAGTTGATGTTGAATCACTTATATGCCATTGTTCATATTTGTTTGCCTAATAAAAAAATCATCTGTTAAAGTAATTGTTTCTATTTTCATTTGCTTTAATTGAATGATGATATGAATGAGATGTTAAATTAAATTTAACATAAATATTATTCAAAGATTTTATTACCCTCTAAAAATTATTTATATACAGGTAATAAATCTAATAATAATTAGAGCATTTAAAATAGGTTTTTCTGAATTAAATTTTGAAGATATACTTTAACAATAACTTAAATTTCTTGTCAAGTCGACCTTCAATATTTTAATAACATAAGCATGGCATATTTGTTATATATATATATATGTTAGGCTATTTCCATTATCTAGTTAAATTGTTAAAATTCAAACCTTTCCAAATACAATAAACTGTTAATACAGTGAAGATTTAATATGTATTGTATCAATCCTATTTTTAAAAAATGTAATCAAACAAACAAAAAAGGAAATAAAAAATTAAATTATTAACATTTATAAATTTAATACATTTTCCAATACAGCAGCCACTTTTCTATGTAGAAATGCTGAATGTGATCATATTTATTAATAATGTTTGTGTTATATTGAAAGCAGTACATTTTATTATTTGCTTTTAACATTCAGAATTTTGATGTGATACAATATTTCATGTAATAAAATGTTTTTGAAGCATAAAGCTAGAAGTTGTATGAAATCTTTTAAAAAAATTGTAAACTATCTTACTTAAGTGATACATGAAAATCTAGCATTTTAATAATGAAAAAAAAAGGAAAAGAATTGTAAACATTCCTGAATTGCATTAGAAAGCTTAAAGTTTAAAGAGTTGAATACAAATTTCAAATAGATAATGGCAAGTATGAATAACTGCTTTAAATCAATAAAACAACTAAAAAGACTAAAATTCTGATAATGAAATTGCTAATAGCATTTTTATAAGAAAAAAAGTTATTGAAAAAAACGATAACATCCAGGGCATGTTTAATTGTGATAAAAATCTGTCACTTTGCTACTTAATTTATTTTTAACAAAATAAAGATACACTATAGTAAGTTTTTTACTATTTTTATTTTGAATGAATGTGAATCAATGAACTGACACAACAAATATATATGTAAATGGACTATCTCAATTTATTATTTATACTACATTATTTTAATTTTGTTTATACTATAATCTTAATTTATATGTACATACTATACACACACAAAATATCTGTTATATATATATATATAATTTGCACTTTGAAAAATATTTTATACTTATAGTTCTATAAACAATATATATTACATTGGAATCAAAACTTATCAACAAAACATGAGCTATTTTGTGTGAGGTATAATGTAAATGAGAGTAGCTTGGAACAAAATATAGCAAATGTTGCAGCTCCACTGTATAGCATACAATTTAATATAAAATTAAATATGGCTGAATGGTATTTTCCTGATGTCTTGTGAATTGATTAGTGACAGTCTAGCAGAAACAGTGAATCAGAGACTTTTAAATTCATATGTACTGAATTCAAACTAAAATTCTAAAGAACAATGTTAAACTGCAAGACAATAGTTAATAGAAATTTTATATATTTATCTGTAAAACTTCTAAATTTTTTCTTTTAAGAGGAAGGTTAATAATTAGTTTTAAATCATTATGAATTATCACACTAGATTAACTTATACATTTAGGTTATTTAACATTGTCATTTGAATAGCTTCTTTAAATCCCACAATTGTAATTGATGTTATTGATTATGAGTGAGAATAAAATAAGAGAGATAGCTCACAATGTGGCAATATACAAAAGTGATGAGAAATAGTATACTAGCTAAGGAAACAAATCTACAAGCATTACCCAAAATATACATATTCTCAGTAGTTGACCTAAAATTTGTAAGGACTAGACTTTCTTAAGATTTATTGTTAATTCAGAAATTCATTCTGTTAAAATTTTTCAATATTTTTTTTTGAAAACTTTTAGTTTTTTAATATCTAAGATGCACAACTTTGTAAGGAATTCTAAGTAGATCAAGTTAGTTAAAATATAAAATTAGAAACAATTGATATTGGAAAAAATTATTGACAAATATACCAGCTATGGTGGATTATCTGTTGCAAAAAAAAAAAAAGATTAAATGAGAATAATAGCTTTCAAACCATAACATTTTTTCCTATTAATAATATAATGAAATGTTTAATATTCTGCATAACAATAACATATTTTCAATACAACACATAATTCTTCCAACAAAATCAAGGTATAGCTATGGTTCCATCCCTCCCTATTTAAATTAGCAACATTTACATACAAGAGCTTGAAATCACAGCCATTGAATATTATTCCATTGCAATCACAAACTAGTCTTACTGTCAATAATACATTAAGACATATTGTGATACAGTTATGAACACAAAAAGTGGCATTCTAGAATCCTTATGAAATAATGCAAAAAAAAGTTTGTTTAGAAACCAATGATTTGAAAGAAATAAAAATCCAACATAGCACAAATTCTCATGAAAAATGGTTTGTTATCAGCTATTATTAAGAAAATCTTAAATATTTAACAAAACAAAACAAAAGGAAAAAAAACAGTGATAGGTATTATGCATTTCACATATTTCAGATAAACTAACAAAAATATGAAGTAAACACAATATCAAAACAGCCTTCCAAAGCCATAACACACTGCACATAATTCTATCCTCTACAGACTATGAACTTGAAATGCTCAAAAACAACTGACAATATAACTATACTATATGAATGTGGAAGAATATGTATTAGTAAAACTAGCCATCTCATCAAAAAATTATTACAAAAACACAAAACAATGATAAAAGAAAAAAGACATATATTTAAAATAACATCATGCATGTACACAAATTTAATTGGGAAAACACAAAAACATTGGGCAAAAAGGAAAAAGTAAGAAACTAAAATTTGAAAAAGTTGTTACACAACACTGGAAAATAATCCCATAATTCAAATTCATAATGCTTAGAAAACATTCATTGACATTAATTTTAAGAAGAAAAATTGGAGAAATGAGGAAAAATCTAATAGATACATATTTAAAATTTCTACTGATTGTTAATTATGACAGAATAGCCTAGTTGATTGGAGCACCATTTAAATACAGAACTTATGAATCTAAAGCTCACTGATTCAATCATCATGCTGGAACTTAGGACAACTATTAAAAAATATATATATGAAAAAATAGCATTAAAAACATTTTGTTCTATAGTAACTTGTTTGTTATTACTAAAAGTTAGATGTATTTGGAATGATTTAAAGTTTTATTTTTTAATAAAATATTCTAATCATAAATTCTCAAAAGATTGATTAAAAATAATGTACAAAAAGTTATCAAAAGTTGTCTATATATATATATATAGAGAGAGAGAGAGAATGTAAAAATAAAATTATGTTTTATATCTGTATTAATTTAGTTTATCCTATCAATTATTTTAAAGTTTATTCTTATTGATAGATATTTACTTTATTAAATTTTTGATATGCTTATAGAAATGCAGACAACTCAACTAAAAAAAAAAATAAGTCACATGAGAAGAAAGCTAGTTTTAAAACATCTAAAAGCTATAAGAAATCATGAAAGTAAAGTTTATCATTGAACATCCATATACTATAAGCATTAAATTAAAAATTTTTTGATGATCATGAAAAATTACTGGATGTGTGCCTAAGGCATTCAATTGCTCAACCTAATAATAAATACTTTTTTGAAACAAATTTTCTATGCCTTAAAATAAATGCTATGATTATTGCTCATATATATTTTATAGCTTTTTGTATTCATTTCTGCAAATTCATAAATTTTCTTGTATAATTAAAGGTATTCAATGTCTCTACATAGATAAATTAATTACAAAAACCTATTCAAAAATATTTATTACTATGTGAGTATAATTTATTTACATTTCTAAAAATAAATTCTATATTTAAAAGTTATCTTGGAACATCATCCTTGCTTGATAATTGAAATATAATTTATTTGCTAATTAATTAACACAAAATCAATTGAGTACTTATTTTTTTTAAATATAATTTGTATACAGAAATAATTGGAACATTATTTCCTTTATTTGCCATAGTTATGAAAAAAAAAAAAAACTTTTATCTGTTATTATGTGTTTAATTTATATAAAAATGTATTCTTTTAAAATGTGATATTTATTTGAATTATCAAGAAAATATTCTTTGATGTATTTTGAAGGATTGCAATAAATTGCTATCTGAATATATTATGCTTATTTCATGAAATAAAATATTTGACACTGTTATTTTGATTGGAATTATAATCCTTTCTATATGATTTCAAATTGATTTTAAAATTTGAAATTTAATTTATGAAGTATGTTAAGTGCCATGTCTGTGAATTTATATTTATTTCAATCATTTAAGAGTCTTGCATATATTTATAAAGTTATGTTAACTTTATTTTGTTGTTTCTAAAAGATATTGATATTTTCTTATTTAGTTTGGATAATTTCTGAGGATTCATTAATTACTGAAAGTTTCACATGTTCTGCTGAGTATGAATCCTGGGAAATGTTAATGGCATTGATGTGGGTGTAGCTGCATATTTTATGTACAGCCCATATTTTGTTGATATGGCTATGATATTAATACATTTGCATAAATTAACACATTACATTGGGATCATTTTTTCAAATAGGTTTATATATCTGTTAGATTACACAAATGGATTGATGGTCGATCCATTTAAAGCACTATTCTCTAATGAAATAATGTATTTATTATTCACATACTATAGAGGCATATATTCATTTATTATTGTTTTCAAGTATACTATAGAATATGGAACCATTGCAATTTACAAATAAAACATTTAAACTAGCTTCCCATTGAGCTCCATAAAGTAAGTTTTCTGATTTAACTACCATTATAACCACTTATTCATATATATATTATAACTATTTAAATTTCTATAACATACAACTAAACTATAAAAAAATTAAATCAAACATACTTTCAATTTTATGGATTAATGTCCCTTGTTACAACCAAATATAATTTTCATTCTTCCATTGCTGAACATACTAATACCATAATTTATTTTCATTAACCTGTTCCAACCATTTTTTGAAAACAGATTTTGTATTGGTTTGTGTGATCTTTTGACTGACTGTGCCATAAAGACAGCATTCAAATTTAATAACAAATAACTTTGTTTACACACACAAAAATTAACAGATAAAAATTAATTAAAACAATAAAGTGCTTATAATTATTTAATCATTTTATCATTCCTAATAAATGTTTTGCGATAATGTAATTATTAATTGATTTTAACTTTACTATAGTGTTATGTTATGAATTTCCTACATTCATTTATAAACATTCATTTATAAAATTAACTGATGGTTATAAACACATAATTTATTTATTTCTATACTCCTATTTAAGAAGGTATATAAGTTAAATTTTAAACAGAGAAATTAATTTATAAGTAACTCTTGTTTTATATGATATATTTTTAATGTGATTTTATGCTTAGATTCACAAGTAAGTCGACAAATATTCATATTAAATATGTGTATGTGTTCATTCTCATATATGCTTGAGAAATGAATGCATCAATGGAATAATGTCTGGAATCTGTCTTAGACATTATAGATAAAATTTAACAAATGTCAGATTAATATTCGGAAATAAATTTGATACCTCATTAACTAAATTAGTATTCTTGTTCAAATAAATATATAAAGCTGGACTAATCAATTTTGTTATCTGATTCAACCTTATAAACTGTGCTTTTGATAGTGCATTTGCCCATCAAATCTATGATCTGGTGCTCAAATTCAGGCCAAATGAAAATATTTTTAAGAGGTTTAAGAATTTTCTCTCAGTCAGCTGGCCCTCAGCCAAACTAATTAATTATCCAACATTGGTCAGTAAATAGATATCTTGGTATCCTTAGCTAGAAAATAAAACAAAAAACTGATCAAACTTTCAGTTCCTGAAAATTGGTTAGCCTAATGAATACTGCCTTTTTCTTTATTATCTCTATGAGGGGTTATTGGAGAGGACTTACCC